>JAVIAB010000073.1:117103062-117703062 GCA_032433765.1 Megaustenia siamemsis | reverse complement strand
AGTAATTATTTTCTGCCAGGAAATAGATAGTAATATTTTGTTGTTGACAAACACATAACATAAAATTAAAACTACTTATAATACTTTAAGGAAATTACAATAAGTAATGATCGTGTGGGTCTATGGACTATTTAGGTGGTTAAGTAGATAAAGACCGCGTAACAGCGTTTTGTTATACTAACTTGGATATGCGACAATCGATAGAGACATCAAAGAGATAATCAGCAGATGTGATGTCATTTCTTGTGCTCCTTTTCCCAGTAAAGAAACTCAAATCATCAAAATAATATGGGGAAAAGTTACTGGGTCAAATATTACTCATTATTAACAGTCTGGTTCAATGATCGATGTATTCGCGTAGATTGTATGGGAAGTTAAACTGAGAATAGAGGAACTGTTAACATAATGAGATATTGCTTATGTTTATGATGTCTTTGAAGACTTCCAATAAAAAAAATGAAATAATTATTGTAGCCACAGGTAGAGAATGAGCCAAGAAGCCAAAAGCGAGTTTTAAAAATCATCGATTGAAGCGTGTTTAATTTTTTTTTCTTCTCCTTTCCTTCCTCACTTGCCTTTCAGCGTCAACGAGAGATATAATTTGCGGAGGAGTAAAGGCATCAAGATACATAAAGATGCGAAGCTGCTGTAAAGCTGATGGTAATGACAATTTTAAAAGATAAAATAAGCAAAATGTGGTATGCTGAAAGCTTTACGTGGTAATTAACAAAACAAAAGTTTATTCTATTTTAAGTTTATTTATATTTCAGTTTATACGTATCTTGTACCCACCTCTCCATATTTTTAGAACCCTTCCGTCTTCTCACCTGACTGCCTGGTCAGTGAGACATATAGTTGATCATCCCGCTTAATTTTAGCTCATTCAGAAGCTGACCACGATCTGGACACAGGAAAGTGACCCTTGTTTTTTTATTTTCCTTTCTCGAATATCCAGCATATTATCGCCGTGTAGTTAGATTTGCGTACATATCCTTATATATATTTTTTGGGTGGTTGTTTGTTGTTCCAACTGAAGGCCTACTTGGCAGAAACGTCAACTTTTGTTTTGTTAATTACCACGTAAAGCTGTTACCAAACCACATTTTTGTCTTTTTTTTTTAAATGTCATATAATTTGCGGTCTTTTCGTATGTTCGCCCCTGCTGCCGTATGTTTCCTAGTTATTCTAATATTACGTCGATCCATCATTTTCGTGATCGGCCCTTGGGTCTGGTGTTCTCGCAATGTTAATTGAAGGCTCGTTGTGTTGTGTTTTCATCGTTCTGCCTTGTCACGTGGCCAAACCATTTTATCTGTTTTATATATACATATTCTATGGCGGGGGCTATTCCTAGCTTTTTTCACAGTTCTTCATTTCTGATCTTATCTCCCAGGCTATTTCATGCCATTCGTCTAACACATTTCATCTCAAAAGAGGTTATTTTTCTTATTGTTCTTGCATCTAGGGTTCAGGACTTGCATTGGTAGCACAACGTTGGGATGAAGATTGTATTTTGGAGTGCCCGTTTTGCATCTAGTTTTATTTCCTTGTTGCAATATAGTGGTTATAGCTGTCCAATGATTTGACAATCTTTGTTAAATCTTTTCCAGTCAATTTCTGCTGTTTGTGAATTGTCGTTTGTCACTAGACTTCCTAGGTATTTAAATTCCTCTACTTGTTTTAGTTGTCTGCCGTCTATAGTTATGCTGATGTTCTGCTTTAGTTGTCTGCCGTCTATAGTTATTTTGATATTCTGCTTTAGTTGTCTGCCGTCTATAGTTATGCTGATGTTCTGCTTTAGTTGTCTGCCGTCTATAGTTATTTTGATATTCTGCTTTAGTTGTCTGCCGTCTATAGTTATTTTGATGTTCTGCTTTGGTTGTCTGCCGTCTATAGTTATTTTGATGTTCTGCTTTAGTTGTCTGCCGTCTATAGTTATTTTGATGTTCTGCTTTAGTTGTCTGCCGTCTATAGTTATGTTGATGTTCTGTTTTAGTTGTCTGCCGTCTATAGTTATTTTGATGTTCTGCTTTAGTTGTCTGCCGTCTATAGTTATTTTGATGTTCTGCTTTAGTTGTCTGCTGTCTATAGTTATTTTGATGTTCTGCTTTAGTTGTCTGCTGTCTATAGTTATTTTGATGTTCTGTTTTAGTTGTCTGCCGTCTATAGTTATGTTGATGTTCTGTTTTAGTTGTCTGCCGTCTATAGTTATTTTGATGTTCTGTTTTAATTGTCTGCCGTCTATAGTTATGTTGATGTTCTGTTTTAGTTGTCTGCCGTCTATAGTTATTTTTATGTTCTGTTTTAGTTGTCTGCCGTCTATAGTTATTTTGATGTTCTGTTTTAGTTGTCTGCCGTCTATAGTTATTTTGATGTTCTGTTTTAGTTGTCTGCCGTCTATAGTTATTTTGATGTTCTGCTTTAGTTGTCTGCCGTCTATAGTTATTTTGATGTTCTGCTTTAGTTGTCTGCTGTCTATAGTTATTTTGATATTCTGCTTTAGTTGTCTGCTGTCTATAGTTATTTTGATGTTCTGTTTTAGTTGTCTGCCGTCTATAGTTATTTTGATGTTCTGTTTTAGTTGTCTGCCGTCTATAGTTATTTTGATGTTCTGTTTTAATTGTCTGCCGTCTATAGTTATGTTGATGTTCTGTTTTAGTTGTCTGCCGTCTATAGTTATTTTTATGTTCTGTTTTAGTTGTCTGCCGTCTATAGTTATTTTGATGTTCTGTTTTAGTTGTCTGCCGTCTATAGTTATTTTGATGTTCTGTTTTAGTTGTCTGCCGTCTATAGTTATTTTGATGTTCTGCTTTAGTTGTCTGCCGTCTATAGTTATTTTGATGTTCTGCTTTAGTTGTCTGCTGTCTATAGTTATTTTGATATTCTGCTTTAGTTGTCTGCTGTCTATAGTTATTTTGATGTTCTGTTTTAGTTGTCTGCCGTCTATAGTTATTTTGATGTTCTGTTTTAGTTGTCTGCCGTCTATAGTTATTTTGATGTTCTGTTTTAATTGTCTGCCGTCTATAGTTATGTTGATGTTGTGTTTTAGTTGTCTGCCGTCTATAGTTATTTTTATGTTCTGTTTTAGTTGTCTGCCGTCTATAGTTATTTTGATGTTCTGTTTTAGTTGTCTGCCGTCTATAGTTATTTTGATGTTCTGTTTTAGTTGTCTGCCGTCTATAGTTATGTTAATGTTCTGTTTCTCTTTTAGCGGTGTTTAATGAACCACAAAATGTATCTCTGGCTGGGAAAAACAACAGTTCATGACCTCGTGGAAATAACATTTGTACCCCCACAGTAGAACTATTAAGGATCAATAAAGAAAATATGAAAAATGAACATACAGTGGTATCAAGTTGCTAATCTTATAGGGAGAAAAGGCAAAGTATGACGTCTCGGCCAAAGCCTTCGTCAGATTTTATTGTTATGCTTATCTCACGAGAGAAAATATAAAGGAGACAGAAAGAGCACTGCTCAACACATGCTTCATTCCGACGTTGTGTTATCAATGCAATGCAATTTTTGGGCTATGTTAAAAGACACAACAGCCTACTAAAAGTAATCCTGGAGGGGAAAATACAAGGTAAAAGAGGCAGAGGCAGACCAAGACTAACATGGACGATTAACATTAAAAGATGGGCAAATCAGCCTATGACAACCTGCACCATCAAAGCAAGAGACAGAGCAGAATGGCGCTCCATAGTAGCCAGCCTTCGATGCGGAGATGGCACTTGATGATGATGACGATGATGATGGTATCAATGATGTGCACAGAATGGGATTAAGGCAAAGAAATACAAATGTGAAGCTGCAGTAAAGCTGTGAGGGAGAATTGAATCGTGATAAATAGACGACACACATTTGAACGACGTTTCGGCTCAATAGACCTTCAGCAGGAACAAACAAAACACACACATACAGATATGTAAGTAAATAAAACTAATCCTACATAGCTAACTAGTAATGAAACATCCAAAACAAAATAATCGAAATTGGTTAAAGAAAAGAAAAATGTCTTCCCTGTGCCGTGGACCGTGGCCGGAATGAGAAAGAGATATTCGCGGTTGTGCGCTGTAAATACCCTGCTGGTCGGAGGGTCAAAACGTGTAAATGGTTCTAAAAATATGTGGATGGGGGGAACACTGTGTAAGTTACCTCGACTACAAAGACACTGACGATGTCTATAAGTATCTAAGAGATCACACGTACATATATACACACACAAATGCGTATATATATATATATATATATATATATATATATATATATATATATATATATATATATATATTTACATATAAAATCACACATATATATATGTACCATACATATGAACACATACATGCTTGTGCACACCCATACAGGGACAATCATATATGTGTATAAATGTGCATAGACACTAGAAGCTAGAACATTCGAAAAGAAATATGCCACCAAAATGAAATGTGTCGAACTAACAATTGAAGACATCATGAGAGATGAGAGAGAAGCAGAAAACCAAGAGCGCAGTTAAAGATTACATGCGCAGTTGAACACTACATATGAAATAATTTGGCCATGGGACAATATTTAAACATTTACACGCATTCTACACATAATATGGCCTTTGGCGTCTTGACAGACGGTTGGTAGCAAACAATCATGATAAGTCAGTAGTTTTGTAAAAATATTAGTGTCTTATGCTGGATGGTGCTTAGCTGAACAGCTTTTCTCATGGCTGAAACTGCCAATATTGGATAGACAGATCCATCTGCAGAACAAACAAAATGTATTTGTGGTGCATGGCCTCGACTCATTTCTCCTGCGCCTTTTAAATTCTAAATTTGATATCAGCACTGCCTCGAAAGTTGCTGTGCCGTTTTGTCCTATTTGTTCTACTCGTGCTACGATCTGCAGCCAGACTTTCCCAGTTCTATCACTGATAGAGAATTCCCTCAAGGAAGCCCTGCAAACATTCATATATCTCAGCACTGATCTGCCCTTTAGTCTCTTTCCGTTCTTAAATTCGCCATGCGATATTTGTTTGGAAATACGAATACTTGCCATTCTTATTACATGACAAGGCCACTATGCCATTTTTACCTACAGGTCCCACCGTGGAATGTTCTGTTCTCCCTCCCTGACCCCCCCCCCCCCACACATCCCCAACTATGCCATTTTTACTTGCAGGTCCCACCCTTGAATGTTCTGGTCTCCCCCGCCCCAAGCCCAAGGGGTCATACGGCATCCGGTTGGGAAACAGCCCTGAATCACCCAACAAAGCTCACAGTTGTTCCGCTAAAACACATTCACTGATGCACCCAACAAAACAGAAAGTAATAGTCACGTAATATATAAAGCGTGGAGGTAAACGCAGTAGATATGAAACATGTATTGTCTGGAGTTAAAAGTAATATCCCAATGTATAGCGTAAAGCTAAACATAGTCCAGTAATATGTATAGTGTTGAGAAAAAGTAACAGTCAAGTAACATGAATAGCGGGCAGCTAAAAGTAGTAGTCCTGTAACATGCATAGCACGGAACTAAAAGTAGTAGTCTTGTAACATGCATAGCACGGAACTAAAAGTAGTAGTCTTGTAACATGCATAGCACGGAACTAAAAGTAGTAGTCTTGTAACATGCATAGCACGGAACTAAAAGTAGTAGTCCTGTAACATGTATAACGTGGCGCTAAAAGTAGTAGGTTTGTAACATGCATATCGCGGAGCTAAAAGTAGTAGTCCTGTAACATGCATATCGCGGAGCTAAAAGTAGTAGTCCTGTAACATGCATATCGCGGAGCTAAAAGTAGTAATTCCGAAGCATTTCAATCGCAGGATAGTGGGTGACGTGAGATGAAATATAAGTTTGCACCGCACAAGGCCGCAGTATTTATAGGTCTGGTGCCAGTTCTCCTTCTTGCTGTTACAACTTTCTCCTCGGCTGTCACAACTTTCTCCTCAGCTGTCACAACTTTCTCCTGTCACAACTTTCTCCTCAGCTGTTACAACTTCTCCTCAGCTGTTACAACTTTCTCCTCAGCTGTTACAACTTTCTCCTCAGCTGTTACAACTTTCTCCTCAGCTGTCACAACTTTCTCCTCAGCTGTCACAACTTTCTCCTGTCACAACTTTCTCCTCAGCTGTCACAACTTTCTCCTTAGCTGTCACAACTTTCTCCTCAGCTGTCACAACTTTCTCCTTAGCTGTCACAACTTTCTCCTCAGCTGTCACAACTTTCTCCTCAGCTGTCACAACTTTCTCCTCAGCTGTTACAACTTTCTCCTGTCACAACTTTCTCCTCAGCTGTCACAACTTTCTCCTTAGTTGTCACAACTTTCTCCTCAGCTGTTACAACTTTCTCCTCAGCTGTCACAACTTTCTCCTCAGCTGTCACAACTCTCTCCTTAGTTGTCACAACTTTCTCCTCAGCTGTTACAACTTTCTCCTCAGCTGTCACAACTTTCTCCTTAGCTGTCACAACTTTCTCCTCAGCCGTCACAACTTTCTCCTCAGCTGTCACAACTTTCTCCTTAGCTGTCACAACTTTCTCCTCAGCTGTCACAACTTTCTCCTGTCACAACTTTCTCCTCAGCTGTCACAACTTACTCCTTAGCTGTCACAACTTTCTCCTCAGCTGTCACAACTTTCTCCTTAGCTGTCACAACTTTCTCCTTAGCTGTCACAATTTTCTCCTCAACTGTCACAACTTTCTCCTCAGCTGTCACAACTTTCTCCTCAGCTGTCACAACTTTCTCCTCAGCTCTGAGAGCAAGGTGCTCTTTCCTTTATCTACTGGGTCGATTCATGAACATCAAGATGCGTCTGAACTCTGGTTCCCAAAGCCAACTCGTAATGTCAAGACAACATTTTATAAACAGACTCTTTGGCGGACACACAACACAACTGGGAGCCGCGATAGCTCAGTGGTTAGTGAACTACAAAGGACAATAGGTAGGGTTCGATCCCAACCGACGGCTTCCGGGTTCACCCAGCCTTAAATGGGTACGGGATTTTTTTTCTGGGAAAGTAAAGCGGCACGGGCGTAATACCGACCACATTACCCCAAAAATCATGTGCCGAAGGTCTGTAAAATGTATGGTCACTAACACCATATTCCCTATACGCCGCCACTTGGCGTGACGGTGGTACTTTACTTTTTTTTCACACAACACAACTAACAACACTTACTATCAGTCACACAACATAACTAACAACACTTAATGCCTCACACACAACACAACTAGGCAACTTCACTCAACCCATCAATGTTAAAGGGACATTATCGAACAAGCAAGCTACATGATGATGATACCATCATCGGATATAAAATAAAATATTTAATGAAATTCAAATACTGTATAAACCTCATTAATGCCTCTCTGCTCTGCCTATATCAGAGGAAATAAAAACATATGTGCATATTATAACTTTGTGAAAACATGTACGGGATTAACAACAGTCTCGTTTCATGGGTTTTGGTAAAATGTGTATTTTTAAACTCATAGTGTAATTTGACTATATAAAATGTATTTTAAAATAGAATATAATATAAAATGTCAACATACATGGAAATAAAAAAGAAACTATATATATATATAGTGTCCATATAAACATGTCTGATAGCTGGGTATTCAAAGTACAGTAAATGTTTCCTCCATCCTTTGATACGGGTATGGGAAATAAGGTATTAGTCATCAACGGCGCATTTTTTTGTGTGTTTGTTTTTGGTAATAATTAAATGTTGGGAAAACTACAATAATTGTACCCTCCTATCTACCTACCTAACTACCTGTATGTTGCCAAACGTCCCTGCCCCAAACAGCGAGTAAGCTTATGTATGTTGTTATTGCTTCTCGGGTCAATATTCTTTTAAATGTTTCACTAGGTTGATCTTTTTTTTTTATTTAACCCCCTGATTCTCATTTTAGGGGCTGCTTTGTTATTCTCTTGTTGTCTCTTCACATCACTTGACCAACATTTGACCACCTTATCTTGGTCATAGATGGCTTTTTAGATACTTTGTCATTTCTCTTATCTCTGCACAAGTCTTTAATTCATTTCAGGGTATATGAACTATTTTACGAAGGCATTTGTTTTCAAATGCATCCATTTTATTTTTTATTTTATTTCTGTATTATGGCAAAATTGGCAATGCCAGTCCTGGACCCTAGATGCAAGAACAATAGAAAAAAAAAAAAAAACCTCTACTGAGATGAAATGTGTTAGACGAATGACAGGTAACAGTCTGAGAGACAAGATCAGAAATTAGTAACTGAGCAAGAAGCTAGGTGTAGCCCCGCCATAGAATATATAAAGAAAAAACAGATAAAATGGTTTGGCCACGTGACAAGGCAGAGTGATCAAACCCAACACAGCGAGCCTTCAATAAATGTTGCAAGAACACCAGGCCCGAGGGTTGACCACGAAAAAGATGGATTGATGGAATATTAGAAACACTAGGAAACATAACAGCAGCAGAGGCGAACAGAAGAACAAAATACCGCAAATTATATCTCCCTTCGACGCTGAAAGGCAGATGAGGAAGGAAAGAAGAAGATTTCTTTAGTTGTTTTCCAACTCTAACATGCATAAGTAAGGATTCATAATAATGCCCTATTTATTATGCATGTGTCCAAATATATAATAAACTACAGGTGTATGTGTTATGAGTTTTTTTTTCAAAATATATGAATCATGAATTCTTGTATCCTTTTAGGTCAACACGTGCTCATCTTTCACCGCGTCTCGTTTAACACAAGGAAAGCTTCTATTATGTGCTGTACATGCTCATGAGCATAACATTATTGCAAGGTATATCTGTGTCATTTATGATCAGAAACAACACAGGGCGAGGGATAGCTTTCAATATAATGATTGTCATGAGACGACACATGGCGAGGGATAGCTTTCAATATAATGATTGTCATGAGACGACTCAGGGTGAGGGAGAACTTTCAATATAATGATTGTCATGAGACGACACATGGCGTGGGATAGCTGTCAATATAATGATTGTCATGAGACGACTCAGGGCGAGGGATAATTGTCAATATAATGATTGTCATGACATGACTCAGGGTGAGGGATAGCTTTCAATATAATGATTGTCATGCCACGACTCAGGGCGAGGGATAGCTGTCAATATAATGATTGTCATGCCACGACTCAGGGCGAGGGATAACTGTCAATATAATGATTGTCATGACATGACTCAGGGTGAGGGATAGCTTTCAATATAATGATTATCATGAGACGACTCAAGATTATCTTATGTTTGAGGAGTTAGCACTGTGGACATGGGTCAGTAGTGTTGACGAGGGTCAGTTCTGAGAATAGTGGTCAGTATTATAGACTAGGGTCAGTAATGTAAACGGTGTCATTACTGTAGTCATGGTGAGTGTTATAGAAGTTAGTACTGTAGTCGTAGTGAGTGCTACAGACAGAAGTTAGTATTGTAGTCATGGTGAGTGTTATAGAGGTTAGCACTGTAGTCATGGTGAGTGTTATAGAGGTTAGTACTGTAGTCATGGTGAGTGTTATAGAGGTTAGCACTGTAGTCGTAGTGAGTGTTATAGAGGTTAGTACTGTAGTCAAAGTGAGTGTTATAGAGGTTAGTACTGTAGTCATGGTGAGTGTTATAGAGATTAGTACTGTAGTCATGGTGAGTGTTATAGAGGTTAGTACTGTAGTCCTGGTGAATGTTATAGACGTTAGTACTGTAGTCATGGTGAGTGTTATAGAGGTTAGTACTGTAGTCATGATGAATGTTATATAGGTTAGTACTGTAGTCAAGATGAGTGTTATAGAGGTTAGTACTGTAGTCAAGGGTAGTGTTATAGAGGTTTGTACTGTAGTCAAGGTGAATGTTATAAAGGTTAGTACTGTAGTCATGGTGAGTGTTATAGAGGTTAGTACTGTAGTCATGGTGAGTGTTATAGAGGTTAGTACTGTAGTCAAGGTGAGTGTTATAGAGGTTAGTACTGTAGTCATGGTGAAGGTTATAGAGGTTAGTAGTGTAGTCATGGTGAGTTTTTTAGAGGTTAGTATTGTAGTCATGGTGAGTGTTATACGGGTTAGTACTGTAGTCATAGTGAGTGTTATAGAGGTTAGTACTGTAGTCATAGTGAGTGTTATAGAGGTTAGTACTGTAGTCATGGTGAGTTTTATAACGGTGGTTAGTATTGTAGTCATCGTGAGTGTTACAGACAGAGGTTAGTAAAGTAGCCATGGTGAGTGTTACAGACAAAGGTTAGTATTGTAGTCATGGTGAGTGTTATAGAGGTTAGTACTGTAGTCATGGTGAGTGTTATAGAGGTTAGTACTGTAGTCATGGTGAGTGTTATAAAGGTGGTTAGTATTGTAGTCATGGTGAGTGTTACAGACAGAGGTTAGTAAAGTAGCCATGGCGAGTGTTACAGACAGAGGTTAGTATTGTAGTCATGGTGAGTGTTTAGAGGTTAGTACTGTAGTCAAGGTGAGTGTTATAGAGGTTAGTACTGTAGTCATGGTGAATGTTATAGAGGTTAGTAGTGTAGTCATGGTGAGTTTTTTAGAGGTTAGTATTGTAGTCATGGTGAGTGTTATACGGGTTAGTACTGTAGTCATAGTGAGTGTTATAGAGGTTAGTACTGTAGTCATGGTGAGTGTTATAAAGGTGGTTAGTATTGTAGTCATGGTGAGTGTTACAGACAGAGGTTAGTAAAGTAGCCATGGTGAGTGTTACAGACAGAGGTTAGTATTGTAGTCATGGTGAGTGTTATAGAGGTTAGTACTGTAGTCATGGTGAGTGTTATAAAGGTTAGTACTGTAGTCATGGTGAGTGTTATAAAGGTGGTTAGTATTGTAGTCATGGTGAGTGTTACAGACAGAGGTTAGTAAAGTAGCCATGGTGAGTGTTACAGACAGAGGTTAGTATTGTAGTCATGGTGAGTGTTATAGAGGTTAGTACTGTAGTCATGGTGAGTGTTACAGAGGTTAGTATTGTAGTCATGGTGAGTGTTACAGAGGTTAGTACTGTAGTCATGGTGAGTGCTACAGACAGAGGTTAATACTGTAGTCATGGTGAGTGATACAGACAGAGGTTAGTACTGTAGCCATGGTGAGTGCTACAGACAAATATTAGTACTGTAGTTGTGGTGAGTGCTACAGAGGTTAATACTGTAGCCATGGTGAATGCCACAAACAGAGGTTAGCACTGTAGCCATGGTGAGTGATACAGATAGAGGTTAGTACTGTGGCCATGGCGAGTGTTACAGAGGATAGTACTGCAGTCATGGTGAGTGTTACAGAGGATAGTACTGCAGTCATGGTGAGTGTTACAGAGGTTAGTACTGTAGTCATGGTGAGTGCTACAGACAGAAGTTAGTACTGTAGCCATGGTGAGTGATACAGATAGAGGTTAGTACTGTAGTCATGATAAGTACTAAAACAGAGTTTAGTATTGTAGTCATGGTGAGTAGTACAGACAGAGGTTAGTACTGTAGTCACGGTGAGTACTACAGACAGAGGTTAGTACTGTAAACATGATCAATGCAACAGACAGAGATTTGTACTGAAGTCATGGTCAGTGCTACAGACAGAGTTAGTACTGTAGTCGTGTTGAGTGCTATAGAGATTAGTACTGTAGTCATGGTTAGTGCTACAGACAGAGGTTAGTACTGTAATCATGGTCAGTGCTACAGACAGAGATTAGTACTGTGATCATGATCAATGCAACAGACAGAGATTTGCACTGTAGTCATGGTCAGTGCTACAGACAGAGTTAGTACTGTAGTCATGGTCAGTGCTACAGACAGAGATTAGTACTGTAGTCATGGTCAGTGCTACAGACAGAGATTAGTACTGTAGTCATGGTCAATGCTACAGACAGCGTTGGTACAGCAGTCATGGTCAGTGCTACAGACCGATATTAGTACTGTAGTCGTGGTCTGTGCTACAGACAGAGATTAGTACTGTAATCATGATCAATGCTACAGAGATTAGTTTTGTAGTCATGGTCAGTGCTACAGACAGATTAGTACTGTAGTCATGGTCAGTGCTACAGACAGAGATTAGTACTGTAATCATGGTCAGTGTTACAGATAGAGATTAGTACTGTAATCATTGTCAGTGCTACAGACAGAGATTAGCACTGTAATCATGGTCAGTGCTACAGACAGAGATTAGTACTGTAATCATGGTCAGTGCTACAGACAGAGATTAGTATTGTAGTCGAGGGTCGGTAAAAGAGACGGAGGTCAGCACGTTAGATGAGGGATATTACTGCAGGCGGGGTCAGGATTGGTGCAGAGCGTTCCAACAGTCTTGTTCTACCTCCCTGAAAACATAAATTTAAATGTCCGGCACGGGGGGCTGGTGTGTCACCAGGCAAGATGCCGTTCTCGAGACAGGGAGGTTGTGAGTTCAAATCCCGGCTGCACCAGTTGGGATTTTATTTATGATTTCTCTCTGCGGCAACCATCCCTGGTCTCAGCAGGAGACCTGGCTTGAAACGTCAATTACACATCGACGAAAAAACAATATGAGTACCACCGAAGACGGAGTTATCCGCCTGTGCGGCGAGGGACCCCTGTGCACACGGCTGCCAGGTAAAAACGGATTACAACGAAAAGTTCAGTTCCTGCTCTCTGTGGACTTCACTAGAAGTGAAAGCTGGCGAACGCAGCTAGTGGCCTTGACCCAGTGTGGAAGACTAGCTTGTTGCTAGTTTAAGAGCCAACGAACGTCCACAGAATATAAAGAACATGGACGATATGCGACGACGGCACTTCAAGGGGAGACGATGAAAGTTATGGCCATGGCAATGATGGTCATAGTGACTGAGCTCTGGATGCCGAAACGCCCATCCATCGTGATCTATCTGACGCGATTATTTATTTGAACCTTTGCCATCTATATTGAACACCTGCATGCTGAGTAGAACCCGCACAAAGTTGTGACGTTTTCAGCATTGCGAGCAGGTGGAGCTTGTGGGTAAAATGACGTCAGCCATCTATAGCTAACAAAGCTGAAGACGTCACAAGCTTGGGGTGCTCTTGGGGAGAATCCTCTCAGCCTTCCGGCTTTCAATATCATCATCAAGTGCCATGCCTGCTGACGTAGGTGATCATGTCTCTCCACAACTTTCTATCTCGACAATTATTTATCATTTCTGTTGTTGACCTTCTGCCAAGCCATTCTCTTAAGCTGTCTGGTATCTTTTCTCTTTGCTTCCCTCTATCTCTTCGTCCCTCAATTTTCCAGTTGTGACAATATATTCCAGTTGTTCTCTTCTCATTACATGGCCAATAAATGATGATTGTTTCTTCCTAATTTTGGAAATTAGCTCTCTTTTTGCTTTGGCTTCTTTCAGAACGTTTTCATTACTCTTTAGCTGTCCATGGTATTCTCAATATCCTTCTGTAAAACCACATTTCTACAGACTCCAATGATTTTCTTATCTGTTGTCCAATAGTCCATGATTCACATCCATCTCTATATGTTCTATATAACAGTCTAATTAATATAATTGTTCTCTTCTCATTAGCTTTCAATATAGGTAGGCAATAATTGGAATATTTTATTATATTTATTCCCCAGTGGTAAAAGTTATGGATTCTGTTATATTAAATTAAATGAGTGGAGTGACAAGTATTTAGAGTCACTCTGCTAACGGAGGTCAATAGTGTAGACATGGGGTCAGTGCCCAATAAGGTCTCCAAATATTCTGGTCTAACTGTGATGGCTTTCAAGAACTCCGCACCTTAGCTTTGTATTGTAGCCTACCGTACTAAAAGTTTTACTTTTGTATTACTGAGCTGGGTTTTAGCTGAGCGAAAAGGGTTATTATCATAAAGCTACCACCTGTGTGACACACATTATCGTTAATGTAATACACACACAAGTAATTACAATGCAAGAAAAACACAGAACACAAGGCATATCTCCATATGTAAACTCTTTTGTTAAAAAATAACAGATGATGGAAGTAAGGATTATAAATGGAACTAAACAAGGCTATCAATTAATGAATAATAAAGGTAAATCAGTAAATGAAAACATAAATGAGTAATTACCTTTCCTAGAGGAACCAACTCCATATAATGTATGTGTGTTATCGACAGAAGTATTGAGTTTCGTGAAAAAGCGTACTCCAGTGAAGATGTTTCTCACAACTGGAACAATTGTCCCGTTCACGATTGCTCAAGCAGTGAGTTTGTTATTGACTTGTGTGATACTGTTCTCAGTAATATCAAGCTACCACAACCAAACTTGTGTCACGGGCGTTATTGAGAGTCAACACCGACTTGTACACATTCAAGTGTGTGTACCGTCAAACACGGCAGTAAAGGCAATTATTTACAAGTAATGTCGTAAAGGTGAGAATGTACCACGTATTGAGCAATTACCTTTAAGGACAACACACTCTAAAGTTCCAACTCAAATAAGAAGAAGACGATTCATAGAACAAAAAAAGAGAATACGCGGCGAAAGAAAAGAAAAATAGCATTTCCTACAGGCGCTGCACATTCCATAGTTAACTATGACTGACGGAGGCTACTACTGCTATTTAAGAAAGAAAGAAAAAGCATCTCCTTCAAATTACTGTCTAACATCATCATCATCCTCTTCATCTTCATCATTATCAAGTAATATATCTGCTGACATTGGTGATTATGTCTCTCTAGAACGTTCTTATCTCTACAGCAGTTTATGGATTCTGTTGTCCACTTCCTACCCAAAAAGAAATCATTCTCTTAAATGGTCTGGAATCTGTTATCTCTGTTTTACTCTATGTCTTCTTCACTCCATTTTTCCAGTTGTCACAATCTATTCTAACCAATCCTTCTTACTTCAACACATGATGGTTGTTTCCTCCAGATGTTGACAGTTTTCTCTTTGCTTTGGCTTCCATTAGAACATCCTCGTTGCTCTTGTTTGCAGTCCTTGGTTTTCTCAGATGTCTTCTCTACAACAACATTTCTGTTATCTACAACCATTTTTGTTGGTCAGTTGTTGTTTTTTTCGTTCGCCAGCTTTTACCTTTGACGAAGTCCCTTAAGACATGAACTGAATTTTGCATGTTAATCCATTTTTTTCCTGGTAGCCGTGTGCACAGTGGTCATTCGCCGCATGGGCAGATAACTCCGTTTTCGGAGGTACTCATATTTTTTTCGTCCATGAGTAATTGACGTTTCAAGCCGGGTCTCACTGCTGAGACCAGGGGTGGTTGCCACAGAGAGAAATCACAAATAAAAATCCCAACTGGCACAGCCGTGATTTGAACCCACAACCTCTCTGTCTCGAGACCGGCATCTTGCCTCGAAACCAACCAGTTTTCCCCCTCCCCTCCCCTATTGTCCATGATTCACATCCACAAGTCAAGACTAGCGCCATATAACATGGGAGAACTCTTTCCACAGTCAAAATAGATCGTATAATATCTTTAGAAATCTTTTTTATACCTCCTTTGCCTGAGCTATTCTGCACCTCACCTCCGTTGTATATCTACCATCTGAAGCTCACATAATTTCCAGATAGTTAGATTCATGGAGCTGTTTTGAAAGTGCCCCATTTACTTTAATTGTGCATTTAGGAGATATTTTTAAAAAAGTTTTTTTGCAACCGTCACTTGAGTCTTGTTGCTGTTGGGTCTAAGACCTTTATTGTTACTTTCCACTACTGGCATGTTGTGTAACTCATGTTCTCTCTTAGCCAATAAGACTAGAAATAATAAGATAGTAAAACAATAAGACAGTAGAACAATAAGACAGTAGAACAATAAGACAATAAAACAATAAGGCAGCAAAACAAAAAGACAGCAAACAATAAGACAATAAAACAATAGGACAGCAAAACAATAAGACAGCAAAACAATAAGACAATAAAAACAATAGGACAGCAAAACAATAAGACAGCAAAACAATAAGACAGTAGAACAATAAGACAATAAAACAATAAGGCAGCAAAACAATAAGACAATAAAACAATAGGATAGCAAAACAATAAGACAATAAAACAATAAGGCAGAAAAACAATAAGACAGCAAACAATAAGACAATAAAACAATAAAACAATAGGACAGCAAAACAATAAGACAATAAAACAATAAGACAGTAGAACAATAAGACAATAAAACAATAGGACAGCAAAACAATAAGACAGCAAAACAATAAGACAATAAAACAATAGGACAGCAAAACAATAAGGCAGCAAAACAATAAGACAGTAGAACAATAAGACAATAAAACAATAAAACAATAAGGCAGCAAAACAATAAGACAATAAAACAATAGGGCAGCAAAACAATAAGACAGCAAAACAATAAGACAATAAAACAATAGGACAGCAAAACAATAAGACAGCAAAACAATAAGACAATAAAACAATAGGACAGCAAAACAATAAGACAATAAAACAATAAGACAGTAGAACAATAAGACAATAAAACAATAAGGCAGCAAAACAATAAGACAGTAGAACAATAAGTCAGTAGAACAATAAGACAATAAAACAATAAGACAATAAAACAATAAGACAATAAAACAATAAAACAATAAGGCAGCAAAACAATAAGACAGCAAAACAATAAGTCAGTAGAACAATAAGACAATAAAACAATAGAACAGAAAAACAAAAACAACAATATACACACATTTTTATACGAGTTTATGATATTCCACGTATGTCCTTCCTTATATCTTCCTCTTCTTCATTTTTTCCTCACTTGCCTTTCAGCGTCGAGGAGAGATATAGTTTGCGGGTTTTTGCTCTCCTGTTGGCCCACGTAGTTGCTATGTTTCAAAGCATTTTTAATATTCCGTTAATCCATCGTTTTCGTGACCAACCCTTGAGTCTGGTGTTCCCCTAATGTTTATTTAAGTCGCGTTATTTTGCGTTTGATCTTTCTGTCTTATCACGTGGGAAATTTGATTTTATTTTTATTATATACACATTTTATCTGTTGTTTCTTTGTGTAATAGGTGGTATGAATTATTCTTGGCTTATGTGTAAGTTCCTCATTTATGATCTTGTCTCTCAGGTTTTTCCTGGACACATTCATTTCGCTAGTGATTATTTTTCTTGTTTGTTTTTTTTTCTGGAGTCTAGTCATATGATAAAAATATAATAATACTATAAAATAATAGAAGAGAAAAAGATTGTCTGTGTTAGATCTTGTTATGTTTAGCTTAGTTTACACAACGGATCATCCTCATTGCACGTCGAACAGGTCGATAAGTGCTCACATCCCCTCCCCAGTAAGTCCCTCAGTGTGAGGAGACTTATTATTCCAGTTATGTGTTGATTTGTTATTCTTCTGTGTCTTCTCGCGAAGCGCTCCTTTCTCTTGTTATTGAGTTATTTAGTTATGTGCGGGTCATCATCATTGCACTTCGAACATGCCCATAGGTGCTCAGATCCCCTCCTCAGCAAGTCTTGCGGTGTCCAGCGACTGGCGACTCCAGTTCTGTGTTGGTTGATGATAAGTCTTCTTACACGCCCACTAAGTTTCTCATTTCTGGCTGTGTCCATCTTAACTCCCATCTCTTTCATCCAAAGGAGTGACGTAGATTTGTGGTTGCCGAAGTCCTGTGCTCTTCCCATATCTCGGAGGGCACTGATGATGTCCGCCCGATCCATTGGTTGACCGTCCTCAACGACAGCACAGCTAGCCAACCTGTCCGCTCTTTCATTTCCCCGTACACCCTCCATGTCCACGGACGTAGACGAAGGTGACCCTACGTATTTTTGACTTCTGCAATTACTCTAACCATTGCATGCGTACAGAGCCCGCCTCCACTTTTTGTTATCACGCTCATCGAATCACACAGTTTACAGACATGGGTGTAGTCTTGTGACTCCAACCAGTTGAATGCCCTGGTTACTGCCATCACCTCCTTTCTAGCGTCTCCCTTCTTGACCTGATATTCACGCAGTCTGAACATGGTTGTAGATTCATGATCGTTGACTGAATCATTAGCTCGCCCCACCTCCACCAGCGCATTTAGAATGTCATCCCGGTCCATTGCACGCCCACCATTCACGGCAGCCGCTCCAGCCAGGTTGTCACCTCGTTCATTTCCTTTCACGCCCGCACGTGTCCAGGGACGAAAATGAATCATTTACCGGTCAGTCCTGAGTTCTTTAGTAACACCACCCACTGTCTTTAAATACAGCCCCCTTCAATCTAACTGAACAAGCTCATCGGATCACTCAGACAACACAAGGTTGTCTCGAGCCAGGCCATCGCTTTAGTTATTGTCATGATCTCCGTGGTCATACCACTGCTAGTTAACCGCGAAAGTACCGCTCTCCTCCTTCACTGTTTGCCCCTTGCCCTGGGCCGTGAAAACCGATGAGCTTCGACTGTCTCGAATAAAAGTCCCATCTTCTAATGATCTTGTTATGTCCTACGGAAGTCAGTCACAGACAATTAATGAGCGCCCCAAAAAAAATCACTAGAAGCATCAGAAATGTTGTTACACATTAGAACGTTATATTACCAAGAGTGAAGCGCTAAGAGTAAAGAGGATGGCTTGAAGAGAAGAAATGCAAGCAGAAAAATTGTGAAATGCATTAGAGAAAATAAGGAATCTACCTTCCTTGTTGTGTCAGGAGAAACTTCAGATTAAAGCAATGTAAAAATATTGTAAGAACGAAACAAATAATATTATGAAAAGAGAGACAGCGGAGGGTAACGATAAAATGTATAGACAGTTTGACTGTCTCTCGTGGAACGAAAGAGATCAACAGCGAAGCTAAGAACGGACACCAGTGACAAGGGAATTACTGTCAAAGTGCGCTGCCTGTTTGAATGCTACCGTTTGATGTAATTAGAGAATACAGAGGTAATGATAAAGTTACAGTCTTACGTAGATATCAGGTGCCATGTCGGTTGGCGTGGGCGGTCATCTCTCTCCATGTCAGTCGGTCCTTCGTGCATGATGTTGATTATGCCATTTTGATAAGCTGTTCAAAACATTTTTTCTTGGTTTTCCTCTGATCTTCTTTCCAATCATTCTTGCCGTTGTCAGAGTATTCTCACGCCTTCTTTTCGCATGTCACGCCCAATAAATGTAGATTGTCTTTTCCTTACAATTCTGATGACATTTCTGGTTTCTCTAGCTCTTTTTAAACATTCTTCAGTAGTAATCTTTGCTTTGCACAGAATTTGTAGCATTTTCCGATAAACCACATCTCAGCTGCCACCAATGTTTTCTGTGTTGTCTGACGTATCCTCCAGGACTCATTTCCATATAGTAGAACAGGTTCTATGTAGTATTTTAGGATAAGGTATTCTCAAATTAATTGATATTGATTTGTTACATGTTACATTGTTTTTCATTGGATGGACTCCTTACATAAATGAACGACACAAAATAATTCGATGTTGCGGCCCTAACAGACCTTCTTAATTTACTTTAATCGTTTACTCTGAATGTAATCTACTTGTCTGTTTCTCTAGTCTTGTTTCTTTTTTTTTTTTTTTTTTTTTGTTTGTTTTGGTTTCCACGAAAGACTTGTTCGGGTTGTAATGTCGGTTGTGTTGTGTCTTTTACTATCTACGCTGGGCTCATACCATTGTCCCTGTATTTGTTTTTTTTATTGCACCACGGACAAGAATATTTGGATGGCCATGGCACTAGGTGATGATCACTTAAATACAAAGTGATAAGCGATTATTCTCGCTGTTGTTACCATCACTATGATAACCACAGACCATTTTCTATAGCTTGTGTGGAATTTGTCGAGTTCGTAAGGGACCAAACACAACACTTGAGACCAACAGAAAGCACACAACAATTACACGTGACTACTGGCCAAGACAGATCAATGACCGAAACGTAGAAATGTATTTTGAAATATTTGGAGGAAACTGATCTGACATAAAAAAAAAAAACATACATAACATTTATGTAACATTTTATAAATACTGATAAATGTTAGATATAACAAGTGTTTTTTTTTTCTTTTGAGATTAGGGGGCACTTTTTAATATCAGAAAAGCAGGGAGTGGTGGGTGGGGGAAGAGGGGGGGGGGGGTCGTAAATAACTTTCACCTCGGAATGTTTTTCCCTTGATACGTCCATTTCTTCCAAACCATCATCCATATTTGTGGAACTAGCCTCAAGAGTAGACAACCAAGATTCCATCCAAATTATTTCCTTCATCAACTCCTTTATTGTTTTGTTTTTTTAAACTTCGCTTTGTTAAACTAGTAAATGCTTTATCGAATTAAAAACGTATCTTGTCTTCTCATTCCTTATCCATTTTTGTTGTCGAGAGTTGTGAAAAGTTGTGTTCTTTTTCCCTAAAAAAGTAGCTCAAAACATTAAAACCCAAACCACATCAAAACGTTGTATTTAGACGATAATGTTTTTATTGTGGATGCGATGTTGAATGTCGGTAGGGAACGATGTTGAATGTCGGTGGGGAACGATGTTGAATGTCGGTGGGGAACGATGTTGAATGTCGGTGGGGAACAATGTTGAATGTCGATGGGGAACAATGTTGAATGTCGATGGGGAACAATGATGAATGTCGATGGGGAACGATGTTGAATGTTGGTGGGGAACAATGTTGAATGTCGGTGGGGAACGATGTTGAATGTCGGTGGGGAACGATGTTGAATGTCGGTGGGGAACGATGTTGAATGTCGACGGGGAACGATGATGAATGTCGACGGGGAACGATGTTGAATGTCGATGGGGAACGATGATGAATGTTGGTGGGGAACGATGTTGAATGTCGATGGGGAACGATGTTGAATGTCGATGGGGAACGATGATGAATGTCGATGGGGAACGATGTTGAATGTCGACGGGGAACGATGTTGAATGTCGATGGGGAACGATGATGAAAGTCGATGGGGAACGATGTTGAATGTCGATGGGGAACGATGTTGAATGTCGATGGGTAACGATGTTGAATGTCGATGGGGAACGATGATGAATGTCGATGGGGAACGATGATGAATGTCGATGGGGAACGATGTTGAATGTCGACGGGGAACGATGTTGAATGTCGATGGGGAACGATGATGAAAGTCGATGGGGAACGATGTTGAATGTCGATGGGGAACGATGTTGAATGTCGATGGGTAACGATGTTGAATGTCGATGGGTAACGATGTTGAATGTCGATGGGTAACGATGTTGAATGTCGACGGGGAACGATGTTGAATGTCGATGGGTAACGATGTTGAATGTCGATGGGGAACGATGTTGAATGTCGATGGGTAACGATGTTGAATGTCGATGGGGAACAATGATGAATGTCGATGGGGAACGATGTTGAATGTCGATGGGGAACGATGTTGAATGTCGATGGAGAAAGATGTTGAATGTCGATGGGGAACGATGATGAATGTCGATGGGGAACGATGTTGAATGTCGATGGGGAACGATGTTGAATGTCGATGGGGAACGATGTTGAATGTCGATGGGGAACGATGATGAATGTCGATGGGGAACGATGTTGAATGTCGATGGGGAACGATGTTGAATGTCGATGGGGAACGATGTTGAATGTCGATGGGGAACGATGATGAATGTCGATGGGGAACGATGTTGAATGTCGACAGGGAACGATGTTGAATGTCGACGGGAACGATGTTGAATGTCGATGGGGAACAATGATGAATGTCGGTGGGGAACGATGATGAATGTCGATGTACAAACTTTTCATGACATGTCAAATTCGTCGTATAACTGAATCATTGAACGAGTCACTGAACAACAAGAGTATTTAGAGTAAAGAAATAACAAGAGTCAATGTGTGAACAGTCAATAATAAATAATGGAGAAGGACTCTGCATAAAGAGAGTTTTGTATCAAATAATAGGTGAGAGTCAACGTGTAAAGATAATCTGTAACAACAGACAAGAGTCAATGTACAAAGAGAGTTTACTACAAATAATCAACATCTGGCAAAATGCAAAGAGAGTTTGTTCCAAGCATCAGGAAAAGGTTAATGCACAAGAATAGTTTGTTAGCAGGAGACATTCTTACTTGTTTCTTGGCGTCTTATACACACAGCATGTTTAAAAAAGGACTCAGAAAACGGTAGATTTATTGAAAGAAATTTAATGGACGACAAAAAGAGAGAGAGAGAGCATAAAAATTCATATAAGGTTAATATTGTGACATAATAGAGAGTCAGTAATAGATCAATAATCAGTGCATACAAAGAGTTGAGAAAGCCTAAGGTCGCTTTAGTCGTGGCACATGATGTTATTAGCTTGGTAGACAGTGACTATTCTCTGTTTGTGTACACATAATAGTCTCTACGCGTTTGAAAATAAACGTTGATATCAAAACTGCTTACTATTTTGTTATTTGCTGCCCAGTTCACGGCTGTTAGCTTTCATCTGAAAGTAGTATTTCAGTTACAATCATCGAAACGATAATATTTAATGCAGCATGGCACCAACAACAAGCCCCAGAAGACTGGCAACAGACAATCATCGTACCAATATGGAAAATGAAGGGTAACAAAAGAGACAGCAATCAATATAGAGGTATATCTCTTCTCAGCCATGTAGGTAAGCTATACGTCAAAATCGTGGAAAAAAGGCTGAGACCTATATTAGAACTACAGCTAATCGATTCTCAAATGGGGTTCCGAAAAAAACATAGAATATACTGACGCTCTATTCATCATAAAATAGCTTGCAGAAAAAACTATAGAACACAATCAAAACTTATACATATCCTTCATTGACCAGGAAAAAGCATTCGACAGAGTAAACAGAGAACAACTGTGGGAGATACTAACAACATACGGAGTAAGCCAACATCTAACCAACCTTATTAAAAGTCTCACGTCAACAGCAGCTGCAGGGTCAGAACAGCAGCAGGCTACACAGACCACTTCGAAGGTAGATCAGGTGTCAGACAGGGGTGCGTACTATCCCCCCTACAGTTTATTACATACATGGACCATATATGCAAGCTAGCCAACCCATCAGAGACAGAGGAGATCAACGAGCTTTTAATTTGCAGACAATCAGGCACAAATACATGAAACAATAGAAGACCTACAAGAACACTTAAACAAACACAACATCTCAGGCACAAAATACAACATGAAAATCAACATCCATCAACAAAACAGAAGTCATGAATGTCGCCAAAAATAAACAGAACATCAACATAACTATAGAAGGCAGACAACTAAAACAAGTAGAGAATTCAAATACCTAGGAAGTCTAATAAGTAAAAAAGTAAAGTATCCCCGTCACGCCAAAGTGGCGTATAGGGAAATATGGTGTTAGTGACCCTATATTTTATAGACCTTCAGCACATGATTTTTGAGGTAATGTGGTCGGTATTACGCCCGTGCTGCTTTACTTTCCCAGAAAAAAATCCGGTACCCACTTAAGGCTGGGTGAACCCGGAAGCTGTCGGATGGGATCGAACCCTTGTCCTTTATAGTCCAGTTCACTAACCACTGAGCTAGGAAGTCTAATGACAAACGATAATGCTCAAACAGCAGAGATAGAATCAAGAAGCAACAACGCTTGTCAAACCATCGGACAGTTATCACCACTATTGTCCAACAAGGAAACAACTCTGGGGGCAAAACGAGCACTATACAACACAATCTTCATTCCAACGTTGTGCTACCAATGCCAGACCTGGACCCTAGATGCAAGAGCAATAAGAAAAATAACATATTCAGAGATTAAATGTGTTAGACGAATGACAGGAAACAGTCTGAGAGATAAGATCAGAAATGAAGAACTGATAAAAAAAAAAAAGCTAGGAATAGCCCCCGCCATAGAATATATAAGGAAACAACAGATAAAATGGTTTGGCCACGTGACAAGGCAGAAAGAACCAAACACAACACAACGAGCCTTCAACAAACGTTGTGAGAACACAAGACCCGAGGGTTGACCACAAAAAAGATGGGTAGATGGAATATTAGAAGCACTAGGAAACATAACAGCAGCAGAGGCGAACAGAAGAGCAAAAGACCGCAAATTATATCTTCCCTCGACGCTGAAAGACAAATGAGGGAAGAAAGAAGAAGAAGAAGAAGATCGAAATGTTGCTACATGAATGTAGGTATTCTGAGGACATTCCACTTATTATTGAGATTGATAATGTTATTGAAGTGGTTCCAAATTGGGGCACTGAACAAATAATATGAATATTCTAGAACAGATAATTTTTATGCAGTTGATTTTTTAGTCCAGTAAGGTTTATGATAATAAATATTTTTACATTGGACAAATGTAACCCTTTCTGGTGTAAAATAACCATAATTTGACTACAACTGGGGCCTGGTTGGTCTCGAGACAAGACGCCGGTCTCGAGACAGAGAGGGTGTGAGTTCAAATCCCGGCTGCATTAGTTAGGATTTTTATTTATAATTTCTCTCTGCGGCAACCACCCCTGGTCTCAGCGACAACCACCCTGGTCTCAGCGACAACCACCCCTGGTCTCAGCGACAACCACCCCTGGTCTCAACGGCAACCACCCCTGGTCTCAGCGACAACCACCCCTGGTCTCAGCGACAACCACCCCTGGTCTCAGCGACAACCACCCCTGGTCTCAGCGACAACCACCCCTGGTCTCAGCGACAACCACCCCTGGTCTCAGCGACAACCACCCCTGGTCTCAGCGACAACCACCCCTGGTCTCAGCGACAACCACCCCTGGTCTCAGCGACAACCACCCCTGGTCTCAGCGACAACCACCCCTGGTCTCAGCGACAACCACCCCTGGTCTCAACGGCAACCACCCCTGGTCTCAGCGACAACCACCCCTGGTCTCAGCGACAACCACCCCTGGTCTCAGCGACAACCACCCCTGGTCTCAGCGACAACCACCCCTGGTCTCAGCAGCGAGGCCCGGCTTGAAACGTCAATTACTCATCGACGGGAAAAAAATATTAATACCTCCGAAGACGGAGTTAGTTATCTGCCTATGAGACGTAGGACCCCTGTGCACACGGCTGCCAGGTAAATAAGGATTAACACGCACAATTCAGTTCCTAGTCTCTATGGATTTCGTCAGAGGGGCGAACGGAAAAAAATTAATTTATGAAATAAAACCTAATGTTTCAAAAATGTAACATATAGCGTCTCTTATGATCATCGGTAAAGTAATAGCACAATTATACTCTTTATGTTTCAGAATTGAGAACATTTCCCAGAGGCTACACAAAAATATCATCAACAAACAGCCGTGAGTTGTGTCAGTCGCACGGTCAAACAGTGCGTGCACACTATTTTTGTTAGGAAATTCGTAAACTTTCCGCACAGATGAAAACGTGCCGCTAAAAAAAAATTAGGCCATATCTAGTGTTTGACTGATGGGACATTAACCGATAGGAGACAGTTGTAACAGGTCGGGACTTACGTGCGCCACTAGTAGTGAACAACCACAACCGTGCGAACAAGAAATCTGTTTGGACCTTTTGCGGTCATCATTGACTAAGATCTCGGTTGTTAGAAAGACCACGTGAACTGTCAGACATGTTGTAATATTTTGTGACACCCTCAGAAATGGCTTGAACATATTTTAAAACATGTGCTCTTCCACGGATGTTGATGTTTTTGTTTAGTTTGTCCAAAAAAACCAACTTAGCTTCGATAATAAAATACGTTTCTAAATCTTACAAATACTGTTACAGATTTCATGTGAATTATATTTATTGTTTATCTTGTGCTTTACACACACATACAAGTGTGTTTGTATGTGTGTGTTTGCATTGTTTCTGTCAATACATCGAATCTTTTATCGAAAGCACAGTTAAATTAAGGAATGCTAATGTTAATAAAAGTTAACATTTTGTTAAATCATCCAGTCAGTAGCACACTAATGGTACCCTCACTCATCGTGCTTTTGCTCTTTTCTTTTAAATTAAATAAAGATTTCCAGTCATGCCTTTGAACATTCTTCTTCTTCCTTTCTACTCCCTATGGAACAAACATAGATCTTCAGCAAACACTTTTCAAGCCGTTCTGTTTCTTGTCATTATTTTTAGATCCTTCCATGTCTTCCCCATCATCTTCATCTCTGCTTCTATCTGTCTTCTCCAAGAATATTTTGGTCTTCCTCTTTGTCTTTTTCCTTTTGCATTCAAAAAAGGGCCTGTTGTGTAATACTCTCAGTAGACTTCCGTAATGTGTGTCCTATCCAGCGCCATCGTCTTCGCTGTATCTCTTTATCCAGTGGTATTTGACTGGTTCTATTTCATAATTCTATGTTAGTGATTTTGTCATGCCATTTCCATCCTTTTATTCTACATAAGCATCCATTAATGAAGGTATGAATCTTCATCGATGTCATTTTTGTTGTTCTCCATGCTCCACGGCCATATAATAATGCCATAGGTCATGACGTACACATATTATAATACATATGTTTTAATTTATTTGTGCTATTACTTACATTAACACTGGAATATTTTTAGCTAACAATATAGAGACGAGAGATATAGATGTGAGAGTGTATGTGTTAGAGGAGAGGGTTTGTGGGGGTGAGAGAGGATTTGTTGGGGTGAGAGAGTATGTGTTAGAGGAGAGGGTTTGTGGGGGTGAGAGAATATGTGTTAGAGGAGAGGGTTTGTGGGGGTGAGAGTGTATGTGATAGTGGAGAGAGTTTGTGGGGGTGAGAGAGTATGTGTTAGTGATGAGGGTATGTGAGGGTGAGAGAGTATGTGTTAGTGGAGAGGGTTTGTGGGGGTGATAGTGTATGTGTTAATGGAGTGGGTTTGTGGGGGTGAGAGCGTATGTGTTAGTGAAGGGGGTTTGTGGGGTGAGAGTGTATGTGTTAGTGGAGAGGGTTTGTGGGGATGAGAGTGTATGTGAGAGTGTATGTGTTAGTGAAGAGGGTTTGTGGGGTGAGAGTGTATGTGTTAGTGGAGAGGGTTTGTGGGGGTGAGAGTGTATGTGTTAGTGAAGAGAGTTTGTTGGGGTGAGAGAGTATGTGTTAGTGGAGAGGGTTTGTGAGGGTGGAAGAACATGTGTGAATGAGAGAGCTTGTGAGAGTCCGTGTGTTTTTGTTTGATACCAAAAAAGCAGAGTTCAACATAACGCTGACTCACAATTCTTACAATGTCTCCAAAGAATCTTTAACATTAAAAAAAGAGACACGATGCATAAAAAGAGACAATAAGAAAAGGGACAAATCCAATAACACGTGTGGAGTTAAGCAAGTAGAAGACACTGGATGCACATCGATCACGTGCTCAAGATGGACGAAAGAAGAGGTCCACGCAAAACTTTCATGTGGGCACTTGATTCTCCTTATTTCACATGTCTGTTGTCCCGTGACATATTTATGTTGTCCCATGACATATTTATGTTGTCCCATGACGTATTTATGTTGTCCCGTGACATATTTATGTTTTCCCATGACATATTTATGTTGTCCCATGACATATTTATGTCACGAAGGGATGAAGTAAAGTGTAGCTGCTGTAGGACATATCATTTGAAGGTAAAAGGATCAGTTCTCTTCCTTACTGTCGCTGTTTCCCTCACTGTGAGCCGTACACCTATTCTTTCATCTGCTGTGTCGACTGGACCGCGTCAAGCTGTTTTTGGACCCTTGTTTACTAAGGCAGCTTGCATCGTCAAATTAGCGCACTAGGACTACCCTATTGACTACTCCAACCGCGAGTTGCAAAGAAAACACGAAATACCGAAAGAAACTCTATGTAGAACCATTCATTTTACTTCTGCCCTTACTGTACATTATGCATTGAATCTTCAGTATAGTTATTACTTTCACTGTAGCATTTGTCTGTCTCGTATACGCTGTAATATTCGTTCTAAGATGACTTATATGTTGTTCTGTCTCTTTATATATTACAAAATGCCAGTTTGTATTGTCTAAATTGTATTTTCTACTGCTTTTTTTTCTAATTCGACTATTTCAAGGCTTTCTTCTTTCATTTCATCTTCTCAACAAAATCTCAGCAGTTATTTTTCAAAAAGCATATCCCTAAAATGCCACTTTTCATTTCAGATAACAGGCAACATAGACCTTGCGTATGTTGCTGGTCAAACAATACAGAAGGTTGAGTGAGGCGCGAAGATGTCTCAAAACATGAACTATGTGTGACCAGAATAGTCTCGGCAAGGGGATAGCTGCTGGCGTGCATAGACATCAGAGCTTGACAAGACTTCTCGAGTGTCAAGTTATGAAGTTTCTGCTTCGTGGTAACAATGTTGCTTGGCATAGCTAAAATGATGAGAATAGTCGATGAACATCTCAATCTCTGAACAAAATGTTAGATTTGTTGAGAAAGATTGCCTGTAATAATTGATAAACACTGAAGGTATTCCAAATATGAGTGTGTCTGGTTGGCGGCATGCTTCTGCATGGTTTGTTCTTTTGTTTGTTTTTCAGAAATGATTTATACAAAACATGTTGACATGCAGACAAAGAGTGGAAGTTCTCCTTGGTTTACGTTTTTGGCATAAATTTGCAGATAAAGAGTGGAAGTTCTCCTTGGTTTACGTTCTTGGCATAAATTTGCAGACAAAGAGTGGAAGTTCTCCTTGGTTTACGTTCTTGGCATAAATTTGCAGACAAAGAGTGGAAGTTCTCCTTGGTTTACGTTCTGGCATAAATTTGCAGACAAAGAGTGGAAGTTCTCCTTGGTTTACGTTCTTGGCATAAATTTGTAGACAAAGAGTGGAAGTTCTCCTTGGTTTACGTTCTTGGCATAAATTTGTAGACAAAGAGTGGAAGTTCTCCTTGGTTTACGTTCTTGGCATAAATTTGCAGACAAAGAGTGGAAGTTCTCCTTGGTTTACGTTCTTGACATAAATTTGCAGGCAAAGAGTGGAAGTTCTCCTTGGTTTACGTTCTTGGCATAAATTTGCAGACAAAGAGTGGAAGTTCTCCTTGGTTTACGTTCTTGACATAAATTTGCAGACAAAGAGTGGAAGTTATCCTTGGTTTACGTTCTTGACATAAATTTGCAGACAAAGAGTGGAAGTTCTCCTTGGTTTACGTTCTTGGCATAAATTTGCAGACAAAGAGTGGAAGTTCTCCTTGGTTTACGTTCTTGACATAAATTTGCAGGCAAAGAGTGGAAGTTCTCCTTGGTTTACGTTCTTGGCATAAATTTGCAGACAAAGAGTGGAAGTTCTCCTTGGTTTACGTTCTTGACATAAATTTGCAGACAAAGAGTGGAAGTTATCCTTGGTTTACGTTCTTGACATAAATTTGCAGACAAAGAGTGGAAGTTCTCCTTGGTTTACGTTCTTGGCATAAATTGCAGACAAAGAGTGGAAGTTCTCCTTGGTTTACGTTCTTGGCATAAATTTGCAGACAAAGAGTGGAAGTTCTCCTTGGTTTACGTTCTTGACATAAATTTGCAGACAAAGAGTGGAAGTTCTCCTTGGTTTACGTTTTTGGCATAA
Organism: Megaustenia siamemsis; assembly: GCA_032433765.1. NCBI lineage: Eukaryota > Metazoa > Mollusca > Gastropoda > Stylommatophora > Ariophantidae > Megaustenia > Megaustenia siamemsis. The sequence goes on along the minus strand of JAVIAB010000073.1, from coordinate 117,673,710 downwards.
ATTTGCAGACAAAGAGTGGAAGTTCTCCTTGGTTTACGTTCTTGGCATAAATTTGCAGACAAAGAGTGGAAGTTCTCCTTGGTTTACGTTCTTGGCATAAATTTGCAGACAAAGAGTGGAAGTTCTACTTGGTTTACGTTCTTGGCATAAATTTGCAGACAAAGAGTGGAAGTTCTACTTGGTTTACGTTCTGATGTTATCAGCGATAATTGTGACGACAACAGCAGTCTATGCTCCCTACGGTTTTGTTGAGAAATAGTCAAACCAGAATAGTGTGGTTCTAGGGGTCAAGGAGCCGGTCCGAGCACGGAAATAAAGCGGCCAGCAACTCAGAGCTGACTGCTCACTAAAGAATCGTTGAATCATAATGAATCAAGACTCTATTCAAGGCTATTCCATCTTCCCGCAAGCTCCTGGAAACATGACAGGCAGTCTGGAAAAGAGAGAAGAGAAATAAGAGGGGTGGGAAAACCGGACATAGAAGAACAAACGCCGTGCAGAAATGAAATGTGTTGGACAATGAAGGAAATGTGTAGCTCTCACAGCATGCTATAGTTACGACACAACGACGCAATAACGCCCACTAAATGCTATTATACGCACAGACGACGAAGAGAATTAAGCATTGAGCAAACTCGGCAGTAGAAGATGAAGATGATGTCGGTCCCTCAAAGAAAATGCCCCCCACCCCCTCTTTGCATGCCTTTATATTGAACCCCCTATTCATATATTTACGACCACTCTTTTGTCCAGCGTTTTGCTTGTAGATTAATGTCAGTGTGGATGTCACCCGTTTACGTTACAATGTCTAAATAAGGGACACCATTTCGCAAAGGGAGATAAACAATATAAATATATATTTCTCCAACATAAAATTAATCCTTGCCCTGAAACCTGATTCAACCAACATAATATTTTATGATCACACTAATTTTTTTTTTAATTTCTTATGCAGACAAGTGACACTATTCAAGATGTGAACAGATTTTGAATACAGAGGACGATATCAATTAAAGGAAAGTGAACTCTGGTGTCGAGGGAGGACGGGGGCGTGTCTGGCACAGCTGACGAGCGCAACTTTGAAATATGAATGGCTTGTGTGTACGTGTGTATGTGTGTCTATGAAGAGAAAGATAGAGGGGTGGCAGTACCGTAGAAAAACCGTGTCAGTAGGTTAAACGATTTGAAAAGTACTGTATCCATTCTTTTGCAATATAATGTGAAATGATTTACACAAACACAGACTCTGCTGAAATCAGGAAAGAGTTATGGCTTAACAGTCCTCAGAAGATGATCTAAAGTTTTCCGATTCCTGCAGCTCGCTTGCTATACATTCCTGATCTCAGACTCCTAATCAAACTCATCGTATCGTCGTCCTCGATAAATTGATCAAGAAATCTATCTATTGTCCTTTAGAGCCGAAGACGGCACATAGGGCAGAACCACAATCTCAAAAACAGAAACCTTGCGTGGCACATATTGCAGAGATCACTGCTTCTAAAATCTATGGTCTGTTTCCATAACAATGCTTTTTACAATGACAGATCAAGAAATAGGGGAAAAAAATAGGACAAGCAAAAGACAAATTCTACATGGCAATGTCCACAGCAGTAGCTTTACGGTTGATTAGAGAAATACAACATCGACCTTATGTTTCTAAAGATGGTTTTACCACGTTCATGAGCGCAAGTTTGATCATTAAATCCTTAAATGGCAGCCCTGCCAATTTATTATTCTTTCTTTCATACAAAAATATCAAGAAAGAAACGTCTGGTCTGTCCCTTCTGTTTCTATATCGATAAATTCGTTAACTGGTTTCTGTTGTTTTGTCTTTACGATATTGTATTTACATATAATAATTTATAAGCACTGCCCAAGTTTCATTTGACTTCATTGATAGATAACACTTTGAAGTTATCAACATCCCGTTGTCATGATTTCTCTTTGAATCTACTTTATCGTCTCTCTTCTCACTTTCATTTCTCTTTATTGCCAAAGAAAGGTTCGATATTTTTAAGCGAAGCATGGGTAACGCTTTAAAACCATATCTCCTTGAAAGATCAAGAGACTTGAATCAAACTAAGAGCAATACAAAACTCTATTAATTACTGAATGCTGGTACTCTTGTGGCAGTCCACGTATGTTTCCCGGACCACTTTGATGCAGACAACATCCATGTTAGTAGCATGATCTCATGTTCCTCAGTGTCGCAGTCGCTTTTAATTGGAGAACCGCCTTTTGGCTTGCTTTTGTTCTTTAAACTCATCATCATCATCGAGTGTCATCTCCGCAACGAAGGTTGGCTATCATGGAGCGCCATTCTGCTCTGTCTCTTGCTTTGATGGTGCAGGTTGTCATAGGTTGGTTTGTCCATCTTTTGAAGTTACTCGTCCATGTTAGTCTTGGTCTGCCTCTGCCTCTTTTACCTTGTATTTTCCCCTCCAGGATTACTTTTAGTAGGCTGTTGTGTCTTTTAACATGGCCCAAAAATCGTATTTGTTTTGTTTGAATTGTGTTTAGTAGTTCTCTTTTTATTTTTAGTTGTTTTAAGACTTCATCGTTTGTTTTCTTTTCCTTCCATCCAATTCTACCTATTCTTCTATATATCCACATTTCAAAGTCTTCAATTCTCTTCTTCTGTTTTCTTGTCTAATGTCCATGTTTCTGCACCATATATGAATGTTGAGAAGACATAACAATTTGCTATTCTTAGTTTTAGCCCTGGTGTTATTTGTTTTGATGTTATAAGTTCATCGTGACATTAAAATTACTTTTTGCCATTCCTCTTCTTTTGTTTATTTCAGTTTTACATTTTCCATCACTGGTTATAGTATGTCCAAGGTAGTTGTAGTTCTGAACTGTCTCCAGGTCTATTCCTTCAATTTTGATATCCATTCGTGGGTTTTGAGTATTTCCTTTGTTTATGATCATAGTTTTAGTCTTTTTGATATTTATATCTAATCAATATTCTTTGCTTGTTATGTTTATTTCATTAAGCAATTGTTGTAGATCTTTAGGATTTTCTGCTAGTAGTACAGTATCGTCATCATTTCTTAGGTTATTGATTATCTTTCCATTAATTTGTAGGCCTGGCATCTCTGTGACGTTTTTAAAGATTTGCTCAGTGTATAGATTGAACAAGCTTGGTGATAGGATTCATCCCTGTCTTACTTCTCTTTTTATATCAATGGGTGTAGAGTTCTCTTTGTTATATCTTATTATTGCTGTTTTCTCCCAGTATAGATTACATATTAGTCGTATGTCCATGTCATCTAGATGTATCTCTTTTAGGCATTCTATAAGTTGTTTGTGGTGTACTCTATCAAAAGCTTTGGCGTATTCTATGAAGCAGACATATATTGGTTTGTTTACTTCTGTATACTTTTTGATTAATGTTCTCACGCAGAATATGGCTTCTTTTGTCCGCTATTTTTCCTAAATCCAAATTGCTGCTCATCTAATTCAGTATTGATTTTATTCTGAGTCCTTCCTTGTATAACTTTTAGCAAGATTTTTGTAACATGGCTCATTAGGCTTATTGTTCAAAAGTCACTGCATTCAACCGCACTATTCTTTTTAGGCAATGCAATGAAAGTTGATGTTTTTAGTACATTTGGTATGTATCCTGTGTGGTAAATGTCGTTGCATATGTCTGTAATCACTTCAATGCCAAAATCTTCAAGTGCCTGTATCATCTCTATCTGTATGCTGTCAGGTCCTGCTGCTTTTCCCTTTTTCATTGTTTTTATAGCTTTTTCCACCTCAGATTTTAAGATTTTATAGCCCGATGTACATTTTATAATTGGTTTCTTGTCCCTTTGATATAGTTATGTTATACATTCCTGCCATCTATCTATTATATCTTTATTGTCAATTAGCATTTTTCCTTTTTTGTCTGCAATGCATCCACCTTCTGTGGCTTTTTTATTTTTATTAGTTATTCTCTTGATTTCTGTGTGCATTCCTCTTAGGTCTTGTTTGCTTTCCATGGTTTCTATTTCTATACATTTTTGGCTGAGCCAGTATTCTTTTGCCTTTTTTACACATTTTGTGTATTTCATTATCTATTTTATTGTATTGGGCAGTGTTCTTCGCTTGTCTTCATTCTTCCATTTTTTTTCTGAGATGGTGTTAGTTATCCATTTTTGTTTTTTGTTCTTTTCTTTTTTGGGTAAGGTGTCGCTGGTTTCTTGTATGCTTTTCTTTATGCATTGCCATTTGGTTGTGACTTTTTCATCAGGATTTTCTCTTCTGTATTGCTCAATTCCTTCTTCTAGCAGTTTATGATACGTGTTCTTTACTTGTATTGTATAGGTAACTTTAATATCTTTTTGATTTAAAGCTGTTATCTAGTGGTATTGTTGGTGAATTAGACTTTAGATTTTTTCTCTTTAGTTTGATTTTCATTTTAATCATTACAGGATTGTGATCAGAATTAATATCTGCTCCTGGGTAGGTTTTGGCTTTCTTTACGCTGTTACGGAACATTTCTTTTATCTTTGTGTAATCTATTTGATTCCTCTTCTTATCTCCAGGGCTTTTCCATGTGTATAGTTTCCTTTTCTCTTGCTCAAAGTAGGTGTTACATATTATCAGCCTGTTTTCTTCACAGAATTGCAATAATCTATCTCCTCTGTTATTTCTTTTTCCTAAACCATGATTTCCTATAATGGTCTTATATCTACCTTTTCCAACTTTAGCGTTCATGTCACCCATTACAATCAAGATGCCTGAAGATTTCACTTGCTTCATAACTTTAGATCTTCATAATATGCCTCTATTTGTTCATCTGTGTAGTCTTGAGTAGGTGCGTATGTCTGTATTATTGCTATGTCGAATGGTTTTGCTTTAATCTTGAGTATTATAATCCTATCACTGTATGTCCAGTGGGTACTTATATATTTTTGTAGCTCTCTTTTTATCAGTATTCCTACCCCACTTTGATGTTCTGTTGTGTTTCCTGAGTATATAAATGTATATTTTTCGTCCTCTATGCACCCACCATCATCATGCAGTATAAAAATAAACGAGACAAATCTGAAACAAGTGCAACGTTTCAAATACTTGGGCACAATAATCACATCAGATGGGATATGCACCACAGAAATAAAAAGCAGAATAGCTCAGGTCAAAATGGCATTTCAGAAAATGAAAACTATCTTATGCAACAAATCTATGTCAATAAAAATGAGAAAGAGAGTTCATCGGTGCTATATAGAACCAATTCTAACCTATGGAAGCGAATCATGGACAGTAGACAAACAAATGAAAAGACGATTAGATGGGATTTCTCAGAAGAATGTTGAAAGTTCCATGGACAGCTAAAAAGACCAATGAGGAAGTTCTCAAAGAGGCCAACACAAAAAGGGAACTTTTAAAAAAAACATCAGAAAGAAGCAATCAACATTTTTCGGGCACATCATGAGAAGAGGAAAGTTGGAATACTTTGGTTACAACTGGCAAAATAAAAGGAAAAAGAGATCGCGGGCGACAAAGAGAGAAAATACTGGATAGCTTGGTGTCATGGAATGGAAAACAGTCAACAACAGAACTGATACGATGCACTGTAGATAGAAGATTGTGGAGGGACATGGTCACCTACGCCAACCGGTATGGCACATGATGATGTACCCACATTCTTTCCATCTTGTCTCTGATATGTCTAAAATATCAATGTTTATTCGTTCTACTTCTTGAATCAGATTTTCCAATTCCCCTTCTTGATATAGAGTCCTAACATTCCAAGTACTTATTTTAAGATATTTCCTCCGACATAAGTTCGAATTCCTCTCCATGGCTTTCTCCTGACTAGTACGTGATGAGGCTCCAATGTTTTTCACGGTGGTCAGCCACATTCGTCTTTCGTGTCCTGAACATGACTCTTGTGTACCACACACTTTGCTGTTTTCGCTTTCTGGGCCGTTGGTCATTGCTGACTTTTCCGCCCCATCCACCGTCACAGACTTTGTACAACTCGGAATGTATATTTCCGTCTGCCTGGCGCGACAGTGAAAAATAATGACCTATATAGGTCAATCTCGAATGAAAATAAGATAAATACCCACTTAACAACAAGAATTTCCACCGTCCACCAGCCTGTCAGAAGTTAAACAACCACAACTGGCATGAGCAGAACATTAAATCCAAGAAGCACATCACGTGTAACCGGCATATTTCGAAACAACACACGCTGTAACGGAAAACACTGTCCACACACGGTCGTTTAAACTAAAGTGGGATTAACTCGTTTCATTCTTTTATTTATGTTCCTTTCTTTACATTTCATGTCCACGTTCCATCACAGGTATCTTTTTTATTCATGGTTTTAGGAGCGCCCTTCTTTTGTCTCCTGTTGCTAAATGACGTCTCACTTTGTGTGTACTTACAAGATATCGTTGTTAAATGACGTCACACTTTGTGTGTACTTACAAGATATCGTTGTTAAATGACTTCACACTTTGTGTGTACTTACAAGTTATCGTTGCTGAATGACGTCTCACTTTGTGTGTACTTACAAGATATCGTTGTTAAATGACGTCACACTTTGTGCGTGAACTTACAAGATATCGTTGTTAAATGACGTCTCACTTTATGTGTACTTACAAGATATCGTTGCTAAATGACGTCTCACTTTGTGTGTACTTACAAGATATCGTTGCTAAATGACGTCTCACTCTGTGTGTACTTACAAGATATCGTTGCTAAATGACGTCTCACTTTGTGTGTACTTACAAGATATCGTTGCTAAATGACGTCTCACTTTGTGCGTGAACTTACAAGATATCGTTGTTAAATGACGTCTCACTCTGTGTGTACTTACAAGATATCGTTGTTAAATGACGCCTCACTTTGTGCGTGAACTTACAAGATATCATTGCTAAATGACGTCTCACTCTGTGTATACTTTCAAGATATCGTTGTTAAATGACGTCTAACTCTGTGTGTACTTACAAGATATCGTTGTTAAATGACGCCTCACTTTGTGCGTGAACTTACAAGATATCGTTGCTAAATGACGCTTCACTTTGTGTGTACTTACAAGATATCGTTGCTAAATGACGTCTCACTTTGTGTGTACTTACAAGATATCGTTGCTAAATGACGTATCACTCTGTGTGTACTTACAAGATATCGTTGCTAAATGACGTCTCACTTTGTGCGTGAACTTACAAGATATCGTTGCTAAATGACGCCTCACTTTGTGTGTACTTACAAGATATCGTTGCTAAATGACGTCTCATTTTGTGCGTGAACTTACAAGATATCGTTGCTAAATGACGTCTCACTTTGTGCGTGAACTTACAAGATATCGTTGCTAAATGACGCCTCACTTTGTGTGTACTTACAAGATATCGTTGCTAAATGACGTCTCACTTTGTGCGTGAACTTACAAGATATCGTTGCTAAATGACGTCTCACTCTGTGTGTACTTACAAGATATCGTTGCTAAATGACGTCTCATTTTGTGCGTGAACTTACAAGATATCGTTGCTAAATGACGTCTCACTCTGTGTGTACTTACAAGATATCGTTGCTAAATGACGTCTCACTTTGTGCGTGAACTTACAAGATATCGTTGCTAAATGACGTCTCATTTTGTGCGTGAACTTACAAGATATCGTTGCTAAATGACGTCTCATTTTGTGCGTGAACTTACAAGATATCGTTGCTAAATGACGTCTCACTTTGTGCGTGAACTTACAAGATATCGTTGCTAAATGACGCCTCACTTTGTGCGTGAACTTACAAGATATCGTTGCTAAATGACGCCTCACTTTGTGCGTGAACTTACAAGATATCATTGCTAAATGACGCCTCACTTTGTGCGTAGACTTACAAGATATCATTGCTAAATGACGCCTCACTTTGTGCGTAGACTTACAAGATATCATTGCTAAATGACGCCTCACTTTGTGCGTAGACTTACAAGATATCATTGCTAAATGACGCCTCACTTTGTGCGTAGACTTACAAGATATCATTGCTAAATGACGCCTCACTTTGTGCGTAAAGATGTTGTTAGCCGCTCGGGCTACTGTTCATTTTTAATTTCCTCTATTTTTTTTTTTTTTAGAATTTGTTTACTCTTTTTCCTTCTCGGTAGGAGATTTTCAGGTCGAAACGTTGGTTTTTATTATGTTTTGTCCTGATCGTAAAGCTGAGCCATCCGTGTGTAGAACATTGGTGATTCATGGAATAAAAATGTAACATTTGTGAAAAAAAAAAACTAGTAAGAGAAGAAAGGTAACCATAATCAATAAAAGATAATACCCATATAAAGACCACAACTGTGCATGCGTCTACACTAGAAAAATAAAACAAAGCGAACAGCATCAGCAGGTAGGTTCTTCCCAAAAGCGTATGTGTATTTAACGAACAGATAAGTGCACGCATCTTCCTCTTCTTGTTCTTCTTCTTCATCGATCACTTATCGCTTTACGTTTAGACCAGTATGAGTCACGAGCAAGAGACGTTTGAGGCCATCACCGGTTTTCAATCACTTGTCATGTGGGGTTGTTTCTGTAGAGCTTATTTGTATTCTTGGGATGTTGAGAGTGCTGCAGTCATGTAGGATATACTCTGGAGTTTGTCTAGATGCTCACCAGTCACATGTTGCTAATTCACTGAGTCCTATCTTGAACAGGTGTGTTCTAAGACCACAGTTACCTGTTCTGATTTTGAACGTCTTAATCTGCTCATGTCTGCTGAGTTTGTTTCAGCCCGTGTTTTGGCTCGCATTTTCCAGTATACGTATACATGTACCAGTATAAACGGATCATGTGATGTGACGTGGGAAAACACGTGACAAAAGGCTCGTGATAGCTGTTTTATTATTCAAGTTAATTAAAATAACAATTTCATGTTATTGATAACAAAAAAAACTAAATTATTTTACTGACCTAGATAGATCATGTCTGACAGCGACTGATGAGAACAAATATGTCCCGGGTGAATGCGGATTGAAATATTTAAATAAACTGGATCAGGCACTAAAGCACTTTTATCAGTGACTTAAATTGGGATTTATCAAAGGTCTATAACATTTAGCCCATTCATTTAATCTCTCTTATTTGACATTGCTTTCAAAATAAAATAATTATTTATATTTATGCTTCAAACATTTAAAAAAAATAATCCGTTGCACATTTAATGTACGTCAAAATGGCAACCACAAACACGCAAGCTGAATTAGAGCATGTTAGTTTAAGAGTTCGCGCCATGTGTTACTCATTGCCTTGTGCAACGTAGGTCATGTGTAACTCAATGCCATATGTAAATGTGTCACGGACAACTCTGAGCCATGTGTAGTTCTGCATCATGGGTAGTTTCGGGTCATTGTAACTCAACGCGATGTGTAACTCAACATCAAGTGTAACTTTGTTTCATGGATAACTGTTGGACATGTGTAACTCAATGCCACGTGCATTATGGCCAACTCAGCATCATGTATAATTATGTGTCGTGGTTAACTTTGGGCCATGTGTAACTCAGGCCATGCATAACTCTGTGCTATGGGTAAATCAAGGCAACGCATAATTCAACGCCATAAAAAATACTCTGATTCATGGATAATTATGGGCAATGTGTAACTCAAAGCAATACAAAACTCTGAATAATTGACAACTATGGGCAATGTATAACTCAAAGTCATGAAAACTCATGTTTGATCAAACAATGTTTGATTCATGGGTAACTCTCGGCCATGTTCAACTCTGATATGGCCAAAGACGTCGTTCAAGGATTGAGCTGAAAAGGTCAGCGAATCCAAACTGACTGTTGATCTCACGTATAGTAAATCAGAACTTGTCAACATTCTGCACCGCCTTCCCGCAGTCCTGGGAAAAGACTAACCAACCTGGCAAGTCGACCTCAGATCGAAAATACACAAACCCGGTTCACCAAAAAAAATCTGAAGTTGGCATTTAAAAAAAAAAATGTTGTAGATGCGGATATCGCGGGTTACACTAAACGAAATCAAAGCAATTGACAGCAGTTTAACACATTTTTAAAAGGTAAAAATACAGGTGCAATAGTCAGGCGGACGTCAGTAATAACAACTTTGACTGATAAAAGTCAAGGTAAAGTACGAGACTTGAACCGGCGTCTTAGCACGCGAGTTTCCACCCATATGTGCTCGGCCGCCTATCTAGAAGTGTTCGGAAATTTCTGTATAGTGTCGCCTCAAGCATCGAAACTCAGATACGAGACAACATTCCACACCTTCCCAGGGTAATACCCTGGTACCCATTTCTGCCAACGGCTGGGTCGACAGTGGGGGTATTTTTTTTTTTTTTTTTATAACCATGAGTAGAATTCATACTTCTCCCAGCGTGAATCGAACACGGGTTGTCCGAACGTCGGTTGGTTTTCCCAACTCGGCTTGACTGATAAAACACGTCTAGTTAATTACTGTCCAGCATCAAAATATTTGCCAAGACACCTATGGTGTCACCAGAAAATACAAAATGAGAAATGATGACGCCAGAAAAATGGTTGAACTCACAGCCTGCAACAAACGCACATGGAGACCCAAATAAAAATGGGTTACCATCTTTTGGGAGGGGTGGTTAACCAGCCAAAATTACGCACTCACAGAAACCAACGACTTGATTTCAGGGCTAGAAAACATTTAGATGGGTACATAATATTAAAGAAATCTATCAGCGGTACGACTTAGCAACTGTCAGCTTGAGATACTGCACGGAAATTTGACAACTGAAGCTTCCAAAACTCTTTACTGTAAATGTGGACAGGATAAGATAAGAAATACTTATCGTCTATCTTAACCTAAGGAGTGATTAGAACAGGAGAATTTAGAATAAGAGAATATGCACCGAATCTATCTTGAACTGCAGAGAGAATTTATGAAATAATTTGCCTACCTGGAGACTTTGTTCTGTGACTTCACACCAAAAAAAACATACAAAAGTAGGAGATGGAAGCAGAAGTGAGATGGAGTAACAACGTCAATGAAACTCTACAATGACATCACAAGACAGTGGTTGAGACTGCCAGAAGAGCTAGCTAGAACTCTGTTGCAACCTGAACAAGTGAAAGTGTTGAGAGGAAATGAAGAAGAGAAAGAAGAAGGCGACGACGACGACAACGAAGAAGAATGAGAAGACTTGTTAATGTTTATCTCGCAATATCAATAAGATGAAATATCATACTATGTATGACTTATTGTAATTCACCAATCCATTTTAATCATGTTAACTAATACTTGTTACTGGACAAACTTTCTTTCCTTATTCGGTTCGACTGTTCAAATTTAAAATGCCTGACTCGTCTCCTGATTAACGAATGTTTATTTGCATCCAACCCGAAGGCAGGTCAACGGCCTGTAACCTAGAAAGAGAAAGATATCACAATTTTAAACGGAGGACCAACTAGGTTTATCATAAACAGATAGAAGCGTGACACGAAACACCTGGCTCATATAAAATGTTCTGAAAACCAACTTATACAAAGACATATAAACCAGAAAAAGCGATCTCAAACTGATACGAGCACCAAAGAGATCTGTGTCAGAAAGCAAGTAGATACTCAAATAATTGGGACACGAAACACCTGGTTTATAAAAACTCATGATCACAAAGAACCATATACGCTGACGAAATTGATCATGAAGTACAGCTTCATTTCTTTACAATTGCTACCAGTTGTGCTGTTGAATATTGTTGTTATGGTAACAATCGTAAATAAACCAACGGAAATCAAGAGGAAACAAACAAATATACACTATTTAGTACAGTCGTGCCTTTTTCGCATTTTCATTAGAAAGTAGTATAAATAACCGATTTACTTTATATACTGAACAGAACGGCAAGCTAGATCAATCAAACTGGGTATATATCACAAGTATATACTCCCACATGTGAGGGACAGAGTCACAGGTGGTATGGTAATGATCTAAGAGTGAGTGACACAAACACGCGCTTTACTTAACCCAGCTTAAGAATACCTGGATAATTTAGAAATGTGAGTGGCTCCTGGTTTAAAGTTTTAGAGAGCAAAGCCGACGATAGAAAGAATGAAGAAAAGCATTATAACACAGGTGGGAAAGGGGAGGGGCTTGAGGTAAGTGTCGGAATCTGAACAAGGATGTCGTTGGTTCGATTCCCACCACAGGCTGTGGAAAATAAAATAAGAAATCGGATCCGTGCCTTTACCCATTTCTAGCCTTTGGGTAATGAGATCCAATGTCTAAGCCTCTCGGAAAACGGCGAAAATTGTAGGTCCCGTGTGCATTCTGCGCACGTTAAAGAACGCTTGGCATTTGGAAATCGGAATTAGTAGGCCAAAAATGGTAGCCGCCTGGGCAAAATTAGTAGGAGACAAAAATATACCCAAAACGTTAAAACTCTCGAAGATAAAATATCTCTCTCTGCGATCAGGACTCAATCAGAGTAGGACGTCCAGACTCTCATACGAAGACAGCTGTCTGTTTAAGCCTGTTAGATCCATTCCGATTGAGTACCCGTTAAAACGTTGCACTGTGTTCTGCGCCAGTGGCCCAGTGCACCCGATTTCAGCCAGCATTTTTTTCAGGTTTGCTTTCCTTAGCCTTTGATTGTCCCCAATCTTCCTGCAAGGCAGCAGATGATCTTTTCTGTCGGGGGATTCTCCCCTTAGATGGTCGGCCTTCCCAGGTTTACGAGCACCATCTGCCCGAGTCACTAGAGGTGACTAACACAGACATGCGACTTGTAATATGAGGAAACTGCAACAAGGAACACTTTTCATGCATAGCCTTCATTTGTTCCCGCCGCCTATCCCCATATACCGGTAAGTCACGTCCTCTTGAAAATGATGATCGTCGTAGCACTTGATGATGTTAGGCCATCGTTGATGACTCCAGTTCCGAACATATAGACACACAATCAGTCATCAATTATCCCCGTCGCACATCAAACAGCAGACCGTAAGATTTGCGCACGGCCGGTTTAGGGAACCAATACGATGACGTAGCACACAATGTCGCCAAACTCATAATCTCGATACCTTTAGACTTATGTCTGATTACTCTAGTGTAAGCAGCCTACGACGAACAAAACACGAAGCAACTTCCCCAAAGAGACAAAACTGCGACTGACGAAGTAGTTTACATTAATGTGTACATGGAAATAACTTGCGTCAAAGAATCCCAATAACGGTCTTGAACAGCACTAATGTGACGTAAAGCGCAGATCAAGTCTAGACGGTGGAAGGTCCCACTCGCAACACTTGATTCGTCAAAAACGGGCAGTTGTCGGCCTACGACCTCGTTTTAGCGACACAGATGTATCAAGCATATCATCATTTTGACTTTTACACAGAAAAGTGCAAAGAAGATCCTAAATTAGTCAGACCCTGGGTGCATTTTCTGCAGCGATCGAGAGGACGTGGACTAGATCCGCCATCTTGGAAACGGAATCCTCTGAAGTCAGAAATATCTGCCTGTATGGCGGGTGGACACCTGAGCACGGTGGGGAAAATAGGAAAAAGTAATATTCATGCAAAATTCAGTCCCTCTGGACTTCGCTAGAGAGATAAAACTAGTAAACGCAAACATACAGCCTCAAACAAACAGCCTTAAACAAGCAGCCTCAAACAAACAGCATTAAACAAGCAGCCTCAAACAAACAGCGTCAAACAAACAGCGTCAAACAAACAGCATTAATCAAGCAGCCTCAAACAAACAGCCTCAAACAAACAGCCTCAAACAAACATCCTCAAACAAACAGCCTCAAACAAACATACTCAAACAAACAGCGTCAAACAAACATCCTCAAACAAGCATCCTTAAACAAATATCTTCAAACAAACATACTCAAACAAACAGCCTCAAACAAACAGCCTCAAACAAGCAGCCTCAAACAAACATCCTCAAACAAACAGCCTGAAACAAACAGCCCCAAACAAACAGCCTCAATTAAACAGCATCAAACAATCAGCTTCAAACAAACAGCATCAAACAAACAGCATCAAACAAACAGCATCAAACAAACAGCATCAAACAAACAGCATCAAACAAACAGCATCAAACAAACAGCATCAAACAATCAGCTTCAAACAAACAGCATCAAACAAACAGCATCAAACAATCAGCTTCAAACAAACAGCATCAAACAATCAGCTTCAAACAAACAGCATCAAACAAACAGCATCAAACAAACAGCATCAAACAAACAGCATCAAACAAACAGCATCAAACAAACAGCATCAAACAAACAGCATCAAACAAACAGCCTCAATTAAACAGCATCAAACAATCAGCTTCAAACAAACAGCATCCAACAAACAGCATCAAACAAACAGCATCAAACAAACAGCATCAAACAAACATAACACTGATGTATAACAGCTTAACTTGGTCTAGAGGTAAGACGTCAGCCTCTGCTTTGGAAGGTACAGGTTTCAACTCCACTGGTAGACTAAATTTTTTTAAATTTTAAATAAAGAAAATTGAATCGTAATTTCTTAGAAATGTTACCCTCCAGTGATCTCTGGTCAGTGAGATCCGATGTCTAGCCCTCTCTGGTCAGTGAGATTTTATGTCTAGCCCTCTCTGGTCAGTGAGATCCAATGTCTAGCCCTCTCTGGTCAGTGAGATCCGATGTCTAGCCCTCTCTGGTCAGTGAGATTTTATGTCTAGCCCTCTCTGGTCAGTGAGATCCAATGTCTAGCCCTCTCTGGTCAGTGAGATTTGATGTCTAGCCCTCTCTGGTCAGTGAGATTTGATGTCTAGCCCTCTCTGGTCAGTGAGATGCGATGTCTAGCCCTCTCTGGTCAGTGAGATTTGATGTCTAGCCCTCTCTGGTCAGTGAGATGCGATGTCTAGCCCTATCGATTAACGGCACACACACACACACAAACCCAGGAGATCTTGTGTACACTCGAGCACGTTGAAGAGTCTTTTTCAGTTAGAAATTGAAAAGAGCTGGTTAAACCAAAAAAATGTCGTTTTCCGTGCAAAATTCTCAGCAAAAATCTACACTGATTGATGGATCCCAAGCTATGTAGTTGTTGCACGTTCGTCAGGGTTCTCTCTCATCGAAGATTCTCGATTTCGAGGGGGAAATCTGAGCACCTATGTAATGTTCTTGGGTGCACTGATGGTGACCCTAACATAAAAATCGTACGGTACCACGAAATAAGACACAATTCTACGTTCCATCAAAATACCTTCCCCGAACAACACAAGGACAAAAACTAATATCTGCTTTTTAAAAAAAAATAATAATGAAATTAAACAAAATTTCACTTAACTCTAACCACAATGAAAAAATAAAAAATCATAAGTCAGATATGAACAGTGACAGCAGTATAGTTGCATATGTAGACAAAGCCGGGACAGGACAAGTAAGCGTCCATTAACCCTGCTTTATTTATTATTACTACTTAATTTTGTTTCTTTTGACACTTTACTTCTTATTTTTTCCTTCTTCATTTGCCTTTTAGCGTTGAGGGAAGATATAATTTGCGGTCCATTTACTCTTCTGTTCGCCTCTGCTGTTATGTTTCCTAGTGCTTCTAATATTCCATCGATCCATCTTTTTCGTGGTCGACCATTGGGTCTGGTATTCCCAAAACGTTTATTGAAGGCTCGTTGTGTTGTGTTTTGATCTTTCTGCCTTGTCACGTGGCCAAACCATTTTATCTGTTGTTTCTTATATATTCTATGGCGGGGGGCTATTCCTAGCTTTTTTCTCAGTTCTTCATTTCTGATCTTATCTCTCAGACTGTTTCCTGTCATTCGTCTAAAACATTTCATCTCAGTAGAGGTTATTTTTCTTATTGCTCTTGCATCTAGGGTCCAAGTTTGGCATTAGTAGCACAACGTTGGGATGAAGATTGTATTGTATAGTGCTCGTTTTACCTCTAGCGTTGTTTCCTTGTTGGACAAGAGTGGTGATAACTGTCAAATGATTTGACAAGCTTTGTAGAGTCACTGCAGAAATAAAATATAACTAGACCCTTTTTCTACGTCCCTGGACATGCCGGAGCACGAGGAAATAAAAGAGCGGACAGATTGGCTTGCTGTGCTGTCGTTGGAGACGATCAAACTATGGATCGGATGGACGTCATCAATGTCCTCCGAGATGTGGGAAGGACACAGGGCTTTGAAAACTATGAGTCCTCATCACTCCTTCGGATGAAAGAGATGGGAGTTAAGATGGACACAGCCAGAAACGAGAAACATAGTGGGCGTATAAGAAGACGTATTAACCAACACTGAACTGGAGTCGTCAGTCGCTGGACACTATAGGACTCGCTGAGGAGGGGATATGAGCACCTATGGACATGTTCGAAGTGCAATGATAATGAGACGCAAATAACTCAATAATACATAGTGTCTTATTATATGTGTTCCTCCGCCTGTTATGTTTGGCTCACTTCTCAGTTTCGTACAAATAATAACAAATTATCTGCTACCATCATGTTGAGTCTTTAGAATTAAAAACGTAAATTAAAAGTATTAAAAGTGAAGGAGAGTATCGATTCGTCTCACCTGCAACCGATGCGGTGCAACACACTTCATATTCTTATGCGCGACACGCAATGTTGTTATTTTTACCCATTGGTGTTTTCAAACAAAGATTGTCCAAAACTCTATGTCATCGCATGTTGTAAAACTAAAACACAATAATATACCAGACCACCACACTTCTGGTAATCTTATAGACGTATTATCGTTGTCAACGACTATGACATACAAATACAAACTGGCGGTATTTCTTCTTCTCTACTTTATGTATCTTGAAAACCTCTACTTTATGTATCTTGAAAACGTTAAATTACTAAAAGTTTACGTGAACGAGCTGCAAACCGTTCCGACTGGAAAAATCATTATATTTACGCGTGTATAAATGAGCACTAAGTATTTTTAATTGCAGTCACAAGGCTCATTTAAAAAAAAAATAGTCTTTCAGAAAAAAGTACAAGGATTAAGTAACCAAATATTAGTCATGCGTTTAAAGTACAGTAGACAGATTGATGAATTCTGTGATCAGCACTGCGCCAGGTCTCCCTGCTTGAGAATTGTGTTCTACCAGTTATCATAGCTACACGAGCCGGATTCAATTTGATAAAGACACATTTACTTGCTGCATCTGGGAATTACGCCCAGCACAGTTGGACAACAGACCGAGTAAACTAACTTTGGGTAACAGAATGAGAAAACTAACTTTGGATAACAGACTGAGAAAATAACTTTGGGTAACAGACTAAGTAATCTAACTTGGGGTAACAGACTGAGTAAACTAACTTTGGGTAACAGACGGAGTAAACTAACTTTTGGTAATAGACTGAGTAAACTAACTTTGGGTAACAGACTGAGAAAATAACTTTGTGTAACAGACTAAGTAAACTAACTTTGAGTAACAGACTGAGTAAACTAACTTTTGGGTAACAGACTGAGTAAACTAACATTGGGTAACAGACTAAGTAAACTAACTTTGGGTAACAGACTGAGTAAACTAACTTTGGGTAACAGACTGAGTAAACTAACTTTGGGTAACAGACTGAGTAAACTAACTTTGGGTAACAGACTAAGTAAACTAACTTTGGGTAACAGACTAAGTAAACTAACTTTGGGTAACAGACTAAGTAAACTAACTTTGAGTAACAGACTGAGTAAACTAACTTTTGGGTAACAGACTGAGTAAACTAACATTGGGTAACAGACTAAGTAAACTAACTTTGGGTAACAGACTGAGTAAACTAACTTTGGGTAACAGACTGAGTAAACTAACTTTGGGTAACAGACTGAGTAAACTAACTTTGGGTAACAGACTAAGTAAACTAACTTTGGGTAACAGACTAAGTAAACTAACTTTGGGTAACAGACTGAGTAAACTAACTTTGGGTAACAGACTAAGTAAACTAACTTTGGGTAACAGAATGAGAAAACTAACTTTAGGTAACAGACTGAGAAAATAACTTTGGGTAACAGACTGAGTAAACTAACTTTGGGTAACAGACTGAGTAAACTAACTTTGGGTAACAGACTGAGAAAATAACTTTGTATAACAGACTAAGTAAACTAACTTTGGGTAACAGACTGAGTAAACTAACTTTGGGTAACAGACTGAGTAAACTAACATTGGGTAACAGACTAAGTAAACTAACTTTGGGTAACAGACTGAGTAAACTAACTTTGGGTAACAGACTGAGTAAACTAACTTTGGGTAACAGACTGAGTAAACTAACTTTGGGTAACAGACTAAGTAAACTAACTTTGGGTAACAGACTAAGTAAACTAACTTTGGGTAACAGACTGAGTAAACTAACTTTGGGTAACAGACTAAGTAAACTAACTTTGGGTAACAGAATGAGAAAACTAACTTTAGGTAACAGACTGAGAAAATATCTTTGGGTAACAGACTGAGTAAACTAACTTTGGGTAACAGACTGAGTAAACTAACTTTGGGTAACAGACTAAGTAAACTAACTTTGGGTAACAAACTGAGTAAACTAACTTTGGATAACAGACTGATTAAACTAACTTTGGGTAACAGACTAATTAAAAGTAACTTTGGATAACAGACTGAGTAAACTAACTTTGGGTAACAGACTAAGTAAACTAACTTTGGATAACAGACTGAGTAAACTAACTTTGGGTAACAGACTGAGTAAACTAACTTTGGGTAACAGGCTGAGTAAACTAACTTTGACCAAAAGACTGAGTAAACTAACTTTGACCAATAGACTGAGTAAACTAACTTTGACCAATAGACTACGTAAACTAACTCTGACCAATAGACTAAGTAAAATAACTTTGACCAATAGACTACGTAAACTAACTTTGACCAATAGACTACGTAAACTAACTTTGACCAATAGACTAAGTAAACTAGTTTTGACCAATAGACTAAGTAAACTAACTTTGACCAATGGACTAAGTAAACTAACTTTGACCAATAGACTAAGTAAACTAACTTTGACCAATAGACTAAGTAAACTAAATTTGACCAATAGACTAAGTAAACTAGCTTTGACCAATAGACTAAGTAAACTAAATTTGACCAATAGACTAAGTAAACTAACTCTGACCAATAGACTAAGTAAACTAACTTTAACCAATAGACTAAGTAAACTAACTTTGACCAATAGACTAAGTAAACTAGCTTTGACCAATAAACTAAGTAAACTAACTTTGACTAATAGACTAAGTAAACTAACTTTGACCAATAGACTACGTAAACTAACTTTGACCAATAGACTAAGTAAACTAGCTTTGACCAATAGACTAAGTAAACTAACTTTGACCAATAGACTAAGTAAACTAACTTTTACCAATAGACTAAGTAAACTAACTTTGACCAATAGACTAAGTAAAATTGCTTTGACCAATAGATTGAGTAAACTAGCTTTGACCAATAGACTAAGTAAACTAACTTTGACCAATAGACTGAGTAAACTAGCTTTGACCACTAGACTGAGTAAACTAACTTTGACCAATAGACTGAGTAAACTAACTTTGACCAATAGACTGAGTAAACTAACTTTGACCAATAGACTGAGTAAACTAACTTTGGGTAACAGACTGAGTAAACTAACTTTGGGTAACAGACTGAGTAAACTAACTTTGACCAATAGACTGAGTAAACTAACTTTGGGTAACAGACTGAGTAAACTAACTTTGGGTAACAGACTGAGTAAACTAACTTTGGGTAACAGACTGAGTAAACTAACTTCTAGAAGAAGTAAAGAAAATATTCATCACCATCATTGAGTGCCATCTCCCCATCGAAGGTTGGCTACCATGGAGCGCCATTCTGCTCTGTCTCTTGCTTTGATGGTGCAGGTTGTCATAGGCTGGTTTGTCCATCTTTTGATGTTACTCGTCCATGTTAGTCTTGGTCTGTCTCTGCCTCTTTTACCTTGTATTTTCCCCTCCAGGATTACTTTTAGTAGGCTGTTGTGTCTTTTAACATGGCCCAAAAATCGTATTTGTCTTGTTTGAATTGTGTTTAGTGGTTCTCTTTTCATTTTTAGTTGTTTTAAGACTTCATCGTTTGTTTTCTCCTTTTTTTCCATCCAATTCTACCTATTCTTCTATAAATCCACATTTCAAAGTCTTCAATTTTTTGTTCTGTTTTCTTGTCTACTGTCCATGTTTCTGCACCATATGATTTTGTGAGTAGACGACTGTTCAAACCGCCAAGTAGATGTGACTTGTATAACTGACAACAAGAAGATAATCTAAGTATTCGAGACTTGTGTACTCAATTTAGACTTGTGTCAATAAACAGAAGTTGATGTTGTAATATACCTCCAGCCTTCTTAAGTTTATATAATTATTGTAGGCATGGTAATTAACATAAGGAAATGATGAGGAAGGCAAGAGTGCATAATAACAATCAAGATAACATTAACAGTACAAAGAAACACAACGCAAAGTAAATAATAAAATCCACTAGCAAGGATAATAGCTCAGTGGTTAGTGAACTGGACTACAAAGGACAAGAGGTAGGGTTCGATCCCAACCGACGGCTTCCGGGTTCACCCAGCCTTTAATGGGTACTTGATTTTATGTTTTTTCAGGTAAAGTGAAGCGGCACGGGCGTATTACCGACCACATTACCCCAAAAATCATGTGCCGAAGGTCTGTAAAATATATGGTCACTAACACCATATTCCCTATACGCCACTTGGCGTGACGGGGGTACTTTACTTTTTTTTTTTTACTAGCAAGGATCACGAGGCCAAGATAATAAACTATCAAGTAATCAAGTCATCATCAAAGGGTATCGCTTCTAAATGGGTACTGTGAACTCATCTCGTGTTTAGAGACAAGTGCTACTCTCTCATATAGGAAACATCTACTCTCGTCTTTTCTCGCTGGGAATTATATCTCTCACTTTAGCAAAGAATGTAAACCAAAATCTCCATTTTTTCTTGTATTGGAACCCTCACACATGCATATGTGTCATGGCTCAATGAAAGGCGGGCCCAGACTCATAAACAAGTTAAGAAGTGTAACTTAATGTGGAGTTTTATAGTTTTCTATTTATGTTAATAAAACATTTTAAATATATTGCTTTATTAGATTAGTCTGTATCTGAGTGATAAATAAATGTACACACAAACACCAATATATATATATATACTTGTATGTGTGTGTGTGTGGCTTGTGTTTCTAACAATATATGTATGTATGTGTGTGTGTGTGTGTGTGTGTGTGTGTGTGTGTTTCTAACACTTTTAAGTACTCTATGTTATGCCAAGGTAACTTGCACCTTAAGGGACTGCAATGTCAGAGTTAGCTTTCGCTATTGTTAATGAATGATAAGTTACTTAAAGCTGAGAAGACTTCCTACCAAAACAAAGTCCACAAGAAGACAGCGCATGACTATTTCTATGCAGATAACTAGCATCGTGCATTCAAATACAGAAAGAAAATAGAGATTACTGAATCGTTTGACAAATGCTTGCACAAGTTTTTTCTTCAATATTTCACATAGACTGTGGTTCTAGTGGCAGTGCGGTTCTAGGAGTGTCTACTCAATGCCATAAGTTTTCTCGATCAAATCTTAGTACCGACAGAACGTCTGCGTTGTTGGAAAACATATTTCAAGTTTCACACATCGATGGGAATATAACTGCCACGGCAAGTGATGTATCTGCAACACTTCGGACATAAATCTAAGACAAATGTACTATCAAGCTTCTAAGACAAATATACTATTAAGCTTCTAAGACAAATATACTATTAAGCTTCTAAGACAAATATACTATTAAGCTTTAAAGACAAATATACTATTAAGCTTCTAAGACAAATATACTATTAAGCTTCTAAGACAAATATACTACCAAGCTTCTAAGACAAATATACTATTAAGCTTCTAAGACAAATATACTATTAAGCTTCTAAGACAAATATACTATTAAGCTTCTAAGACAAATATACTATTAAGCTTCTAAGACAAATATACTACCAAGCTTCTAAGACAAATATACTATTAAGCTTCTAAGACAAATATACTATTAAGCTTCTAAGACAAATATACTATTAAGCTTCTAAGACAAATATATTATTAAGCTTCTAAGACAAATATACTATTAAGCTTTAAAGACAAATATACTATTAAGCTTCTAAGACAAATATACTATTAAGCTTCTAAGACAAATATACTACCAAGCTTCTAAGACAAATATACTATTAAGCTTCTAAGACAAATATACTATTAAGCTTCTAAGACAAATATACTATTAAGCTTCTAAGACAAATATATTATTAAGCTTCTAAGACAAATATACTATTAAGCTTCTAAGACAAATATACTATTAAGCTTCTAAGACAAATATACTATTCAGCTTATAAAACAAATATACTTTTAAGCTTCTAAGAAAGTTGGAGGTTGTTCTGTCCATCACTTCACATGCACATAAAACCTTAAAGTGTAGACAGTCGTAACAAAACTACACCAGTGACATGTATATGCCTAGCCTACAAAATTTTTTTTAAATACCTGAAGGTTTGATTCCAAATAATAATGAGCTGTCATTGTCTACATTGACAATTATATTTGTCTCTTACGTTGGACATCACGGATGAGCGTTTACAAAAGAATGTTTCGTGAAACTGCAAAAAGGCGACAAGAAAGACTAGTTCATGAACACATTGAATACGTCACTAAAACGAAGCTGTCTCGATAAGGATGTTCGTGAGAGCTTTTCTGCTTATCATCCAGTCTGAGACTGATGAGGCACCACCAAATTATGAGAAGAGACACATGCACAGAGAAGTCCAGAAGTTATTTGCTCTGTAGGTAAAACGCTAATACAACATCATTTTCCTTGAATGATCAACATTTGGCACATACGTTATTTGCTCTGTAAGTAAAATGTCAACAATACGTTTTACATGTATTACATACATAGATTTTGCTAAAATGGTCAACATTTGGCACATATGTTGTTTGCATTGTCAAGCACTTAGAATTAACCATGATCACAAAAAGTCTCCGAACTAACTGCAAGCAAGGAATGTTGCTGTGACAGTGAGAGAACCACGAAACAAAGGGAAACATGCGATGAACAACGCAGGCAAACAGCGCGATGAATAATCATAAACAATATAAGTAGCCCAAAGCCACAGCTCAAAATTCTTCAAATTACAGGTTTTTTTAAAAAGGAATTATGATTAGGGTACAATAGCAGAAGTCTACACGCATTGACAGACCTTTGTACTTTTAATATGAATTAGTGATTGACATTTGACCCAGACAACAGCAACGCGAAGATTATAGTCCATTCACAAATTTATGTCCAAACCCAAAATCGATTTTGTCATAAATAATTCGGCATAATGTCCTAATTTTTTGCATGCAGTCTTAGATTTTCCTGGACCTCAAGAATATGTTAATATTAAGTCCAAAGGCAAAGTGGATTTTGCAAATATGAGTATTTATTATATAAATTGTGTATAGAAGGAAACTGTGCGAGAAACATTAGATTTTACAGTATTGCATATTGTTATAGTAGGAGCAATTCAATAGAATAAAATAAGAAACAACAAGAGAAAGAGACCAGGAAGTTAACGATCTTGGATTCGTTAACCAGACTTAGGTACGGTGAGAAGTAACGAGCTCTAATGCCCTAGTAGAGATTTAGCAGAGAGACAATGAGAAAGAAACGGCAAATCCACGTATGCTGTAGGCACACATTTTGATAGAAAGACGATCTGCCGAACCCTCGGAGATGTTACGTAAACAAAAGATAAATAGATAGATAGACAGAGAGAGAGAGAGAGAGAGAGAGAGAGAGAGAGAGAGAGAGCGTAGGTTGCAGAGAAACAGGAGCATCTGATGTAGAACGAACGGGGAATTCCAGGCGAGAAACGGGTCTCTCTGATGTAGAACGAACGGGGAATTCCAGGCGAGAAACGGGTCTCTCAGATGTAGAACGAACGGGGAATTCCAGGCGAGAAACGGGTCTCCCTGATGCACAGCGGCAAGGAAGATCAAAAGGAGCTCTGAGAGGGATTCTACGTTTGTCAAGGGAACCAATGGCAGCTTGTCTGCTTGTAGTTAAGTTATAGGAGTGATTGACAGATGTCAAGACTTCTCTGCAATTGATAGGTGATTGACAAACAATTAGAAAGTGGGATGATAGTCTTAAGAATTGTAAAGCGGAGTCCCCATGACAGACCAAGCCAAATTCCCCAGAATGACAAGAATAGGCGGCGCCTCAACTGGCAACAAAACCACGAAACAGGAACACTTTCAGTGAGTTCTCGGAGATTTTTGGACGCACTGGAGAAGATATAGAGTTAAACTAATTTAGGAAACTGCCTCAAGGCAAAGGAGATAGATAATTAAAAAGACAGGAAGTTTTAGAAGTTTTCAGCAGAATTGTGGGAACATTAGAATAGAAATAGAAGTTCTTGGAGATTTTCCTGGAGATTCGATAATTTCCCTACAGAGGTAAGAGTGGAGATTGAACTTTGGAATTACAGAATGAGTATTCGAATATGACCAAACTAATGAGATTGTCAAGGAAACTACGATCACTAGTTACAAATACAAGATCACCGATAGGATCGTATTGTAACACGCCACGGATAATGTAAAATAGAAGTACATTGCTGACTATGTATGTAGAATGTTGTCGAGCCATGTAGACAGCAAGAATACAGACTGCTGTAATCTTGTTAGCACAACAATGAACGTGTCTATTACAACTGAACGTTTGTGTTATATGTTAGATACAACGAACATTGAAGAAAACTTCAAAAACATCACACATTACAATGTATCTGTGATTGATGTTTGGAAAGCACATCCACACCGCATAGAGATGGGGGCAATTCCTTTGTTTCATATAACATTTATCCTCATAGCACATCCACGCCACATAGAGATGGGAGCAATTCCTGTGTTTCATATAACATTTATCCTCATAGCACATAGCACATCCACGCCACATAGAGATGGGAGCAATTCATGTGTTTCGTATAACATTTATCCTCATAGCACATAGCACATCCACGCCACATAGAGATGGGAGCAATTCCTGTGTTTCATATAACATGTATCCTCATAGCACATAGCACATCCACGCCACATAGAGATGGGAGCAATTCATGTGTTTCATATAACATATATCCTCATAGCACATCCACGACACATAGAGATGGGAGCAATTCCTGTGTTTCATATAACATTTATCCTCATAGCACATCCACGCCACATAGAGATGGGAGCAATTCCTGTGTTTCATATAACATTTATCCTCATAGCACATAGCACATCCACGCCACATAGAGATGGGAGCAATTCATGTGTTTCGTATAACATTTATCCTCATAGCACATAGCACATCCACGCCACATAGAGATGGGAGCAATTCCTGTGTTTCATATAACATGTATCCTCATAGCACATAGCACATCCACGCCACATAGAGATGGGAGCAATTCATGTGTTTCATATAACATATATCCTCATAGCACATCCACGACACATAGAGATGGGAACAATTCCTGTGTTTCATATAACATTTATCCTCATGACACATCCACGCCACATAGAGATGGGAGCAATTACTTTGTTTCATATAACATTTATCCTCATAGCACATCCACGCCACATAGAGATGGGAGCAATTACTTTGTTTCATATAACATTTATCCTCTTAGCATATCCACGCCACATAGAGATGGTAGCAATTACTTTGTTTCATATAACATTTATCCTCATAGCACATCCACGCCACATAGAGATGGGAGCAATTACTTTGTTTCATATAACATTTATCCTCTTAGCATATCCACGCCACATAGAGATGGGAGCAATTACTTTGTTTCATATAACATTTATCCTCTTAGCATATCCACGCCACATAGAGATGGGAGCAATTACTTTGTTTCATATAACATTTATCCTCATAGCACATCCACGCCACATAGAGATGGGAGCAATTACTTTGTTTCATATAACATTTATCCTCATAGCACATCCACGCCACATAGAGATGGGAGCAATTACTTTGTTTCATATAACATTTATCCTCATAGCACATCCACACCACATAGAGATGGGAGCAATTACTTTGTTTCATATAACATTTATCCTCATAGCACATCCACACCACATAGAGATGGGAGCAATTCCTTTGTTTCATATAACATTTATCCTCATAGCACATCCACACCACATAGAGATGGGAGCAATTCCTTTGTTTCATATAACATTTATCCTCATAGCACATCCACACCACATAGAGATGGGAGCAATTACTTTGTTTCATATAACATTTATCCTCATAGCACATCCACACCACATAGAGATGGGAGCAATTCCTTTGTTTCATATAACATTTATCCTCATAGCACATCCACACCACATAGAGATGGGAGCAATTACTTTGTTTCATATAACATTTATCCTCATAGCACATCCACACCACATAGAGATGGGAGCAATTCCTTTGTTTCATATAACATTTATCCTCATAAGAAGAGTATGTTTCTAATTCTGTATTAATTTTCTATTTTTCAATACCAATTATTTTTTTCCACAAATTTGGGAAAACGCTGGTCTTTTTCCCATCAGAACTATTTGTATAACACAATAGGTTGGAGTGTCAACTAGTCGCCGTGAAAGCGGGCATTTTCCTTTGCAAACGACGTCTTGATTTGCTCTTTTGTGTTTGATAAAGTTGGAACTTTGAATTGCTGCTCTACAACATTATGATAAGAATCATTGTCCATTACTAAGCATGACGATCTATCCAAGGTGGGCAGAATAGTACTCTCTATATCCTATCCCTGAAAATGTGTCCAGTCATTTCAGAGTGGTAGCCCCTACCGTCTGTAGACTGCTTGAAAAGGAATCTCTGTTTGATTGATAAGTCCATGCTCTGTACTGCCAGCAAGTGCTACTGTAATGATGGTCAATTCTGGCATTGGTAGCACAACGTTGGGATGAAGATCGTTTTATAGAGTGCCCGTTTTGCCTCTGTTGTTATTTTCTTGTTGGACAGCAGTGGTGATAGTTGTCTGATTATTTGACAAGCTTTGTGGCATCTTGAGTTTTTATGTATTGAGAGTCTAAGATTATTAAGTTAATGGCGAGAAAAACAGAGCTAACAGAATATCCAAATCCTGGTAGTAATCTGGTTACTGACGTCTATGCAATGCAAGATACAAAATTAAACAAAGGAAGAAATAATAAAAGAGGATTGACAGAAACGATCAAGGTAGACAATTGTTTATTCATCTTCTTCTTTTCTCTTTTCACTGATACCTAAAGGTGTCGTGGTTTATATCATTTGTCGTTCTTGAGCTGCTCGAACTGTCTGAATTAGTGACTTTCCTTTGTTGTTACATGTCTCTGTCACTGCATCTATCCATCTTCTTTATTTCTCTTTTCACTGATACCTAAAAGGTGTCGTGGTTTATATCATTTGTCGTTCTTGTGCTGCTCGAACTGTCTGAATTAGTGACTTTCCTTTGTTGTTACATGTCTCTGTCACTGCATCTATCCATCTTCTTTATTTCTCTTTTCACTGATACCTAAAAGGTGTCGTGGTTTATATCATTTGTCGTTCTTGTGCTGCTCGAACTGTCTGAATTAGTGACTTTCCTTTGTTGTTACATGTCTCTGTCACTGCATCTATCCATCTTCTTCTTTTCTCTTTTCACTGATACCTAAAAGGTGTCGTGGTTTATATCATTTGTCGTTCTTGTGCTGCTCGAACTGTCTGAATTAGTGACTTTCCTTTGTTGTTACATGTCTCTGTCACTGCATCTATCCATCTTCTTCTTTTCTCTTTTCACTGATACCTAAAAGGTGTCGTGGTTTATATCATCTGTCGTTCTTGTGCTGCTCGAACTGTCTGAATTAGTGACTTTCCTTTGTTGTTACATGTCTCTGTCACTGCATCTATCCATTTTCTTCTGGGTCTTTCTCTTGGCCTTTTTTTACTAACGGGTGGTAATCCACAAGACAACAAAACATAACCTACATGTCAGATAGACAAAGAAATAAAGGGATATAGAGAGATTGTATTCAAAGCATTAGTTTGAAGAAGAAAAGAAAGAAAACATCTCATAAATGCACAATTAAAGTAAAGGGGCAGTAATAAAACAGATCCATGAATATAAATACCTGAGAACAAGGTAAGTTTCAGATAATAGATTTATAGCAGAGCTGAGGTGTAGCTCAGGCAATGGCAGCATTTCAAAGACTAAGAAAGATTGAGTTATTTGCGGGCCATCATCATTGCACTCCGAACATAAGAAATATATTATTATGCAATTTATTTTTAGTTAATGGCAATTTTAAAAAGTGGTTTTTAGTGTTCTGTGGAACCAGTCTAAAACGTATGGATGCGTATCCTGGACAATTGGACTACAGACAAAAAATCGTTCTAAGTCACAGAAATTGGGATTTACAAAGGAATGTCGAGAATACCATGGACAGCTAAAAAGAGTAATGAGAACGCTTAAATAAAAGAAAAGAAAAAATGAAGAAAAGAATAAGCTGATTTCTAACATCAGTTCGCATTTGATATTAAACATCTAGAATGCATCGTGACAACAGGAAAAGTGAGGAGTGGATACCAGTGCCTACGTCATTCAAGGAGACTTTCTCGTGTATTGTCACACTCGACAGGAAAAGTAGGGAACAGAACCCGGTCGTGGTTAATGCTGAGGTTAATATCGGTGTTATCGCAGATGAGACCGTTGACCTCAGCATTAACCACGACCGGGTTCTGTCTGCTCGATCCATTGGTTGCCCGTCCTCAACGACAGCGCAGCTAGCCAACCTGTCCGCTCTTTCATTTCCCCGTACTCCCGTTGGTGAGGAGTTGATACTGGTTCCTATGTCATTCCAGGGGACTTTCTCGTGTATTGTCACACTCGACAGAAAATGTAGGGAACAGAACCTGGTCGTGGTTAATGCTGAGGTCAACGGTCTCATATGCGATAACACCGATGAGAAAGATGTAGTCATCTATACAGACGGATCTGTAAGTCCACACCAAAGAAGTGCATGGACATTTACAGCACGCTCGGCAGGCAGAATAGTCTACGAAGACAGTGGTGCATACGTCATGACCACGAGTAGCATGACAATGGAGATGATGGCAGTGACCAAGGCATTCAAATGGTTCGAGTCACAAGACTACACCCACGCATGTATACTGAGTGATTCGATGAGCATGATAAAAAAGTGGAGGCGGGCTCTGTACGTATGCAATGGGTAGAGTCGTTGCAGAAATCCAAAATACGTAAGGTCACCTTCCTTTGTCTATGTCCCTGGACATGCGGGAGTACGGGGAAATGAAAGAGCGGACAGGTTGGCTAGCTGCGCTGTCGTTAAGGACGGGCAACCAATGGATTGGGCGGACATCATCAATGCTCTCCGAGATGTGAGAAGAGCACAAGACTTCGACAAACACAGATCCACGTCACTTCTTTGGATGATAGAAGTGGGAGTTAAGATGGGCACAGCCAGAAATGAGAAACATAGTGGCCGTGTAAGAAGACTTATCAACCAACACAGAACTGAAGTCATCAGTCGCTGGACACTGCGGAACTTGCTGAGGAGGTGTTCTCAGGAACATATGGACATGTTCGGAGTGCAATGATGATGACCCGCAAATAACTCAATAATAGCAGGAAAATCGAGAAATAAGAGATAGAGTGAAACAGGTGAAAAAAAATACAGTTTACGATAATATTGTGCTAAGAAGTCAATAACAGAAATGACAAACAGCTGTAAAGATAGATAACTGTGGTGTAGCATGATCACCTACGCCGGCTGTTACTTTACTATCTATCTATCTATCTATCTATCTATCTATCTATCTATCTATCTATCTATCTATCTATCTATCTATCTATCTATCTATCTATCTATCTATCTACCTATCTACCTATCTACCTATCTACCTACCTATCTACCTACCTATCTACCTACCTACCTGCCTGCCTGCCTGCCTGCCTACCTACCTACCTACCTAGCTCGTTGATCTCCTCTGTCTCTAATGTGTTGGCTAACTTGCATATATAGTCCATGTATGTAATAAACAGTAGTAGGGATAGTACGCACCCCTATCTTACGCCTGATCTAACTTCAAAGTGGTCTGTGTAGCCTGCTGCTATTTTGACCCTGCAGCTGTTGTTGATGTAGAGACTTTTAATTAGGTTGGTTAGATGTTGGCTTACTCCGTATGTTGTTAGTATCTCCCACAGTTGTTCTCTGTTTACTCTGTCGAATGCTTTTTCCTGGTCAATGAAGGCTATGTATACATTTTGATCGTGTTCTATAGTATTTTCTGCAAGCTATTTTATGATGAATAGAGAGTCAGTATATTCTCTGTTTTTTTTCGGAACCCCATTTGAGAATCGCTTAGCTGTAGTTCTATTATTGGTCTCAGCCTTTTTTCCAAGATTTTGACGTATAGCTTACCTACATGGCTGAGAAGAGATATACCTCTATATTGATTGCTGTCTCTTTTGCTACCTTTCATTGTCCATATTGGTACGATGATTGCCTGTTGCCAGTCTTCTGGGTCTTGTTGTTGGTGCCATGCTGCATTAAATATTATGTGCAGCCATTGCAGTCCTGTTTCTAATGCTGCTGCTATTATTTCTATTGGTATGTTTATCTATCCCCGGTGCTTTATTTCTTGGTGCATATTTGATTACTTCTTCGATTTCCTCTTTCATGATGTTGGGTTCAGTATATATGAGTTCTAGCGTGGTTTTTGTTGTCTTATTGGTAGTTGTTATGTTCAACAGGTCTTAAAAATATTCTTTTCATCTCTGTTGCATATGTTGGTTATTTGATATTGGCTGTCCGTCTTTGTCATTTATGATTTCAGTAGGATCATGATTTTCTTTTCTCGCCTAAAGTGGCTTTTACTGCTTTGTGTAAATCTATTGTGGCTGTCTTGAAGTCCCTGCTCATGTCTTGTCCGAATTCTGTCCAATTCTTTTGCTTAGCTTCTTTGATCAAAATGTTAACTCTTTTTCGAACTAAGGCATATTTTTCATATTTTCCTTGGTTCATATTCCCTTCATTTATTAAACAGTTTCTTCTTTTCTTTAATTGCTTCTCTGATTGTTTCGTTCCACCACGGGGTGCTCTTTTTCCCTTCTCCTGTTCTTAGCTTTGTTCCACAAACTGTTTTAGAGATGTTGGTTACTGTTTCCTTAAATTGTTTCTACTCTTCTTCTACCATACTTACTTTGTTAGGGCGTTTCTTGAATTCCTCTTTTAGTTTTTCATCTGATGTTTTCCTTGATTCTTGATCTTTTAATTGTTTTATTTTTATTGTCTGTTCTTTTCGCTTCTTTAGTTTGTTTTCGTATATTCTCTTTATTTTTGGCTGTCTTAGTGTGATCATAACCATCGTGTGGTCCGTGTCGTCTGTGATATTAGGGATTGCTCTATCGTTGACAGCGATGTGCAAAAAGCAAACTGTTTATATTTCCCATAGTGATATCGTTTTTTTAATTAAGTATGACATTTGGTCTGATAAATGTGTCCAAAAAAAAAAAAAAGAGTTTAGCAATGTGTGCTGGCTGTATAGCCTTATCTGTTGCCACTCAAAAAATGTTAACAACAGTATAAAGTAAGGGGAGTTAGAGATAAATAAGCAAACAGAAATAACAAAAATGAGAGCGTTTTGCAGAAGAACAATGGGGTACAGTTTTCGTTTACATTTTGATTGGTTAAGCGCTACGGTGTTATCCAACAAAAGCGACCACGATAAAAATATTGATACCTTCAAATGTGTTTTATCACATTATGCTTCCACTGATTATAGAAGCTAAACCTGATAGAATGTATCCAGTCATTATTGTACATATAATTTATTCATTCATTCATGTACATCTAATTTATTCATTTATCACTTGACATCTAATTAACTAATTCATTATACACAACTAATTTATTCATTCATTATTGTACATCTAATTTATTCATTCATTAATGCACATCTAATTTATTCGCTCACTAATACACATCTAATTTATTCGCTCATTAATGCACATATAATGTATTCATTCATTTATTTACATCTAATTTATTCACTCATTAATACACGTCTAATGTATTCACTCATTAACTTTTTCCTTACCTACTTCATATTTTATGTCATCATCATCAAGAGTTTGACTTTCTCTTCTTTACTAATAATAATTATTAATATGTTTAATATATAATGTGTAATATATTTATTCGTTGCATAGCGATGTATGTCATGCTCCTACACCCGATGCATCTGCTATCAGACACAATTATCTGAAATTGTTCCTCCGGCTTTTGTTTTCATAAACTCTGTTCAGATCACTAATTGTTTTTAGCGGGAGCAATTTCTCTCTTGGCAAAACTGTTCGAATAGACTAACAAGTCTTTTCTGACAGGTCTTGTATCAAGTGATCATTCTATTAGTTGAAAGTCCGACTATCTGTACTACTACCTACAGCATACGCATGTGACAGAAGCTATTATGTGATTGATTAAGGGACCAACAACGCATGCGGTGATGTTGACTGGCCCATAAACCAGGCTTCACCGGATTGACAAAACACACTACGCAGGGAGTGGGTGCACCTACTCGACATGTCTCCTGTCGACAGCCTAAACAAAAAAAAAGTAAAGTACCCCCGTCACGCCAAGTGGGGTATAGGGAATATGGTGTTAGTGACCATACATTTTACAAACCTTCGGCATATGATTTTTGGGGTAATGTGGTCGGTATTACGCCCGTGCCGCTTTACTTTCCCAGAAAAAAAACTCCGGTACCCATTAAAGGCTGGGTGAACCGGAAGCCGTCGTTTGGGATCGAACCCGACCTCTTGTCCTTTGTAGTCCAGTTCACTAACCACTGAGCTATCGCGGCTCCCTGTCGAGAGCCTAACTTGGATATATTGTCCCTGACACACGGGAGCTCATGGCAATAAGATGACCGATAGGTTGGTGGGGTCTGCAATCGCGCAGGAAACCTTACAACACGTGTAATATGGCGAGGATTTTAAATGAACATCTCTCACAGGATGGCGACAAGGAATCTGAGGATGATCCACACGTCAACAGAATGGTGGAACACGGCGCCACGAGGGGCAAAGGGTGGAACACGGCGCCACGAGGGGCAAAGGGTGGAACACGGCGCCACGAGGGGCGAAGGGTGGAACACGGCGCCACGAGGGCCGAAGGGTGGAACACGGCGCCACGAGTGGCGAAGGGTGGAACACGGCGCCACGAGGGGCGAAGGGTGGAACACG
The DNA here is from genome assembly GCA_032433765.1 of Megaustenia siamemsis. NCBI lineage: Eukaryota > Metazoa > Mollusca > Gastropoda > Stylommatophora > Ariophantidae > Megaustenia > Megaustenia siamemsis. The sequence continues at coordinate 117,640,472 of JAVIAB010000073.1, read as the reverse complement.
GCGCCACGAGGGGCGAAGGGTGGAACACGGCGCCACGAGGGCCGAAGGGTGGAACACGGCGCCACGAGGGGCGAAGGGTGGAACACGGCGCCACGAGGGGCGAAGGGTGGAACACGGCGCCACGAGGGGCGAAGGGTGGAACACGGCGCCACGAGGGTCGAAGGGTGGAACACGGCGCCACGAGGGGCAAAGGGTGGAACACGGCGCCACGAGGGGCGAAGGGTGGAACACGGCGCCACGAGGGCCGAAGGGTGGAACACGGCGCCACGAGGGCCGAAAGGTGGAACACGGCGCCACGAGGGGCGAAGGGTGGAAAGTAATCCTCAGTGGCAAAGAACGGAACGGTTGTCAACCAATGCGGGACAGGAACAATCAGTAGACAGACACTTCGATGGTAGCTGAAACGGGGACGTAGATCGGATAAGGTGATTCCCCAACAGCGGTGACGCTAGTCCGAACTAACGACTAAAGAGTCTTTCCTTTCAGGCTTTGTGTCAGGTATTCACTCTATCAGATGAATATCCACTATTATGCGTCTTCTACATGAATTTGTAATTTTCACTTCGATATTTGTGTCCTCAGCTTGTGGGCCTGCTCTCTGGCTATAGATTGTGTGTGAATTTGGGGGGCGTCAGTTGAAATAGCTGATAGTGGTAAATATTAGCTTGTGTGATGGATGTAGTCACATAGCGATGTTCCATATGTGTATAGGCCTGTACATCATTATTTAATTATAGTTATGAAAACTAATTTGCAGAAATCAGAAATCCTAAAGATGACAATTTGACGAGTGAAAGGGGCTACTTTTTAGGCACAACTTTCATGCCTTCATAAAAATAACTCTACCAGCTACGCCTATTTTTATATATAATCATCTGTTACTTATACTTTTATATTTCCACATTTTACCTATCCTCCAACATGTAACACATATCGCTCTCGCTCTCGTATCACCATCTCATCTCTTATCCCTCTGTCCACTTCTCCTTCACTTACCTGTCCTAATCATCCTAGATGTAGCAGCATTTATCTGTGCATCATCGTTTGTTATCGTTATCCTCGTTCTCTGAAGAAGGCCGCGTGTAGACCGAGACGTCAGTATTTTGTTGTGTTCCCTTTTTTGTAAGCTTTCACCATACCTTGTAGGAGTATATGTTACACCCCACTACTGGCTCCTTGCTACCAGCTTTACCGCAGCACTGCAATTACTTGCCTGTTCCCTATTCACAAAATGATGGCAAGTGTCAAAGAACTACTTTCCGTGCCTGATTTTGTTCTCAATCCTATTAGAAAAGTACATGTTGGTCACAGAGTTATAAAATAACATTGTATTGCTACTTCATAAGGTCAGACACCACAAAGTCAATGATAGCAGCAAAAACTATGTTTATCACAGGAGAGGATCCAGCGCTTTTTATTTGCAGCGAACCCTTCTAATCTTTCTAAGTGTTTTCTCTTTAATCATTTCCCTTTTTTTACCCGTGTTTTTCCCCCATACCGTTGATTACAATGGTCCAACGTTGATTATTTTGGTCAACCCGCGATGAATCCCGGAAATGGAGCCGTAATGTGCCTGATGTTGACTCTACTGTGAGTGGCTAGAAATTAACTTCACCAAAGTCCTCATCAAATGTAGCCGCAATACAATGAACAAATTTAAACAATTACTGTATTTTTTTTTTTTTGTATTTCATATCAATCGAGCGTCCTAATAAAGCCAGCAAGAATTAATTAATGTCATGCTTTTTTGGGGGTTACAATCTTATGTTTCATACAAATTTCGAGGTCACAATTTTAGGTAATTAAACTATGGTCTAGTTTACAAAAGCCAAGCCAATTAGCACCTGAGATAACCTACGCAAAGTTAAATATGAAAGATACCCAATAGAGACGTGTTGTAAAGCCCTTGTGGAGTGAAATATTAAACGTAATCAATACCACTCACAGAATTCTGAACTCAAAGATGGTATGTGCCGCAGCGCCTCAATTACCTTTTTCAAATTCAATGAGCAAAACGCACATTTTTTATTCATCTAGGTCGATTGTTGAGCCATGGTTGGGGGTTGAACCCATGATCATTTTATCTCCAAGCTAACGTGTGAACCACTACGCTACTGACGTCGCCACATGTAGACGTCGCCACATGTAGACATGAAAGTGTGGTAGAGTTGAATCAATGTTGATAGAGTGAACATCACAGCGCTACGGATAAAGGCATACGTCCTCGGTCGCTAGCTGAAGTAGAGGAACATTTTAGCAAACTGATTACCGCATATCCCCGATAGCGCCCCACGACAGTGGACACTGACTACCGCCTATCCCCGATAGCGCCCCACGACAGTGTACACTGACTACCGCCTATCTAGATAGCACCTAACGACAGTGGACACTGACTACCGCATATCCCCGATAGCACCCCACGACAGTGCACACTGACTACCGCCTATCTAGATAGCACCCCACGACAGTGGACACTGACTACCGTATATCCCCGATGGCACCACACGACAGTGCACACTGACTACCGCCTATCCAGATAGCACCCCACGACAGTGCACACTGACTACCGCCTATCCAGATAGCACCCCACGACAGTGGACACTGACTACCGCATATCCCCGATAGCACCCCACGACAGTACACACTGACTACCGCCTATCCAGATAGCACCCCACGACAGTGCACACTGACTACCGCATATCCCCGATAGCGCCCCACGACAGTGGACACTGACTACCGCATATCCCCGATAGCACCCCACGACAGTGGACACTGACTACCGCATATCCCCGATAGCACCCCACGACAGTGCACACTGATTACCTATCCCCCGATAGCACCCCACGACAGTGCACACTGATTACCGCATATCCCCGATAACACCCCATGACAGTGCACACTGATTGCCGCCTATCCAGATAGCACCCCACGACAGTGCACACTGATTACCGCCTACCCTCGACAGTACCTCACGTCAGTGCACACTGATTACCGCCTACCCTCGACAGTACCCCACGACAGTGCACACTGATTACCGCCTATCCCCGATATCACCCCACGACAGTGCACACTGATTACCGCCTATCCCCGATATCACCCCACGACAGTGCACACTGATTACCGCCTACCCTCGACAGTACCTCACGTCAGTGCACACTGATTACCGCCTACCCTCGACAGTACTCCACGACAGTGCACACTGATTATCGCCTATCCCCGATATCACCCCACGACAGTGCACACTGATTACCGCCTACCCTCGACAGTACCCCACGACAGTGCACACTGATTACCGCCTACCCTCGACAGTACCCCACGACAGTGCACACTGATTACCGCCTACCCTCGACAGTACTCCACGACAGTGCACACTGATTACCGCATATCCCCGATATCACCCCACGACAGTGCACACTGATTACCGCCTACCCTCGACAGTACCCCACGACAGTGCACACTGATTACCGCCTATCCCCGATATCACCCCACGACAGTGCACACTGATTACCGCCTATCCCCGATATCACCCCACGACAGTGCACACTTCCAGTTTGATCCACCAGGTTGCCACTACGAATTGTTCGACGCTGTAATCCTATTTTCTTGAAGATCAGGAACGCGTCCTTACTAATAGCCGTGACGATAACTAATCGCTGAGATCGTCGTCCTTCTGCACGTCCATCATGCCCACCAAAGGCATACCTAGGACCAGCCATCAGCTCTTTGGTCGCCACAAAGCAGCGAGTGATCATAGATAGAAACTAAGTCAATGAGTTGTTTTCTCCTTTTCAGGATGCATATCCCCATATTATCCATCACGCAAACTGCCCGACCCATATGTGTTCTCTACCCAGGAACAGCGGTAGTCACAGCTATTTCTCGCACTAAAAATTATCACTGTGCTCTGCAATCATCTGTCCAACCCCAAACTGAAAACCTTCATCTTGACTTCTTACTTTGTTGCACAGATCATCAGTGAATATAATAATGTCGCTTTCTTTAAAATGACAAATCTCTCTCTTTCTTTCTCTCTTTTTCTCCCTCTCCCTCTTTTCTTTTCACTTCCCCCTTCTACTCCTGTTGTTGGTGGCGATGCAAGGTTCCAGTTCTTTCTCTCCTGGCAGCTCCAGTCATTGTTAGTTGGTTAGTTCGTTGGTAATGGAAGGCCCCGGTATCACTGCAAACGAATTAAAATCCATAATTGCTCAACGGCCCGTGCCAGTGGAATCATCCGAATTACTAACTCATCTCCCAAAGATAGGTGGCTGTAGTCCCCCATCATAGCAGTCTCAGCACACGCCAAAAGACATACAGCGAAACCGCACAGAAAGTGAACACAGCCAGTTTCTTAGTTGATATTGTTGTAGTGTTTCTTAGATGCTTCAGTCCATCTTACTCTGGGTCTATCATGAGCTCTTCTTTCATCTTCTTTTTTAATATGTTTTGTGTAGTCTCGAATCTTTTACCATTCTTTCCAGACGAGCAAACCATTTCATTTGATGTCTCTGTTACATAGTTCAGACTTGATTCAATGCCCAATCTCTTTCTTACAACATCATTTCTGATTCCGTCTCTTCTGGTCACGTGCCTTTCTCAAACATCGGAGACTCAAATTCAACATTTGTGCGCCTATGTCAACCAACTAGTCTGTGCATTCCCTGTACATTCCCCTGTGCATTGTTGACAAGTTTAACACTCCATGCCCAGAGCATCACCGCAACATTTGTACTCATTCCATCACCCACTTCATCTGCGCCTACATTCTACATCTGATTCCAACGTCGTTGCTAATCTGTCTGTCTGCCTGACTGCCTATCTGTCTGTCCTTTAACCCATCCATCCATTCATGCATCCGTTCGTACAACGTTCCACCTGCCTGCCTGTCTGTCCGTCAATTCGCTCATCCATTCAATCATGCGTCCGTTCGTACAACCTCCCGTCTGCCATTTTATCTATCTTTAGTACTAAACTAGTCGAAGTACTTATTCACTCACGTGTTAAAGTGACATAGTCACTGTGTATGGTTCGTGCTAGTCGTAGCTCATATCTTAGTGGGTGTCTGCGATAGCCATGGCTGATATCTTAGTGGGTGTATGTGCTGGCCATGGCTCATATCTTAGTATGTCTAGGCTGGCCATGATTCATATCTTAGTGTGTGTCTGTGCTGGCCATGGTTCATATCTTAGTGTATATCCGTGTTAGCCATGGCTCATATCTTGGTGTGTTTCCGTGAAGCCATGGCTCATATCTTAATGTGTTTCTGTGCTAGCCATGGCTCATATCTTAGTGTGTTTCTGTGCTAGCCATGGCTCATACCTTAGCTTGTGTGTGTGTGTGTGTGTGTGTGCTAGCCATGGCTCATATCTTGGTGTGTGTCATGTTAGTCATATCTCATATCTTGGTGTGTCCGTGTTAATCATGTCTCATATCTTAATGTGTGCCTGTGTTTAGTCATATCTCATATCTTAGTGTGTATCTGTGTTAGTCACGTGTCATATCTTTGTGTGTGCACATCTGGGTTAGTGATATCTCATATCTTTGTGTGCATATTTATGTTAGTCGTATTTCATATCTTTGTGTGTGCATGTCTGTGTTTGTCACATCTCATATCCTTGTGTGTGCATGTCTGTGTTTGTCATATCTCATATCTTTGTGCGCATGTCTATATTAGTCATGTGTCATATCTTTGTGTGTGTATATCTATGTTAGTCATATCTCATATCTTTGTGTGCATGTCTATGTTAGTCATGTGCCATATCTTTGCGTGCATGTCTGTGTTAGTCACATCTCACATCTTTGTGTGTGCATGTCTGTGTTAGTCACCTCTAGTGACTCGGGCAGATGGTGCTCGTAAACCTGGGAGGGCCGACCATCTAAGGGCAGAATCCCCCTACAGAAAAGACAATCTGCTGCCTTGCAGGAAGATTGGGGACAATCAAAGGCTAAGGAAAGCAAAACCTGAATAAAATGCTGGCTGAAATCGGATGCATTGGGCCTCTGGCGCAGAACACAGTGCAACGTTGTAACGGGTGTTCAATCAGAGTGGATCTGGCAGACTCTAATCGTGATGTTCTGTCTGTGGGGGCGATCCACACACTTAACCTGACAGCTGACTTCATGTGAGAGTCTGGAATCCTACTCTGATTGAGTCCTGATCGCAGAGAGAGAGATATATACTATTGACTTTACATACTTACAATATCGATTGCAAGTAACTAAAAGTGACCTACATCTATTTGCATAATTTATTTAATGCTTTTTGTATTACTATATTTAATCTATAACTGTGTCATCACTCTTTGTTCCTTGCATTTATACCAGAGGTGGGCAACCTACGGCCCACGGGCCAGAACCGGCTCTCCAAGCTATTTTTACCGGCTCTTGTGCTTGATTTGAAAATTACTATATATTCCATTCCCTAAAAGTAACACAAAGGCAATAAATTGATTAACTGACACAAACTTAGAAAACATACTGCACATTGCTTTTAGTCAAATGCCACTAAACATGGAAAACCGTGTGCGCGATGGTCAGGTATAACCCTCTAATTAAACCGGTAAGCATTATATTTATAATTTATTGTTGAAATCCCCCCCCCACCTATTTTCTCATCCCTCTCCCTTTCATTTCATTCTCTTTTCTGTCTTTCACTCTCTATCGCTAACAAGATTTTTTTTTCTTTACATTACAATCTCTTGTGAAATCAAATGAGGTAATTTATATAATGACGTCCCTTGGTGATGGTATCTGGCCCTCGGCGTCTTTATAGTTTTCAGATCTGGCCCTCAGAAAATAAAAGATTGCCCGCCCCCGATTTATACTAAACTTGAATACATATATTTACAAAGACAGACCAGCAGGTTTGACTGTACAATAATTAATGACTGCCATTTCTAATTTAAATGTCCGTTCTTGAATGAAACAGTAACTATATGAGGCAATCGAATCACTTAAACAGACAGCTGACTTCAGGAGAGAGTCTGGAATCCTACTCTGATTGAGTCTTGGTCGCAGTGAGAGAGAGAGAGAGAGAGAGAGAGAGAATGGAACAGTGTTTATGTCAAAGTTATGTAGTCACCGCAGGTGTAGCTTGCAACCTGTTGCAGAAATGTCAACAAGAAACAGTTGCAGGTGACTAGTCTTAGTTTAATTGGCCTTTAACTGATATTTAAACGATAATACACTAAACTGCTGTTGGAAACAACTCTATGAGAAAATCTTGAAAAAGACGTTCCTTCTCTCTCTCTCTCTCTCTCTCTCTCTCTCTCTCTCTCTCTCTCTCTCTCTCTCTCTCTCTGCGACTAAGTCTCAATCAGAGTAAGATTCCAGACTCTCTTACAAAGTCAGCTGTCAGTTTAAGTGATTCGATTGCCCCATATAGTTTCTCTTCCAGGGAGGTGGGTGTGGACCACGTTGTCCTTCTCAGGTCTGTGTACTGGGGGGCAAACCTGTAGAACAAGTTTTGTTGTCATGTTGTCCAGTGTACAGTGGCATTGGCTGGTTGTACCTATTTTGAATTTGGTGAACATATGGTTTCTCATGCTATTGTGGTGGCCAGTGCGTAGGCGAAGTATGATGACTTGATCCAACCTTGATAGTTGGAGGTATCCGTCCCTTTCGTTATGCTTTGGGTGTTCTCGTTTCCATTTTTCATGATAAAAGACGTTCCGAAGTAGAAGAAGAAGAAGAAATAGAAGAGGAGAAGACGGAGGAGGAAGAGAATAAGAAAAGAAAAGGAGAGGAATGAAGAGAAACAAATATAGAGTAAGAAGCTGAGATGGAAGAAGAAGAAAGGGAAGAAAAAAATGAATATAAAGGAAAAAGCATTTAGAAAATGGGAGCAGAAGAAAAGGAGTAAACATTGCAGGGAAAACTGATCAAATCCAAGAGTTTCTGGATAGCCAAGTCGCTTTGTCAAAGATCACAGAGATTGGGTGCATAATATTATAGCACATTTATTGATGTATTAGGTTTCCTATGCAACAATACAAGATAGTTATTGTATTTTAAAAAAAAAAGAAACTTCAATCAGAATGTACCAACAAAGCGATAGACAGAAAATATTAAAATTACACCGCAGCCAAACATTGATTACATTTGAAAGCTGAAAGAACGAACAACAAAAAATATATACAACGAGATAGCAGAATGGACGACGAATATAGAAAGCTCTCAGGGAACTGAACCTCATCGAAAATTATCGTTAAATGTAAATTATTGATTTTGTTAGCATTATATCTATTAAGCTGAGCTACATATTACAGATGGTTTTAGCTTCACGATTAAACAAATATGTGGGAAAATGCATGCACTTGATAACACAGTTTCTAGATAAGAGGGATAAAAATATGACAGAAAGGGTAAAATAATTATTACACTCTAATTTGAAAATAAATACATTAATATATTGATATTACCGTACGGGTCTTGTCATAAGATTTTAATATTAAGAATGTTCTCTGTACTGGGTCGGTTTGAGTGAAATCGATATTGCTCTGCAAGAAGCATAATTGTAATATAATGCAAGAAGCATAATTATAATATAATTTTGACATAACTGCAAAGATTGTCTTTGTTAAGGATCATATTTATGAATGATGCAGGCCGTGTTTGGTTATTTGGTTATGGAAGGCCCCGGTATCTCTGCAAACGAATTAAAATGCATAATTGCTCAACCGCCCGTGCCAGCGGAATCACCGAATTAATATCTCATCTCCCAAACAAAGAAAGGCAACTGTAGTCCCCATCGTAGCAGTCTCAGCACACGCCAAAAGACATAAGGCGAAACTGCGCAGAAAGTGAACACAACCAACTGTTCCCTGTTATACGATATCATCATTCATCGTAAACAATTGGAATATCGAAACATGATCAAAACGGATGAAACACAACTCACGGTGTGCACAGAGCACTCAACCCAGTAGCTCTTGCAACAAGCCGGACTTGGAATATGAGGAAACTGCAACAAGGAACACTTTTCATGCATAGCCTTCAATTGTTCCCGCCGCCTATCCACCATATACCGGAGGTTCACGTCCTCTTGAAAATGATGATCGTCGTATTTTTTTTTAATGTGTAGCGCTTGATGATGTTAGGCCATCGTTGTTGACTCCAATTCCGAACATGTAGACACACAGTTAGTCGATGCTTGAGGCTACACTATACAGAAATCTCCGAACATTTCTGGATAGGCTGCCGAGCACATATGGGTGGAAACTCGCGTGCTAAGACGCCGGTTCAAGTCTCGTACTTTACCTTTACCTTTACACAGTTAGTCGTCAGCTTGGTATAGCGTGGAGCGAATTCAAAACAAACGAGGAAATTAAAGAAATCGCCAATCAACCATTAATATCGTCAGTAATCAAGAAAAGACGATGGTCATATGTTGGACATGTGAGAAGAGATAATAACCGAATAGCAAAGCAAGTCCTCATGTGGGAAAAAACACGTAAGAGGAAAAGAGGAAGAGCCAGAGAGAGACTCAGAAGAACATTGATAAGAGAGGCAAGAGCAGCAGGAATTGGCTCCTTCAATGAGATAGAGCTGCTTGCACAGAACAGAGACAAATGGCGAGATTTGATAAAATATCTTTAGAGGGATTGAAAACTGCTATAATTAAAATTTAGATAAGAGAAATAGTATCTGAGTCTACGCCCTATGGGCCGGCCACGGCTCGAAAGGTCAATAGATAGATGTGCTCGGCGGCCTATCCAGAAGTGTTCGGAGACTACTGGATAGTGTCGCTTCAAGCATCGAAGCTCACGATGAGAGGCGAATTTCCTCACCTTCCCAGAGTAATACCCTGGTACCCATTTCTGTCAGTGGCTAGGTCAACCGTGGGGGTACTTTTATTTTCCAACCACGAGTACGCCTCACACTGCTTCCAGAGGAAATTGAACACGGGTTGTCTGAACATTGGTAGCTCATTCGGGTGGTTTTCCTAACTAGGCTACTGAGGCGCCCAAATAAGAAATATTCATGTGTCCAAGAATGAGGAAATATATACGACAGCTGCAGGGGGCTTCACCAGCCTTCTATTATGACGATCATTACAAGAACTGAGATATAGTTGACTCCGGAAGGAATGCTGCTAAATATATACATTTTTAAGACAACCTTATGAAGAGTATGGCTCAGACTTAGGCCACACAGAAAATGATGACCACAGGCTGAGTAAAGTATAGATGTTCTTTTGTTGGAAACGAGATACTAAAAAGTCTCATCACCGATTGTTTTAAAGACACGCTTTTAAGGACAGGAGAAACAGTCGATTATATCCATATTGGTGGGTTCTTTTCTTGTCTCAATATTTTGTGGGGTTCTTTTATTTTCTTTTTGATCCAAAGCCAAGGTGGTTCTTTTCTTTTTAATCCAATGCCAAGGTGGGATCTTTTCTTTTTGATTCAATGCCAAGGTGGGTTCTTTTATTTTTGATCCAATGCCAAGGTGGGTTCTTTTATTTTTGATTCAATGCCAAGGTGGGTTCTTTTCTTTTTGATAAAATGCCAAGGTGGGTTCTGTTCTTTTTGATCCAATATCAAGATGGGTTCCTTTTCTTTTTGATTCAATGTCATGGTGGGTTCTTTTCTATTTAACCCAATACCTTTGTAGGTTCTTTTCTGTCTCAATAAATTGATACCTCGGTGGGTTCTTTTGTTGTGACCTAATTCCTTGCTATGTTAATTCCTTTTGACTCATTCTTGGGCGGCTACTTTTCATTTGACAAAATTTCTTTGGGCTTTTTCCCGGTTTGACATATGTTATTTCCAGGTGGTTTTTTTTCTCTTACACAGTTCCTCGCAGTTGATGTAATTTTGAGCTTTTTTTTTAGCTATTCGCTTGTTCCTTACAAAGAGATCAATTAATCTGGCCTTGGAAGAACATGCATGTTTTGCAACAACAATGGCGCACTGGATACTGAAAGAAGTAATGATTAGTATATGTGACCAAGATAACAATTAGTCTTAACAATAATTATCTGTTTCGCGTCATCCTGTTACCAACATTAGAAGGAAAGCGTTGTCGTCATCATTGAGAAGGAATCAGCTAAATCGGTAACAGAACTGGACAAGGTTGAGGTAAGAAGAGACAGGGAGATACTGATCAGCTTAAGAGAACGGTTTGAATGGGTAATACATTTTTTTTAAAAATGGTTTCAATGGGTACAATCACACGGTAATATACAGGGGAACGAACACGCAGACAAATTAGCTCAAGAGGGAGGGAGATTACCACAAGAGAACCATCCGCTCATTTATGATGAAGCCAAATCCATCATCAAAGGCCAGTTCCATGAAAAATGGAAACGAGAACACCCAAAGTATAACGAGAGGGATGGATACCTCCAACTATCAAGGAGGGATCAAGTCATCATATTTCGCCTACACACTGCCACAACAGAATGAGAAACCACATGTTCACCAAACTCAAAATTGGTACTACCAGTCAATGCCACTGCACACTGGATAACATGACAACAAACATGTTCTACAATCTACAGGATTGCCCCCAGTACACAGACCTGAGACGTACAATATGGACCACACCCATTTCCCTGGAAGAGAAACTGTACGGGGCAACCAAATCACTTAAACAGACAGCTGCCTTCATGAGAGAGTCCGGAATCCTACTCTGAATGACGTCATGATCGCAGAAGAAGAAGAAGAAGAAGAAGAAGAAGAAACCTGGGAGGTCTAGATGTAAGACTCAGGCTTTTGGATAAGATGGTTTCTGGTTCGATTCCCGTCACAGGGAGTGGGTATTATTTTTCTCTTCAAAGCCGTGGTTTCTTCATGGTTTTATTCTCCTGCGTTCTCTGGGTATTGATATCTGATGTCTAACCCTCCCGTGTAACGACGAAAACAGGAGGGTACGTGTGCACTCTCCGCATGGTAAAAACCAGTGGCAGTTTAAAATCGGAAAAAATAAGCGAAAATACCGGGGAAAAAACTGTGGAGGACATCCTGCCCATGCCGACGGCGGCTGTGTCATGTCGACGGCGGCTGTGTCATACCGAAGGCGGCTGTGTAATGCCGAAGGCATGGGCAGGATTTCTTGTGTCATGCCGAAGGCGGCTGTGTAATGCCGAAGGCGGCTGTGTAATGCCGAAGGCATGGGCAGGATTTCCTGTGTAATGCCAAAGGCGGCTGTGTCATGCCGAAGGCGGCTGTGTAATGCCGAAGGCGGCTGTGTAATGCCGAAGGCATGGGCAGGATTTCCTGTGTCATGCCGAAGGCGGCTGTGTCATGCCGAAGGCGGCTGTGTCATGCCGAAGGCGGCTGTGTCATGCCGAAGGCGGCTGTGTCATGCCGAAAGGTGCAAATATTGTGGATCACTGTAAAATAGCGACACATCGCATCTACGCATCTAGGCCGTGTTAAAACAGAAGAACTGGGTTGTTGATAACAGCAACAAATAGACAACCCTAGAATTCACCAGCTCACAATAATCAATGAAATGCAGAGATAACTGAAGGATGACAGCAAGGTTCGCATACTGTATATAATTGTAATAATATACTTCTCATGTGGTAATGTTAACTATTTGTAATTGCAATGTATTGTAAACTTTGAGAAAATAAGGATTGGAACACAAATGTGCGTATTTAATTTGTTGCGTTTCGGTAATATGAAAACACGACACAATTAAGATAAACGTAAATTTGAGTTTTCTCTATTTTTGCATTTTTTTTCTATCCTTAATTTGGGAATATATTATAATATATTATTATTATTATTATATATAAAATATTTTGGTAATGGTAACAACAAAGGAAAAGACATCACCTCAGTGCAAAATAAAGACAAGTGGAACAATATTAAAACAAGCAAATGAATTTAAATATTTGGGAACTTTGTTAATCTCAGACGGAAGATGTGCAAAAGAGGTGAGATGCAGAATGGCTCAGGCAAAAGCAGCTTTCCAAAAAATGAGGAAGATACTATGCAATCCATTTTTGACAATGGAAACAAGAAAAAGAGTTCTTAGCTGTTACGTAGAGCCAGTCTTAACATATGGATGCGAATCTTGGACAATAGGACAACAGACAAGAAAATCACTGGAGTCTGTAGAAATGTGGTTTTACAGAAGAATGTTGAGAATACCATGAACAGCTAAGAAGAGCAATGAAAATGTTCTGAAAGAGGCCAAAGCAAAAAGAGAGCTAATTTCCAATATTAGGAAGAAACAATCATCATTTTTTGGCCATGTAATGAGAAGAGAACAGCTGGAATATATTGTAACAACTGGAAAAATTGAGGGACGAAGAGATAGAGGGAAGCAAAGAGAAAAAATAACAGACAGCTTAAGAGAATGGCTTGGAAGAAGGTCAACAACAGAAATGATAAATAGCTGCCGAGATCGAAAGTTGTGGATAGACATGATCATCTACGCCAGTAGGCACAGTACTTGATGATGATGATATATATATGTGTGTGAATACAGTCTGTATGAAGTTCTGGATGTACTCGGTGAGTACAGTCTGTATGAAGTTCTGGATGTACTCGGTGAGTACAGTCTGTATGAAGTTCTGGATGTACTCGGTGAGTACAGTCTGTATGAAGTTCTGGATGTACTCGGTGAGTACAGTCTGTATGAAGTTCTGGATGTACTCGGTGAATACAGTCTGTATGAAGTTCTGGATGTACTCGGTGAGTACAGTCTGTATGAAGTTCTGGATGTACTCGGTGAGTACAGTCTTCATGGTGTTCTTGGTCAATGGTGGTTCCATCCTATTGCAGGTCGACTCCTTTTGCGTCTAGTTTAGTCGACGGATCATCCTCGTTGCACGTCTGACATGTCCGTAAGTGTTCGGATCTCCTCCCCAGTATGTCCATCAGTGTGTGAAGACTGACTCCAGTTCTGTTTTGATTTGTTATTCGTCTGTGTTTCCCCGCTCAGCGCTCCTTTCTGGCGTTCGCATTCTGACCTGATGTTCGTGCAGTCTAAATATGGTTGTAGATTCATGCTCATATACTCAATCATCAGCTCGTTCCGCCTTCCTAAGTGCATTCAGCATGTCAACCCGGTCCATTGAACGTCCGCCATGGCAGCTGTACCAGCCAGGCTGTGTTTGTTTCCTCTCACACAAAAATGTCCAGGCTTAATGTGCGTCTTTCTCCGTCATCCAGGGTCAATATCTCCGACTTCTCAAAAAATTGAAAAAAACAACACAACGATATTGAGGTCGGTCAAGGAGTGTTGTTCGCAAGCGAGAAATGTTTGGGAAAAATCTGTGTGAACGCACAACGTGATACCATTTTCAGGGCTAGTTCAAAATTGAATCCACATTATAGAGAACAACCACTAAATAATCATTTAATTAATGAAAATCTGGTTGGTCTAGAGATAAAACGTCAGCCTCTGGTAAAGAAAGTCCCAGTTTCGATTCCCACTATAGGCAGTGAGAATTTTTACAGAATTGGATCCGTGTTTTCATCATAACTTTAAATGGGATAAGGCAGTTCTGACCATAATCGCTTTTAATGGAAGTCTCTGTGGCTGAGTGGTTAATGCGCTCGCTTCCTGATTTACAAGAGTCCGGATTCGATTCCCAGAAGTAGCGGCTTTTTTTTTTTTACGACAAGGCTCTGATGTTAACTCAGCCTCTAAATGTGGGTACCAGAGATCTTTCTATGAAGTAAAAGCGGCCTGGCATGAGACACAACACATTACCCAAAATATGCCGTGGTCATAGAAAAATATAGTCACAAACGCCATATTTTCTTTACGCCTAACAATGAGTGGAGGAAGTTTTACTTTATGTTAAACTTCCCTGGTCTCTAGGTAGTGAGATCCAATATCTAGCCCGCTTGGAAAACTACGAAAAGCAGGAGGTTCAGTGTGCACTCGCGCACGTTAAAGAACAATCGACGGTTTAAAACTCAAAAGAGTAGACAAAAAAATGGCCGCTGTTCGACATAAATTGTTGAGCAAATCTACTCATCCATGACAACGACATATGTGTCGGGAACGGAAGACGGATGTGTCGGGGACGGATGTGTCGGAGACGGAAGACGTATGTGTCGGGGACGGATGTGTCGGGGACGTATGTGTCGGAGACGGAAGACGTATGTGTCGGGGACGGATGTGTCGGGGACGGAAGACGTATGTGTCGGGGACGGATGTGTCGGGGACGGAAGACGTATGTGTCGGGGACGGATGTGTCGGGGACGGAAGACGTATGTGTCGGGGACGGATGTGTCGGGGACGGAAGACGGATGTGTCGGGGACGGATGTGTCGGAGACGGAAGACGTATGTGTCGGGGACGGATGTGTCGGGGACGGATGTGTCGGGGACGGATGTGTCGGAGACGGAAGACGTATGTGTCGGGGACGGATGTGTCGGGGACGTATGTGTCGGGGACGGATGTGTCGGGAACGGAAGACGGATGTGTCGGAGACGGATGTGTCGGGGACGGATGTGTCGGGGACGGATGTGTCGGGGACGGATGTGTCGGAGACGGAAGACGTATGTGTCGGGGACGGATGTGTCGGGGACGGAAGACGTATGTGTCGGGGACGGAAGACGTATGTGTCGGAGACGGAAGACGGATGTGTCGGGGACGGAAGACGGATGTGTCGGGGACGGATGTGTCGGGAACGGAAGACGGATGTGTCGGGGACGGATGTGTCGGAGACGGATGTGTCGGGGACGGATGTGTCGGGACGGATGTGTCGGGGACGGATGTGTCGGGGACGGATGTGTCGGGGACGGATGTGTCGGAGACGGAAGACGTATGTGTCGGGGACGGATGTGTCGGGGACGGAAGACGTATGTGTCGGGGACGGAAGACGTATGTGTCGGAGACGGAAGACGGATGTGTCGGGGACGGAAGACGGATGTGTCGGGGACGGATGTGTCGGGGACGGATGTGTCGGGGACGGATGTGTCGGGGACGGAAGACGGATGTGTCGGGGACGGAAGACGGATGTGTCGGGGACGGATGTGTCGGGGACGGATGTGTCGGGGACGGATGTGTCGGGGACGGATGTGTCGGGGACGGATGTGTCGGGGACGGATGTGTCGGGGACGGAAGACGGATGTGTCGGGGACGGATGTGTCGGGGACGGATGTGTCGGGGACGGATGTGTCGGGGACGGATGTGTCGGGGACGGATGTGTCGGGGACGGATGTGTCGGGGACGGAAGACGGATGTGTCGGGGACGGATGTGTCGGGGACGGATGACGGATGTGTCGGGGACGGATGTGTCGGGGACGGATGTGTCGGGGACGGAAGACGGATGTGTCGGGGACGGATGTGTCGGACCGAACGGCGCAGACATCGCTGCTTTGTTACACGACGCATTCCCGCCAATTTAACTGGTGAATGCTAACAAGAAATGGGAGGTATTGAAGATAGAATAGTTGGTAAGTTGGCTGTTGAAAGATATGGCGAGGGTGAATGAAGCACTACAGATAACGCTATGATTTTCTTAACTGGGCACTATCTAGAAAGGTCTCAGTCTGAATAGTGAGAAAACAGAAGCAATTGTCATATTGAAGAAACAATCGTCACCAGCATGCAGCAAACAAAATAAACGGGACAAATCTGAAACAAGTGCAACGCGTCAAATACTTGAGCACAATAATAATAATATCAGATGAAAAATGCGCTATATAAATAAAAAGTAGAATAGCTCAGGCCAAAATAGCATTTCAGAAAATGTAAAAAGTTTTATGTAATAAGTCTATGTCACTAGAAGTGAGAAAGAGAGTTCATCGCTGTTATATAGAGCCAATTCTGACCTATGGATGCGAATCATGGACAGTAGACAAACAAATGAAAAGACAATTAGAGGCCACAGAGATGGGATTTCTCATGAGAATGTTGAAAGTTCCCTGTACAGCTAAGAAGACCAGTGAGGACATTCTCGAAGAGGCCAACACAAAAAGGGAGCTCTTGAAAAAAATAAGGGAGAAACAATCGACATTTTTCTGGCACATCATGAGAAGAGGAAAGTTGGAATACTTGGTTACAACTGGCAAAATACAAGGAGAGAGAGATCGCGGGCGACAAAGAGAGAATATAGCTTGGTGTCATGGCATGGAAAACAGTTAACAAAAATTGATACGATGCGCTGTGGATAGAATATTGTGGAAGGACATGATCACCTACACCAGTCGGCATGGCACACAATGATGATGATGATGATGATGATGATGATGATGATGATGATGATGATGATGATGAGATACTTTCTACTGTCCTGGAACTCCTGCTGAACGACTTTTTTGCGTATGGACGATGAAGAGAAGTAGTCGTCGGTACTAACAAGAAGAGAAGAAAGAGGAAGAAGAGGTAGAAGAAGAAGAAGAAGAGAGGTAGAAGAAGGAAGAAAGAAAGAAAGAAGAAGAAAAGAAAAAAGGAGGAAGAGGAAGAGGAAGAAGTAGAAGAAGAAGAAGAGGAAGAAGAAGACGAAGACGAGGAAGAAGAAGAAGAAGAAAGAGAAGAAGAAGAAGGAGAAAGAGGAAGAAGAAGAAGGAGAAAGAGGAAGAAGAAGGAGAAAGAGGAAGAAGAAGAAGGAGAAAGAGGAAGAAGAAGGAGAAAGAGGAAGAAGAAGGAGAAAGAGGAAGAAGAAGACGAAGACGAGGAAGAAGAAGGAGAAAGAGGAAGAAGAAAAAGGAGAAAGAGGAAGAAGAAGGAGAAAGAGGAAGAAGAAGAAGGAGAAAGAGGAAGAAGAAGGAGAAAGAGGAAGAAAAGACGAAGACGAGAAGAAGAAGGAGAAAGAGGAAGAAGAAGGAGAAAGAGGAAGAAGAAAAAGGGGAAAGAGGAAGAAGAAGAAGAGGAAGAAGAAGAAGGAGAAAGAGGAAGAAGAAGAAGGAGAAAGAGGAAGAAGAAGAAGAAAGAGGAAAAGAAGAAGGAGAAAGAGGAAGAAGAAGAAGGAGAAAGAGGAAGAAGAAGAAGGAGAAAGAGGAAGAAGAAGAAGGAGAAAGAGGAAGAAGAAGGAGAAAGAAGAAGAAGGAGAAAGAGGAAGAAGAAGAGGAAGAAGAAGAGGAAGAAGAAGAAGAAGAAGGAGGTAGAAGAAGAAGGAGAAAGAGGAAGAAGACGAGGAAGAAGAAGAAGACGAGGAAGAAGAAAGAGGGAGAAAAGAGGAGAAGAAGAAGAAAGAGGAAGAAAAGAGGAAGAGAAGAAGAAAGAGGAAGAGAAGAAGAAAGAGGGAGAAAAGGGGAAGAGGAAGAAGAAGACGAGGAAGAGAAGAGAAAGAGGAAGAAGAAGAAGGAGAAAGAGGAAGAGAAGAAGAAAGAGGAAGAGAAGAAGAAAGAGGGAGAAAAGGGGAAGAGGAAGAAGAAGACGAGGAAGAGAAGAAGAAAGAGGAAGAAGAAGAAGGAGAAAGAGGAAGAAGACGAGGAAGAAGAAGAAGACGAGGAAGAAGAAAGAGGGAGAAAAGAGGAAGAAGAAGAAGAAGAAAGAGGAAGAAAAGAGGAAGAAGAAGAAGAGGAAGAGAAGAAGAAAGAGGGAGAAAAGAGGAAGAGGAAGAAGAAGAAGAAGAGGAAGACGAAGAAGAAGACGAGGAAGAAGAAGAAGAAAGAGGAAGAAGAAGAAGAAAGTGGAAGAAGAAGAAGAAAGTGGAAGAAGAAGAAGAAAGAGGAAGAAGAAGAAGAAGAAGAAGTGCCCTGGAAACACATAAAATGTTAGCATAAAACAAAGAAATATAAGAGTGCTGGTATCATCAAGTGACAGGAATGCGTATAAGCCATGCTAATAAATCATTGTAGTACGACGCCAGCAGGTGTCCGTCCAACAGTGAATTGCATGTAGTAGGTGGCTGTTGCTAATATGGACCGTGGTTAACAGTCAGGAAAACTTGTTTTAGTTACCTTAATAAGTTTATAATTTAGACAAATTCCACTTTTATTAATCATATTCATATCTTTATAATTTATATAAATCCCACTTCTAGTTATCTTCATAAAGTTATAATTCATGCAAACATGATTTTCTGCTAAATCTTTTCTGCAGTTTATATTTACCACCAAGGACGTTCAAGTTTGGAATATAGTAAAGAGAAGAGAGGAAAGCATTAAGTTTCACTGTACCATAACATTTGGAGATGAGGTGGCCAGTGATTCTCCTTGCTGTTAGTAACATCCTAATTTACCAAACAAGACAGGCGCCCATTTACTTCAACTGGGTCGACTGGAGAATGGCAGATTTTAAGTGAACCAAGAATTTGATAGTGCAAACTCAGAGTGTTAGTCAGCACGCTACGCTATTGACATTTCTTTCTATATGAAGTATATGAGGATACCAACAGACTGCCCCTATTGTAACTTACTGTATTCTCTTCAGAAGATGTACTCAGAGTGCTGGATGATGAAACCAAATCGTCCTTGTCTTCACGAAACGAACCATATGATTTTTTTGTTGATCAAAAATCCTGACGTCATTTCCCACAACTTTCTTGTTCTGTAAACCGCAGGATGTTCAACAACTGGTAAAGTTCAAACAATTAAGTCAGTGAGCTGTTTTCCACTGTGCAGAGAAGTAGTACTGAACTTAAGACACACTTTTCAACATCGAACTGTTATATACTACTTTTAATGAACAATAACAATGCTATCAATACATTAAAATGTATATTGTATTATAATATATGCATCAACAGTAGACATCTTGACATTCTTAAAATGTGTAATTATATCTTACATTACGCATTATTAGTTTTGCATTATAAACACTTGTGACTTGTGTCAGTGTAGTTTGCATTGACCTATATTGCTATCTCTGAGCTCACTCACGTACTTCATTAAGAAAATGACTCAGTGATGTTGATGCTTTATTTGCGTTAGTTATTTTTTAAACCGCGAATTTATTAATTCAAAAACTCCGGATATGAATTTGAAGCGCGGAGTGCATAACAATAGCCACAGTGAATCACATCTTATCAAGCTTGTTGTACACAGAGGAAAAACGGAGCATCAACTGTCAAGTCACATGACAGATGTCACATGATCGTCTCACGTGATGCAAAGTTTACTATTTCCTCCACCTGATTCCTACCAAAAACATCACTGCTGGTTCTTTCATGCCACTAGCATCTAACACAAGAAAAGTAATTACTGTGTTGGACATGGTCAACAAATGAAACATTTTCATATGTAGTATATATAGTAATATATACACATAGTTAAATTCGAAAAACCAGTTTTCGTTTAATTATTGGTTTGGTTTTAGTTACTTTCAATTCCAAATCTATTTTTTTTTGTTCAGATAATTAAATTATAATGAATGTAATTAGATAATTATGATAATTGCGTTTGTTTTTCTGTGACTGACTTTTAACCAGATAATATGGAGAATTTTTTGTAGTATTTAATTTCATATGAAATCTTTAAGTGTATGGCTGTAGTGTAGTAAATAAGTAAGGGACATAAGAAAACCTTTAATTAATAATATTATTAAAACTTTCAATTAAAACTAAAACTGCAACCTGAACTTGTGATATATAATATTATATCAATAATTATAAACTCACTCTGTCTTGAGTAAGAGCAAAGAAGAAAAAATTGAGCATATCTTCTAAGGCACTTCTGCAACAGATATTCAGCAGTCATTCAGCATATGCCCTAGGCACATTAATAGGAGGTTCCTGTATTTACAATGTTGAGAGGGTGATACTTATTATTCTTTTCTATAGAGTTAGAGTTAGTAGTAGGCTTCATTTTTTCTGTTAACTCTAGTAATTTATGTAATAGTGTTATACACATTTTCATTGTTGTCTTCCATTTGTTCATTATAATATACATTATTAGTTATATTTAATTTGTATCTGGCTGTAGTTAACCACCTTCCCTTACTAGCTTGTTGGTATGCCCTATTATTATTTCCAAGAATATTGCAGTATGATGATCAGAGAAGACTCTTATGGCCATCACTGTTACCAAACCTGGTCTAGCTGTATAGAGAGCCTTGACCTTACCAGTACTTTCTTTGAACTTGTTAACATTGACAAATAAAGGTGTTCACACAAGAATTCAAATTATGCAAAATTTTATTTCACCTACTTGGGCTAGTACCGTCCAGGTTTTGCATTTGTAACTGGAGAGATACAGACTTGAGTTTGTCATCTTGATAGAATTGTTGGTGTTTTTTGCTATAAGTGTTTCATTTTGATTAGTTGTTGAGAAGCAATTGTCTATCTCTTTATAATTTCAAAAAGACAGTCTCTAATTGATCAGTGACCTACATAAGCTATCAAACCTTGTAAACAATTCCACGAGAGATACAGACTTGAGTTTGTCATCTTGATAGAATTGTTGGTGTTTTTGCTATAAGTGTTTCATTTTGATTAGTTGTTGAGAAGCAGTTGTCTATCTCTTTATAATTTCAAAAAGACAGTCTGTTGTTGATGAGTGACCTACATAAACTATCAAACCTTGTAAACAATTCCCATCCTGTCAATAGCTACTGTTATCTCTGAGGTTTTGTTTGGAGAGACAAGTTTCATACATTTGGGAAATTGAATATTAGACAGTGATCCATTAGTTCAAATTAGTTTCCAGAATATAAAAATGTGTTTTAAAGAATTATTTATTATGGATTAAAGACAAAACACAGGGACTCTGAATTCCTGGCTCAGGTTGATTTATGACCCGACTTGTTACAATGTCTGCCAGTACGTTTGCCACAAACCATCAGTATGTTCGACTACCTCATAGTGTTATTCACTGTGTTTCCAGAGTCACAAACAGTTGTTTGATGTCCTCCGACAACCAAGGAAATTTCTCTGGCCACAGCAAATAAGGAAAAATGACCAATTTCTTTAAAATTTGTGATTTTTGTGTCTGCAAAAACATTGTAACTCACGAAATTTTTTAAAAATCCCATGTCAATAGAAATAATCCAACACTCAGGGGTTACCGGAAGTAGTAATTAGGAAAGTACACAACAGGGGTAATGTTTAGACCATGGCAAAATGTCAAATTTGGAAGAATTTGTGACTTGATGCACTAATTTTGCTACAGGATTGTAATCTAGGGTTAAGCTGCAATCCACAAAGTGATAGATAAGTCAGAAGAGTGAACAAAGAAAAGATTGGTTGTATTGAAATTCTAAAAAGCTCATATTGAATTAATGTATAGCATAGAGCTGAACCTAGTTTTTCAAGATGCTACACAAATTTTATGAAAAAAATAAACTCTTACAATATTTCTTCAGGTGGCAAGAATGTATATAGTGAGACATTTTTTGTTATTATATTTTGTTTATCCTGATTTTTTTCCACATTTTCAGACAGCACAGTTTTTGGTCACAGCACAAGATGGTCTCTTATTTTCAATCTGAGAAACTTAATATAAGAAGAGGATGCAGCCATGTCACAAAGAAAGCTATATTTGGTGGTGTATCTTGTTGTTTTCAGATTATATAATCAAGTAATCTGTCTTCCACAAGATCCATCAACCTTGACAGCTGGGAAGCACAATGTACTTTTAATTGTTGGTATGCTCCTTCTATCTTACTAAATTCTACCTGCATTTCATTAATTCTCTTTTCATTTATTTAGATCTAATATTATTACAGCCATTATTACTAAGAACACATTTGTAATAATCATTTGATATTAATATTTCTATTTACTTTTATAATTATGAAAACATTTGCTGTCATTAATTACAATTGCCTTTTCTCTGAGATATTCTAACTTTATCTATGAAAAGGATCAGTGCTAATGCTGTGTAGTGTTCTTCTCTCTGTTAATTTTAATCCTCTTTTATTTTTTATTGAGAGAGACTCACTTTATTCTCAATAGTGTCAATGCTAATGTTGTAAACTGTTCTTTTAGTATGTTAAGTTTAATGTCCTCTGGCATGTTTAATATTGACTCTTCAGGCCATTACTCTCTCTCTGTTAAGGACACATTTACAATGCATTTTATTTTATTAATAAATTTACTTGTAATTTTTGCAGCTGATGATGGTGGCTTTGAAACCCAGGTGTATGGTAGACCATTACCGAAAACCCCTGCATTGAATTATCTGGCCACTCGGAGTGTAACTTTTGACAATGCTTTCACGTCTGTCAGTAGCTGCTCTCCAAGCAGGTATCGTAGACTTTACAAATATTTTTAGTGCAGCAATACACAAATATATTTGGGATGAGACATTTAAAAACTCAAATCTTTTTTTGTTATTCAAATATTTCAAGTTATTACATAAAAAGCTTTTTAAGAAAGATTAGTTTTAACGCCACTGATGGTTAGTAGAAGTGTTCACTAAAATGTTGACAATTGTTACAGTTTCAGTAGTACTCTGAATACTGTTTTCAGTATGGTAGCTAGTGGAATCTTCTAGAACTTTAGTAACCAGACTTCCATTGACTGTGTTGTCTGACAAATTCTCAAAACTAACTCTCCATATTTCTGGAGGTTATTAGCAATACTTGCTGAGATATATAAATGCCACGTCATGCCCAAGTGGAAAGACAGAAATATACTCTCTTTCAGACAGAGAAAGGTGCAGAAATTTTAGAACAGATGGCATTCTAGACAGCCAAACAAACTCTTAACATACAAGAGGTTTCTAGTCCAAAAATTGTCATTCTCACCAAAGTGATGTCAGTCCAACAAGCAATATCAAGCCCAAAACAGGACAGACTTATCCAAGAAAATAAAGAACAACATATGAAAAGACAATACTAGTTCTGCAGTCGATAGGAGGAAAAATTAAAAAATACAAAATAATGGTATATTAGAAGCTTTACGTGATAAGTGGGCGACACAGACTAAACGACTTTTCGGCCCAATAGGCCTTCAGCAGGAACAAACAAGAAACACACACACACAAAACTAATAACAAAACATTCAAAACAAAAATATTTGAAATATGTTAAAGAAAATAAAAATGTCTATCCTGTGTGTATGAAAAGGAAATGGTAACAAAAGTGTGGCTGTCGTAGATGTGCAGAAATGTGCGCAAATGCACACCGAACCAGAGGAGTTCACACAGGGTCAGTGTGCAAACACAAAGGAGAAAGAATAGAACAGTAGACTAACAGGTGCTCAAAGGCGGTAAGAGTGAGATGTCTGAGAGTGGGGTACAATAAAAACAAATGAGGGGTAAGGAGCACAGAAAAAAGGTATAGAGGAGAACACCGAAGTGTCTCATAAGGGACTAGAGGAGAAGAACTATAAATAGCATGGCATAGTAGATAGACCAAAGATCCCAAATATGTGCAGTAGAGAAGGCTATGCAAAAGGGAAGGAGCAACCAAAAGGAAACTATGTGTATGTGTGTGATACATTCATGCCTCGTGGGGTCAGCGAACCATACTGGACTATGAGGCGATTTTCCAAAATATAGTGGCTGCGGTGACAATTCCAGTGACAATTGTCCTTTGTTACTCTGGCAACCGCAGCCGCTATATTTTGGAAAGTTGCCTCAGGGCACATCTACGAGACATAAGATAGGACTCAGTAACTTTGCAACATGTGACTGCGGAGCATCCAAACAAATTCCAGAGCATACACTACAGGACTGCAGCACTCTAAGAACACAAATATGGCCCACAGAAACAACCCTACATGACAAGATATGAGAAAGCGGTGATGAACTCAAATGCACTGTCTTGTTCATTTCCCAAGCTGGCCGAAATGTCTAAATGCACAGCAATAGCTGATCGCTGAAGAAGAAGAAGCTGCATCATTCAAGCTGTTTACCTGCTGAACAACTCAGCACTACTCAATCTACAGGTCAGCATACCTAGTTCTATCCAACTCTTCACAGCATTTTTCTTGCACTTGCTATCATTCTTTGCTCAGCATTTATCATTTGTATGTACTTCAAGAGATAAAAAGATTTTAGTGTATCTCATAAATAGATTTCAGTATATCCCATAGAAATATTTCAAAATATATGCATAAATGATTTCAGCATCACTCTTGTCAAGATCTTGTTCCCACTACAGGTGTCATTAATAAAAAACACTTTTCTGTTTCTTTTTCCCATTTCCTTTTGAACAACAATGATAGTACACCCACCCAAACAAGTCCTTGAAGATTTTACACTTCCAGGTACACCCACCCAAACAGGTCCTTGAAGATTAAACACTTCCAAGTACACCCACCCAAACAAGTCCTTGAAGATTAAACACTTCCAGGTACACCACCCAAACAGGTCCTTGAAGATTAAACACTTCCAAGTACACCCACCCAAACAAGTCCTTGAAGATTAAACACTTCCAGGTACACCCACCCAAACAGGTCCTTGAAGATTAAACACTTCCAAGTACACCCACTCAAACAAGTCCTAAAGATTAAACACTTCCAAGTACACCCACCCAAACAGGTCCTTGAAGATTAAACACTTCCAAGTACACCCACCCAAACAAGTCCTTGAAGATTAAACACTTCCAGGTACACCCACCCAAACAGGTCCTTGAAGATTAAACACTTCCAAGTACACCCACCCAAACAAGTCCTTGAAGATTAAACACTTCCAGGTACACCCACCCAAACAGGTCCTTGAAGATTAAACACTTCCAAGTACACCCACTCAAACAAGTCCTTAAAGATTAAACACTTCCAAGTACACCCACCCAAACAGGTCCTTGAAGATTAACACTTCCAAGTACACCCACCCAAACAGGTCCTTGAAGATTAAACACTTCCAGGTACACCCACCCAAACAGGTCCTTGAAGATTAAACACTTACAGGTACACCCACCCAAACAGGTCCTTGAAGATTAAACACTTCCAAGTACACCCACCCAAACAAGTCCTTGAAGATTAAACACGTCCAAGTACATCCACCCAAACAGGTCCTTGAAGATTAAACACTTCCAAGTACACCCACCCAAACAGGTCCTTGAAGATTAAACACTTCCAAGTACACACAACACAGGACTTCCAGTCAATATGGCAGATAGGTGCCAGGAACCATTGAGGCTCAGTCTGAAAAGTATTCCTTGTTGCAATTTCCTCATATTCCAAGTCCAGCTTGCTGTCGGAGCTACTGAGTTTATTGCTCTGTGCACACCGTGAGCTGTGTTTTCCATTCAGATTGTGTTTTGATATTTGATTATTTGCAATGAAGGATGATATCGCATGATGAAGGACAGTTCAACTGCGTTCACTTTTGGTGCCACTTGGCCTTATGTCTTTTGGCATGTGCTGTAGCTGCTGTGATGGGGACTGCAGTTGCCTTTCTTTGTTGGATCCTTCAATGAGATGAGTTTTAATTCTCATGATTCCACTGGCACAAGCGGTTGAGCAATTATGGATTTTAATTCGTTTGCAGTGATACTGATGCCTTCAACTAACCATAAATACCCACAGAAGTCCTTGAAAGATCCAACACTTCAAAATACCTTAAGAACTCTTGAAAGATTGAAAGAGATCTCAGTGCTCAAGGCTTGAAATAATACAGTCTGATACAATAATGGCCAAGTAAATTAAAGCCTCAGAAATGGCAGTAAATTATCTCCAAACTCATTCTGGTGGTAATGTGAACACTGCTACTCCTCATTCTAATCTAACCCTGACTGAAGCCCTCTCCTCAAGCACCAAGCTTTGTTCAACTGCATTACCTTCAGCATGAACAGTTAACAGTAACATTTTGCAAGTTTGATTTCTTCTTGTATTCAAGTGTTGCTGTTTACAATAGATCAGGGCTTGTGGTGAATTTGACAATTTTCTGAAGCTCCTGCTTAGCTCATCGCAGTGTTGAGTCTTTAAGCCAGTGCATCGATCATAGCTGGTTAAATATTGAGGAAGTCCTGTATGATATGTTCCATAGCTGGTTAAATATTGGGGAAATCCTGCTTTATATGTTCCATAGCTGGTTAAATATTGGGAACATCCTGTATAATATGTTCCATAGCTGGTTAAATATTGGAAAAATCCTGTATAATATGTTCCATAGCTGGTTAAATATTGGAAACATCCTGTATAATATGTTCTATAGCTGGTTAAATATTGGGGAAATCTTGCATAATATGTTCAATAGCTGGTTAAATATTGGAAAAATCCTGCATTATATGTTCCATAGCTGGTTAAATATTGGGAACATCCTGCATTATATGTTCATAGCTGGTTAAATATTGGGAACATCCTGCATTATATGTTCCATAGCTGGTTAAATATTTTGAAAAACTTGCATATTACATAGCTGATCATTTAGTCAACACAGACACAGTGATGAATCTGAAAACCAAAGACTACTCATATGTTTGTTCAGTTCATTACGACCTGTTCTAATCCTGATGATGTTGGCTATCTTTGTTGCGTCATGTGCTCACAATTCAAGAAAATTTTTAGATGCTTCTCAGTTTGTATTTTTGCATCAATGACCAATATTTTTCACTTCATTTCACCTCAAGAGTAAAACTTGTAATATATTTTGTACACTTTCACTCATGTTATTTATTAAATGTTTTCATCCTCATTTTATTTGTTTCCATTTATTTTCATTTGTGTCAAGGATTTCTGTTCCTTTCATTGGTTATTGTTATTGTTATTGGTTATGGAAGGCCTCTGTATCACTGCAAACGAATTAAAATCCATAATTGCTCAACCGCCCGTGCCAGTGGAAGCATCCGAATTACTAACTCATCTCCCAAACAAAGAAAGATTTTGATCATTGCAATATTGCATACTTATTGGATTTGTTTCGTTTCTTTTCTATACTTTGTGTTTCAAAAAACAAATTGTGTGTATCATTTTCCCCCCATCAGTATCACATTCTTAATTGTTTCTTTTCAAAGCTGAACTATTTGAAGTAAAGAATTTATAATCGGATGTGACAGATTTTTGAAAATTATGTATAAAAATTGTATCGTCATTTTCACTGGACGTAATGATATACTGTGAATAACTATACAACAAGGATGTTTTTAAAATCTTGTTAACTGTCAATTTATTCAACAGATCAGCAATACTGTCAGGGCTTCACAACATCAAAATGGCATGTACGGACTCCACAACACTGTCCATAATTTTAACTCTTTTGATGGACTAAAAAGCCTGCCCTTAATTCTGCATGAGGCAGGGATCCGAACTGGTAAGACAATTGACCATCATGTATCAGTATAATGACTCATAATGATTCAAGTAATTCTAATTATAAGTTAAAAGAGAAGAGTAGTTCCTCCAATGATGGTTATCACAACACTTAACCATGTAGGACACAACTGCTAAAGTTTGGACTCAAAATGGATCATAATAATATGATAACCACCTGCATAAGTTTTGGCTAACAGATGTGTACCTATGTGTGTAGGCTAAAGGATCAAGCTATAGAACATACTACATAATTGCTCACCAACTGACCACTTACAAAGGGCACATTGATCAAAAGACCCAATGTTATGATCAAAACTTTATGGAACTAAATATTAGCCCCAGAGAACGTTAACATTTATAATAAACACTTGCTTGATGAGGGAGCCGCGATAGCTCAGTGGTTAGTGAACTGGACTACCACAGACAAGGGGTAGGGTTCAATCCCAACCGATGGCTTCTGGGTTCACCCAGCCTTAAATGGGTACCGGATTTTTTTCTGGGAAATTAAAGCAGCACGGGCGTAATACTGACCACATTACCCCAAAAATCATGTGCTGAAGGTCTGTAAAATATAGGGTCACTAACACTATATTTCCCTATACGCCACTTGGCATGACGGGGGTACTTTACTTTTTAATTTTACTTGCTTGATGGTGTAAACATAAAAAATGTGAACACAAGACGATGAAGGTCTCAAGTATCTTTTTATATTATAACCGTCAATGATGTCTTTAATACTTTTTTATAATTAGATTCTTTTTTTTATTTAAAAAAATAAGACAGAATTAAAATGAATTGCTTAATTTTTGTTACTTTATAGAACAGCTTAGTGTTTGTTATGCTTTGGAGTTCCAAGAAAAGTCCTAGAGGTATATGTAAAATTGTAAAAGGGGGAATTTATCAAGTTGTGTTTATAGCACAAGCGAATTCAGGAATAATTTGTAAAAATTCTTCACAGAGACAGAAAGTGGAATACGTTATAATATTTACAAGAAGAAAATGAAATAGTGTGATTGTAATGTTTGATTACAGTGACTGTCAGTGTTTATAATTCAAAATGCCTGTAAATTCTCAGATACTAAAAGAAATTGTAACTATTATTTGCTATTAAACTAGGTATCATAGGGAAAAACATGTTGGCCCAGAATATGTCTACCCATTTGATTATGAGATTACTGAGGAGCAAGTGTCTATCAACAAAGCTGGTCGCAACATCACATTTATTAAGGAAAGAATTTCAGACTTTTTCAATGCAACTCTACCAAAGTGAGTGCTTTGTAAAATTATTTTTTCGTAAAACTAACATTGACATTAAATATTACAGCAACATTAGCAGTTTTTATGAGCAAAAATTACAATGGCACTTTGTTAGATATTAAGAACAACAGAAAATAATTAATTAGCAAAACTAAAAATTAGATAAAAATATGTTATACAAATAGCATTTTATATTTCTTCTTGTGCTTTTACCAAATGATTACCACTCTTCCTGGTCCACTCTTTAAAGGATGCCAAACAGTTTCATTGTGTCACAGTTTACAGTAAACTTTGATTATCTATCACTTTTGATCCAACACTTCCCACCTCTGCACAGCATTCTTTGGATTATGGGTTTGCTTTCTCTCTTTGTTAAAGTTTCTATTGATAGCAAGACTAATAGTCTTTTCTTCCAGAAGTACCATGAGTAGAGTAAGATCTTGATCCTTGTTGGTTACTGACCCTGGTTCTGCGACCAGTATAGCACATATATAACTACAATCAAGAGACATTGATATGAATGGTTGCAAGATTAAGAAAAATAAACAGTTATTGCACTGGTATCATTTTAATACATTGTATTCACATATGATTTATTAAAAGATATACATTGTGAAACTGAGTAGTCTAAAATGGAAAAGGGGTCTGGTTGATCCAGAGTTCTTAATGAGAAGAGCAGATGTCTCTACAATCAACACTTTATAGGAACAATCAGTCTGCATACGCTTCGAAAAATGCTGGGACGAGCAGTGGAGCAGGTATGAGGGTGTCCCCACTGCAATTAAACTGATTCCATGAATAGAGTAGAATAGAATTCTTTAAGAACTTCTGTGTTGAAAAAGAAATTATCTAATTTCCTTTTTTACACTTTGGAATTTACTACACAGGGAGCAAATAAAAATGTTAGTGACCAAATTAATGAGACAATGACAATAGGTACTTCTATATTCATTTCGCCATATCTGTGCAGGCACTTTATTATCTAAATATTATCATGAGTTTGTTAATAACAGTATTTTATAGAATTTATTTATGTTTTCTTACAGAAGATGATTTTATATTCCAGTGAACAGTTTTTTCTTTACATCGCCTTTCATGACCCACATCGCTGTGGGAGTACTAACCCAGAGTTTGGGGAGTTCTGTGAGAAGTATGGAAATGGTCAGCCTGGCATGGGAAATATTCCAGATTGGACTCCTACATACTACAGTCCAGATGAGTTGTTGTACCATACTTTATACCTGATACACCAGCAGCTCGACTAGATATTGCAGCACAATATACTACCATTGGACGTATGGACCAAGGTAGCCATTTATATTTTAATTTTTAATGTCATGTCTTCAGATTCTGTGGCACATAAGTAATAACAGTCTGTTTTGGAAATGGCTGATAAATATTCAGGAAAAGTTGAGGTGCCTGACAGAAACAAAACTGGAAACTATCAGCAACTCATAGCTGATGGTTTGTGTTAGAATCAGTGAACCAAAACCATCCAGACCCTTTTCCACTTCTTTGTGGTGCATCTAGAAGAAGGCTATGTCTGACCAAGTGAGTAGGGATTGAACTCAGTACTCAAAGATGGTGTGCTGAAGTCAGATGTTTTGGGCAAAAGGTGCAAATATCACAGTTCTGCTGCAAACCACAACACACCTACACCAACTTAACGTTCTTGTATGGATGGGAGGTGAAGAGGCCTATCTATGCCTTTAGTTGTCATCAGGTGAATGCCAGAAAGAAAATATTCAGAGAAAACCAGACCTTGTAAAAATAGCATTTGTAATACTACAGCAACACCGTAATAGGAGGAAGAAATCATCACATTTGACATTTTAATTCAGTGATGTAATCTCTTGTTATATCAAGTGTTGGCAACACTGAAACTCAAATAATTTCTCTCTTGAATTGTTGGTAAATTTTGACGTGCTGCTGACTGTAACTAAGAATAAGAAGCTTGGTCAAGTTGCTGACTGTAACTAACAATAAGAAGTTGGTCAAGTTGCTGACTGTAACTAACAATAAGAACGT
The DNA here is from genome assembly GCA_032433765.1 of Megaustenia siamemsis. Classification (NCBI taxonomy): domain Eukaryota; kingdom Metazoa; phylum Mollusca; class Gastropoda; order Stylommatophora; family Ariophantidae; genus Megaustenia; species Megaustenia siamemsis. The sequence goes on along the minus strand of JAVIAB010000073.1, from coordinate 117,609,188 downwards.
GGTCAAATGCTGACTGTAACTAACAATAAGAAACGTGGTCAAATTGCTGACTGTAACTAACAATAAGGAACATGGTCAAGTTGCTGATTGTAACTAACAATAAGAAGTTGGTCAAGTTGCTGACTGTAACTAACAATAAGAAACGTGGTCAAATTGCTGACTGTAACTAACAATAAGAAACGTGGTCAAATTGCTGACTGTAACTAACATAAGAAACTTGGTCAAGTTGCTGACTGTAACTAACAATAAGAAACATGGTCATTTTCTGACTGTAACTAACAATAAGAAACGTGGTCAAATTGCTGACTGTAACTAAGAATAAGAAACTTGGTCAAGTTGCTGACTGTAACTAACAATAAGAAACTTGGTCAATTTGCTGACTATAACTAACAATAAGAAACTTGGTCAAGTTGCTGACTGTAACTAACAATAAGAAACTTGGTCAAGTTGCTGACTATAGCTAACAAAAAAAACTTGGTCAAGTTGCTGACTGTAACTAACAATAAGAAACATGGTCATTTTCTGACTGTAACTAACAATAAGAAACTTGGTCAAGCTGCCAACTGTCATCATTATCATCATTGAGTGCTATTTCCGCATCGATGGTTGCCTACCATAGAGCGCTATTCCACTCTGTCTCTTGCTTTGATGGTATAGATTGTCATAGATTGACTTGTCCTTCTTTTGATGTTACTAATCCAGTCTTGGTCTGCCTCTTTTACCTTGTATTTTCCCTTCCAATATTACTTTTATTAGGCTGTTATGTCTTTTAACGTGCCCCAAAAATTTCATTTGTCTTGCTCTAATTGTGTTTAGTAGTTCTCTTTTAATTTTTAGTTGCTTTAAAACTTCATTGTTTGTTTTGGGGAATTGGTTGGTCTCGGGGCAAGATGCCGGCCTCAAGACTGAGAGGTGTGGGTTCAAATCCTGGCTGCATCGGTTGGGATTTTTATTTATGATTTCTCTCTGCAGCAACCACCCCTGGTCTCAGAAGCGAGGCCCAGCTTGAAACGTCAATTACTCATCGATGGAAAAAATATGAGTACCTCAATGATGGAGTTATCTGCCTGTGCGGCGAGGGACCCCTGTGCACAAGGCTGCAGGGAAGAATGGATTAACATGCAAAATTCAGTTCCTAGTCTCTAGGGACTTTGCCCTTAGGTCAAAGCTGGTGAACGGGAAAAAAAAAAAAATATATAAATATATATATATAATGTGATAAATTAAATCTATCATTCTAAAGTAAGTGTAAATTAAAAAACATAATTTCTGTGCTGAAATAAGAAATCCAGAAAATCAAATTCAAGCATTCTAAAGTAAATGTAAATTTTAAAATATAATTAGTTCATGTGCAAATAAGAGATGCAGAAAATCATAGCAAAGGCATATAGTAGATCCTAAAGAGATGGTGAAATAAAACCGTCAGTGTGGTAGAGATCAGCAGATGCAGAATTGCACATAGTGGATTAGGCTGGTGTGCAACCTGATAATTATGGCATGGATAATGCATTGTGTTGTTGCTATGCAAAATTCTACCAGCAATGTCAGTCAGTTGCTGTTATTTTGGTTATAACAAAAGAAAAGTGATAAATATCATAGCTGAGCTTAAATACACACACACACCACAAGTATATATATAAGGCAAGAAAATAATACAATTTATGTGTGTCTTTTTATAGATGTGTATTCTGAATTAATTCTCGTATTCATGTTATTAGTCAGCTTATCTACTTATAAAAGCATGCAGTGTCGAACAAAATAAACATTTTTTCCCTGTAGGAATCAATCTGGTTCTTGAAGAACTGAAGAAAGCGGGTCACTCTGATGACACATTGATCATATTCACATCAGATAATGGCATCCTTTCCCTAATGGTCGTACCAACCTTTATGTATCTGGTATGGCCGAACCCTTTTTGATATCTTCTCCAGAGGGATCAAGTAAATGGGGACAAGTAAGAGTTGCTCTCTTATTTTAATGAATTCTCTGATATTATATTTATGTTTAAATATTGATTTGTGTGGTTATTTTGGAGCTAATGTTTATTATTTATTTTTTGTTAACTTTTGTAGATATATTGTCCACATTTGGAAACATAATTAAAAGAATCTAAGACTATCACACTGAATGCTGCATAATTGAATTATAAATTAATTTATATTTGTTTGTATTCATATTAATTGAAGTGATTATTGTATTTTTAATAATTTTTTTCCAGAGAAATTCAGAATTAGTCAGCTTATTAGACATTGTCCCTACTGTCCTAGACTGGTATGGTTTACATTATCCAAGTTATAACCTTGAAGGTAACCATGTAACATTAACAGGCCAGTCATTGTTACCTTGGTTAGCGATAATAGAAGACCTGAATCACTATTTTAAGGTAAGTGATCATCAAGTTCTTCTTTCATTACTTGTTCAGACATTCTTTAACTGGTTTACACATTTTGATTATATGAGGGGAAGTCAATAAGTAAGTCACAAATGACTGGTAAATAAATAAATATGGTAAGAATTTCAAAACTTTTTGATTTTTTTTATTGGAAACTAAAGCGGCACGGGCATATATCGACCACATTACCCCAAAATCTTGTGCTGAAGGTCTGTAAAAATTATGGTAACTAGCACCATATTCCCTATACGCCACTTGGCGGGACGGGGCTCTTGTCTTTTTTGCTAACTCAAATGAAGTCATGGCACTGCAAATAAAATAGGTTTCAAAGTGAGCAAAAGAAAACAAAATTAAAGATGATAGACTCATCAAACTTATTCATTAAGTTCATGATGAATATAAACTGCAAATAAGTCAAACATTACGTGACAATTGCAAAATTTGAGGCTAGTACATGTTTTATATATCTGTATGTATGTCTGCATGCATGTTTGTGTATATAAGTAGAAAACTGGCCAAACATCTATTTTATTCTATCAACGTAATTAGTTTCACTACGATCAGGAATCTCCTATATCTGCTCCACCACTTGTCACAGCATTTTCCAAAGTGTGTCAGTAAATTCCATTGCAAGGTCATCCATGCATATCCTACTAAACTGCACAGATGATGACTCCAAACCTCCATAGTCACTTCTTACAACTTGCATGGCAGGTAGCAGTGCTCTATATTTTCTCCCTTACCAGTAGTCATGGATACCATTGTAAAAAGTAAAGTACCCCCGTCACGCCAAGTGGCATATAGAGAATATGGTGTTAGTGACCTTAATTTTTATAGACCTTCAGCACATGATTTTTGGGTAATGTGGTCGGTATTACACCCATGCCACTTTATTTTCCCAGAAAAAATCTGGTACCTATTTAAGGCTAGGTGAACCCAGAAGCTGTTGGTTGGGATCGAACCCTACCTCTTGTCCTTTGTAGTCCAGTTCACTAACCACTGAGCTATCACGGCTCCCTATGGATACCATTGACCACACATCAATTGTATTATATATTACTTATTAGTTGCAATAAAAAATGTGTCATAAATATAATCTCTTTATGTTTCAGCCCTCATCAGATGCTTCCATCAGCAGGGATGCTGTCTTTGCAAGTCATGATCTCCATGAGATAACCATGTTCTATCCCATGAGATCGATCTATACCAAGAGCTACCATCTCATACACAACTTAAACTTTAAAATGCCTTTTTCTATTGACCAAGACTTCTTTGTGTCCCCAACATTCCAGGATATTCTCAACAGATCCAGACAAGGTCTTCCCCTTAAGTGTTTAAAACTCTGCGGCAGTATTATTATCGTGATGAGTGGGAATTATTTGACTTGCATTTAGATCCTTATGAAGTACATAATGTAGCTGGCCAAACTAATTATTCCAGATTTGTTTGCTTTGAAGAAAGAACTAAAATCTTGCAGCATATTACAGCAGAATCCAGGATATGTGCCCCGGTGCAGTTTTGGAGTTTCAGGGAAAATATAAAGGAAATCCTCAGTGTCTGTCTATGGAGAATGGTCTTGAAGAAAATGTCATTTTATCTTAATCAAATAAATTTATGATGAAACTAAAGCCACAAAAGTCAGTTTAGAAAGCAAAGAACAATTTGCTTTTCAAGAAAGTCCTAAGTATGATTTTTTCACATTACTTTATCCTTCCATTCCATTTTTTGGGGAATAGAACTTCTTCATTTTTTGTTATGTATTGCACTACTGTTGATTTACATAAACTTATATAGACGTTGGAAGCGGCTATCGATTCATAAGGAATATACACTATAAAGTCTTTTCTGACTATATCATGTGTAAAAGTTGTTACGGTTATTGTTTAATCAAAATATATTTTGCTTATTTTTTCATTCATATTATATTGATATATGTTCATGTTTTTATATACATGCTCTCAATAATTATGATCTAAATGTGTCCCCACACAAAAACTGTTTTTTTTTTAACTGAACATAGTTTTAATTCTTTAACTCCGAAATGTTTTGCTGGTTTGGACAGAGTTATCTGTCTTGGATCTGTAAACTACCTAATATTAAACTCTAACTTCTGTATATTTCAAATTTTCAGTTAAAAATTATCACATTATGTATCACATTATAGAAGGGATATTGTACTGCATGTAGAAGTATTTGTAGCACATAATAATAGTGAACTGAGTATTTATAATGTCAAGAAGAGAGAAAAAAACAATTGTTTCATGAAAATGTAACTCACCAAATTCTACTACAGATCAAATTATAATAACTTGAGTGGAAAAATGTAAACTAATCATGTTTTTATTCAAAATAAATATATATATATATATATATATATATGTCTTTATTTGTTGAATATTTAGTTCACAGTCTTCAATTTGATCTAGATTTCACATTTGTTATTGGCATAATATAAAGTGAGATAATGTAGATAATCTCATATATTCTACACTTATAATTTGAAATAATGATTAACACTCACAATGAAGCATCTACACAAACTATGTTGTTTATAATTTTTTGTATGTAAACAACATATATTTATATTGGTACATGGTATTTCTTAATCATTGAAAGAATTTGTAGTCTTTAAAAAAACACATATCACAAATCATGAGATTTCCACAACCAGAATCCATATTAATTATTAAAATATTATTAATAAGATACATTCACTTTGATAAATACAGTGTGATTTGGAAAACACTATATTGGTGAGGAGAAAGGAAGTGAAGATAAGGGCATTCACTCACATGTACTTCCTTTGATGGAATATGCAAAATGTAGAAGTGATTATTACCCAAATATAGAAGTTATTGTGAGAAACTATGACAACATTTTGAGGTATATTTTGGCAACATCTTTATAAGATTAAAAATAAGGCAAGGGCTTGATAAAAAGTGTGAGTGGAACACCAGGTGCTAACTAAAGTGAACAAAACATAATCACATTTTTAAACATCTGACCAGAATTAAATTCAAACAGCCAACATCTTGAGCATATTACATGAAAACATCCTGTTGCAGAGCAAAGGGAAAGCCAGAAAGAGGTGGATAGATGGAATAAAAGAAACATTAAGAAATCTGACCTTGACAATAACTCAAGCTACACAGCTAGCAAAGGCCAGAAAAGTACACATTCCTTCTCTGTGCAATACTGCAAGCAGCAGGGTAAAAGAAAGATGAATGGCAATGTTTGGACTATTTGTCCAAAGTTAAAGAGTTGAAAGTGCTGAGTGAAGTTTTCTCTCTCTCTTTCTCTCTCTCTCTCTCTCTCTCTCTCTCTCTCTTTGTTTCTCACAACATCTCTGACAAAAATAACTGTTATTTTTTATATGAAATAAACTTCTTTTAAATTTGAGTTTACATATAGGCATTTTATTATAATTTCCTGTCTATTATATATATATTAACTTGAGTGATGGCCTATCTTTTCTGTCTGATATATTCAAATGTCAGTACAGGTGATACAACCACTTGGTAGCTGTCAGTGCTAAATGAAAATCACTCTACAAAACAAGGTTGTGCTTGCCTTACAGAAGCTTAAAGGGAAGACAAGTACTTAAATAGCTCAATGATTTCATTTTCCTAATGCTTTGTGGTTAAGTCAGATTTTGTGATTGCTTGTTAGCAAGCAGAAGAGGAGATGTAAGATAAAAGATATCACATAGCATTATCTGCATAAAGGTAAAAGGTCAAGTACGAGACTTGAACCGGCGTCTTAGCATGCAAGTTTCCACCCATATGTGCTCGGCCGCCTATCCAGAAATGTATGGAGATTTCTGGATAGTGTCGCTTCAAGCATAGAAACTCACGATGCGAGGCGACATTTCTCACCTTCCCAGGTAATACCCTGGTACCCATTTCTGCCAACGGCTTGATCGACCGTGGGGGTATATCCTTTCTTTTCCTTTCTGGGTTTTTCTTGACCCACATTCACTCTATCACTAAGCCAGCAAGCTTTTTGAGCAGAATTTTAAAATAGAAGTGTAGACCTTCTGTTGTTATTAACATTATATTGATCAACCTCTTTAAATTATTCAAGCAACTATTACTGGTACTATAGAGTTCTACTTCTTTCCTTCCTCATTTGCCTTTCAGCGTCGAGGGGAGATATTATTTGCAGTCTTTTGCTCTTCTATTCGCCTCAGCTATTGTTATGTTTCCTAGTGCTTCCAATATTACTATAGTTTGTGCACAAAAATTGTATTTGATTGTGTGATGAAGAAGATAGAATGCTTATATGCACGGTTGCATAACAGTAGCAATGATCATCTTGTATACAGGAGCAGCATCATTTTTAAAGCATTCTCTGTTCAGTTTCCAAATTGTTTTCAAATATATTGTGTCAATAAATTAAACCTTTACCATAAACATTAAATTTTGTTACATTTATGTTGTTACTGAAGTACCAGTAATTAGTGAGCATGAAACTTTGTTACATTTATGTTGTTACTGAAATGCCAGTAATTAGTGAGCATGAAACTTTGTTATATTTATGTTGCTACTGAGTGCCAGTAATTAGTGAGCATGAAACTTTGTTACATTTATGTTGCTACTGAAGTGCCAGTAATTAGTGAGCATGAAACTTTGTTACATTTATGTTGCTACTGAAGTGCCAGTAATTAGTGAGCATGAACTTTGTTACATTTATGTTGTTACTGAAGTGCTAGTAATTAGTGAGCATGAAACTTTGTTATATTTATGTTGCTACTGAAGTGCCAGTAATTAGTGAGCTGTCTTGATGATAAAGTGAATGTGTCTTTCTCCATTTGACTTTCTTGAGAAAGGTGAAGGTAAAGTACGAGACTTGAATCATCGTCTAAGCACACGAGTTTTCACCCATTTATGCTCTGAGACTTCTGGATAATGTCGTTTCAAGCATTGAAACTCATGATGCGAGGCGGAATTCCTCACCTTATCAGAGTGCTGCTCTGGTACTCATTTCTGCAGCGGCTGAGTCGACTGCAGGGGTAATTTTTTGCCAACCACAAGCACAACTCACACTGCTGCCAGCGGGAATAGAAACACAGATGTCCGAACATTGGTAGCCAACTCAGGTGGTTTTCGCAACTAGGAACCACCGAGGAACCCTTTCTTGAGAAAAAAATGAGTACCTGTTTCACTGAGTTGGGAAAGAAAATAACAGAGAGAAACACCACTGACCGCCTCACCTATAAATGCTATGGTATTCACTTCTCTACAATACTATGTTATGACAGCTCATCATATACCTTTTATAATGGTTTCTATTTCAATTCTTGTTCTCCAATTCTAATTCTCTGAGGCCAACACAAAGTGAGCTATAAAAAAATATCAGAAAGAAATAATCAACATTTTTTGGGCACATCACGAGAAGAGGAAAGTTGAAATACAACTGGCAAAATACGTGGAAGAGACATCGTGGATGACAAAGACAGAAGATACAAAATAGCTTGGTGTCATGGAATGGTGAAGCCAGCAACAGTATTGATATAAATCATTGTTTACAGAGAATTGTGAAAGGACATCGACTATACCAACCGGTTTGGCACATGATGATGAATATATATATATATTATATGCGATGAGGACTCAATCAGAGTAGGATTCCAAACTCTCACATGAAAACAGCGCTGTCTGTTTTAAGTGAATTGACATCATAATTAAAGTCAATTAGAGTGTTAGATCCACTCTGCTTGAATACCTGTTAAAACGTTGCACTGTGTTCTGCGCTAGTGGCACAGTGCATCCGATTTCAGCCAGCATTTTGTTCAGGTTTGCTTTCCTTAGCCTTTGATTGTCCCCAATCTTCCTGAAAGGCAGCAGATTGTCTTTTCTGTAGGGGGATTCTGCCCTTAGATGGTCTGCCCCCCCCCCCCCCCAGGTTTACGAGCACCATCTGCCCGAGTCACTAGAGGTGACTAACACAGACATGCACACACAAGATATGAGATGTGACTAACACTGACATTCACACAACGATATGAGGCATGACTAACACTGATATATATATATATCTATTGACCTTTCGAGCCGTAGCTGGCCCATAGGGCGTAGACCAAGATACTCCTTCTCTTATCTGAATTTTTCCCAACCGACGGCCTCCGGGTTCACCCAACCTTTAATGGGTACCGGATTTTTTTCTGGGAAAGTGAAGCGGCACGGGCGTAATACCGACCACATTACCCCAAAAATCATGTGCCGAAGGTCTGTAAAATTATGTTCACTAACACCATATTCCCTATACGCCACTTGGCGTGACGGGGGTACTTTACTTTTTTTTTTTTTATCTGAATTTTTGTTCTAGCAGTTTTCAATTCTTTTAAAGATATGTTATCAAGTATCGCCATTTGTCTCTGTTCTGTGCAAGCAGCTCTATCTCATTGAGGGAGCCGAATCCTGTTGCTCTTGCCTCTCTCATCAATGTTCTTCTCAATGTCTCTTTGGGTCATCCTCTTACCTGTTGTTTCCCATATGAGGGCTTGCTTTGCTATTCGGTTATTTTCTCTTCTCATCACATGTCCAACATATGACCATCGTCTTTTCTTTATTACTGAAGATATTAGTGGTTGATTGGCAATTTCTCTAATTTCCTCGTTGTTTTGATATATATGATGAAATAGAAATTATGATGATGATTAATTATCAAGAACACAATCTATATTCTGGTTAAAAAATCAAAGTTTGCTATGAACGCCGGCACGGATTACCCTAAAGCACGTGAGTTGAAAGTGGTTCATGGGTCACTGCTTGTTTCAGGATCATTGAACCAAAACTGATAAAGAGCCTACTTCACATTGCCTTGGAAAGTAGACTAACCAGGCTGGTCACGCTACTAGGGGTCGAAGAAGGATGGCAACCCAGTATCCAAAAGTGCCATCCTTAAGTCGGATACAACAAAAAAAAAGAAAGCGCCCCGTCACGCTAAGTGGCGTATAAGGAATACGGTATTCTATCTATCTATTGTCCTTTCGAGCCCAAGACGGCACATAGGGCAGAACCACAATCTCAAATACAGAAACCTTGCGTGCCAAAATGGCACATATTGCAAGATCACTGCTTCTAAAATCTATGGCTCTGTTTCCATAACAATACTTTTTACAATGACAGCTTGTCAAGCCATCGATCAACCTCCTTAGTCGCCTCTTACGACATGCCTGGAAGATCACAGTGTCACTATTCTTTACTTCCCTCATTAACGATGCCCCGGTAACACGCAAGAGAATACGGTATTAGTGACCATAAATTTTACAGACCTTCGGCACATGATTTTTTGGGTATGTGGTCGGTATTACGCTCGTGCCGCGTTACTTTCCAAGAAAAATATCCGGTACCCTTAAGGCTGTGTGAACCCGGAAGCCGTCGGTGGGATTGAACCCTACCTCTTGTCCTTTGTAGTCCAGTTCACTAACCACTGAGCTATCGCGGCTCCCCTTAAATCGGATGTTTGAGCCAAAATATCGCAACTGCCTGTAAAGCAGCAAAACACGACACATCTACTCCGATTCAGCGCCCTTATCCGTGGGGTTGGGGGGGGGGGGGTGTTCGCGTTGCCAGTGCACACACACACAAATGCATTTTTATCTTAGAGAGTTCGACACACACATTTGGCAGGAGTAGTTGGAATCACTTGCACAAAAATTACCAGAAATTCAATATATAGGTTTTCATATAAAGCCTACATAATTTGAAACCAGGAACAAGAATTATAGGTCATGTGTTCAAATATATCCCTTGCTATAGGTCTTATATCTACTAAACGATTACAAATAGACAAAAAAAGGAGTTTGGCTTTTTATCTGTTTAGACTGACAACACGTTATTAATAATTCGTATCTGTGGAGAAATAGTCACAACAAAATATAACAGAATTGGAGGACAGGTGTGTTATAAAAGTCATTGAATGCGACCATACTAGAACAGACTCCGTGGACTTGGAATCTCCCTCCCTCTCTCCTTCTCTCTCTCTCTCTCTCTCTCTCTGCGTTCAGGACTCAATCAGAGTAAGGATTCCAGACTCTCACATGAAGTCAGCTGTCAGGCTAAGTGTGTTGATCGCCCCCACAGACAGAACATCACAATCAGAGTCTGTCAGATCCACTCTGACTGAACACCCGTTAATACGTTGCACTGTGTTCTGCGCCAGTGGCCCAGTGCATCCGATTTCAGCCAGCATTTTATTTGGGTTTGCTTTCCCCAGCCTTTGATTGTCCCCAATCTTCCTGCAAGGCAGCAGATTGTCTTTTCTGTAGGGGATTCTGCCCTTAGATGGTAGGCCCTCCCAGGTTTACGAACACCATCTGCCCGAGTCACTAGAGGTGACTATTAAAAAAAAACAAAACAAAGATGTGAGATGTGACTAACACAGACATGGACACACAAAGATGTGAGATGTGACTAACACAGACATACACACACAAAGATGTGAGATGTGACTAACACAGACATGCACACACAAATATATGAGATGTGACTAATACAGACATGCACACAGCGATACGAGACATGACTAACACTGACACACATCAAGATATATGACACATGACTAACATAAACATGCACATAAAGATATGAGATATAACTGACATTGACATGCGCACACAAAGATATGACACATGCCTAACATAGACATGCACACAAAGATAAGAGATATGACTAACATAGATATGCACACGCAAAGATATGAGATGGGACTAACATTGCCATGCACACACAAGGATATGAAATGTGACAAACACAGACATGCACACAAAAGATATGATATGACTAACATAACATGCACTTAAAGATATAATATATCACTAACCCAGACATGCACACACAGAGATATGACATATGACTAAAACTGGTACACACTAAGATATGAGATATGACTAAAGACACACACATAAAGATATGAGACATGATTAACACGGACACACCGAGATATGAGATATGACTAACATGACACACACCAAGATATGAACCATGGCCAGCACACACAAACTAAGATATGAGCCATGGCTAGGACAGAAACACAGCAAGATATGAGCCATGGCTTCACTAAAAAACACTAAAAAATGAACCATGTCTAGCACAGAAACGCATTAAAGTGTCCATATGCTTGGGCTTGTTGTAGACTCTTCTGAACGTGGGAATCACAGGTTTCGTTTAACAGTTGTCCGGAGATTTGAGAGTGCAGTCTGATCCATAGAACGTTCTCTTGCATGTACAGATTCCGATCGACTGTTCACAGGTGTCGTTGAAACAGTTGTCCGGACATTTGAGAGTACATATGATGTCTCAGCCATCAGAACACATCTGTTCGCACTGTAGCCCAAAATTACCATCGGGACAAGTGTCATTACAGGTATAGCCAAGATGTTTACATTGTAGGCATTTTCCAGATTTTTCCTCAAATAAAGGACAGACACTGAGACAAGACCCGGAACAGTCGTGTCCATAGATCCCATGTGAACAGTAGCCGTGACAAGTACCGATGATGACATTGCAGCCTTTACTACACCCACTACACACTACACAAAACGACCAAGAGTGCTCGTCCAGACAATAGGTGTCTGTAAATGTTTGCACCTCACATACCGTCAGTGCACTGTCGGCCTGCGAAATGGTCGGTGAGAACTCAATCTTAATGTGCGCCATTGACGTTTGTGTTTTGACTACAATAGTGTTCACAGATAAATTAGGGTATGATATATCATTATACTGGAACACTACTCCGCCACTGTCAGAGAAAGCCTTTAGAGTGGCATTCTTTACCCGAATCATAGTGCTAGCTCGATGATAGATTTGAATGATGTGAGTCTTTTTGGGCGTTGCAAAGTTCAGATACCAGTAAACAGAATTGGTTCCACTTCTCCATTGTGTGTGTGTGCAGTCATTATCATAGAGATTGGTCTTTGTTTTGCTATTAACTGCGGCCTCTGGTCCACATCCGTCTCCTGTATAACAAGCATCAAATTTGTCGGTCTGGTTTGTGATCTGTTTGAGAGCCACTTTCCGACCCCCGCCAATGTAGTTGGAGCAGATATTTGCAACTATCGCCCTTTCAATCCGTAACTTGTTGATCAGACCAGCCCCAGAGCAGAAGGCATCAGTCTCGTGCGGACTAACTACAAACCTTGATACATTGCTACATGAGGCAGAACCATTCAGTTTTACCGTGAAACTGTCCGGATATTTTAAGTCATTCGCATAAATCCTAAACAGGAGCACGACAAAGATTGATTGAGAGTTGCCTCAACTGATGTAGAATCTGTGTCCGGATTACATGAGGTGTCGTTATTATCAAACAGGAAAGTAGGTTCAGATTTTTGGCATATTTGCAAATAAAATCCAAGTACTGACACTGGGGTCAGAAAATTTTGTGCTGACAACTGTCATTGTTTGGGCATGTCCCTGTAGTTTTTGTCACAACTAAGCCATTATAGCAGAGCCATTGTAACGTACAATTGGAATCAGGATACAAATACGGATAGAAGTGAAAGGAATACTTGACACGGAGAACGGAATAGTCTACAGTGTAAAACAATCACTATCAGTTTCTTGGATGTAGAATACCCACAAGATCTAATGTTCACAAGTTCGTATGTACACAGATGGATCAGCGCAGAATGAAGTAAAGAATGGACAGCACTCATAGAGTACCCAAACAACTCTAGGTGTATGAATAAAATAGCAACAGGGAAATATTGTCACAATTACGATACATAAATCCAAGCACTAAAGTTGGCAATAGAAAACTGCTGACGGTAATTTTAGTCCACAGCCTGTAGTGTTTTAATCAGATGCAAGATCAGTACTCCATGCACTACAATCCGGAAAATTGCCACATCTGCAGATCTTATTGACTCTTTCAACTCTGCAAGCACCACATGGTCGCTTTGCAGTAGATCCCATCTCACTGTGAAATACCAGAAAACGAGAGAGCAGATTAGCTGGCAAAGGAAGTGTAACAGACGTACAACCAGATGCACCGGTTACATACCATCAGAAGAAACTGATAATCAGATCAATCAGAGGACCTCAAGCCCCAAATCAGAACGCCTTTTATAATATGAATAGATGGGAACAAGTTATCATTATACGCCTCAGAACAGGGCACAATCTACTCCACAGTCACATGTATACAAAATTCAAGATCGGCTCCTCAACTACATGTACATATGGACAGGCACCCCAGACTGCTGAAGACATACTTCAAGATTGCACTGAATATAGCAGACTGGGGAAATCTATTGGCCCATAGATACAACACTACCGACAAAACTATATGGGCCACTGCAAGAATTACAACAGTAAAATTTATACAGGAAACGGCATTGCAGATATAGACAATACTTTAGGCATAAATAGACAATACTTAATCATCATGTGACATACCGGTTGGCGTAAGCGATCGTGTCCTTCCACAATTTTCTATCCAGAGTGCATCGTATCAATTTTGTTGTTGACTGTTTTCCATATCATGACACAAAGCCATCTTCTCTCTTTGTCACCCGCGATCTCTCTTTCCATGTATTTTACCATTTGTAACAAGTACTCCACATTTCCTCTTCTCGTGATGGGCCTGAAAAATGTCGATTGTTTTCTTTCTGATGTTTTTGTGAGCTTTTTGTTTGTGTTAGCCTCTTCGATAATGTTCTAATTGATCTTTTCAGTTGTGCAGGGAACTTTTATCCTTCTTCAGAACAAATCCCATCTCTGTTTCCTCTAATAGTTTTTTCATTTATTTGTTTATTGTCCATGATTCGCTCTCATAGGTCAGAATTGGCTCTATAGAGCAACGATGAAGTCTCTTTCTCACTTCTATTGACATAGATTTGTTGCACAAGACGTTTTTCATTTCTGAAATGCTATTTTGGCCTAAGCTATTTTACTTTTTATTTTGTGCTTGCATCAAGACGAACATCAGGCAACGAAAGATTGAGTGCTTTCCAGAAAAATACTGGCCACATTATTTATGTGCCATTGGTCATGGAAAAATAAGCACTTATATGTATAGGGAGTCTTGAGAAAGAGAGAGAGCATGAGAATACGGGACTGGTTTATATGCTAGATGGCTTTCTTGGGATGCAAAGAGAGGGGATCCCACATATATTTCTGGTTAGGGAGGGAATGGTATGACAATGAGCTCTAAGGATGGAAAGACATTCCCATAAGAAGGTGTAGCGTGGTCAGCAATACGCCAGTGTGACCGAACTCCAGTTAGCTCTGACCGTCCATTCCTGACCACTTCCCAACATTCACAGAATGTCGACATGCACACGTCACATAACTCTCACTTTCCATCATGTCCATGTTTATCTTCCCTTTCCTCCTAACGACAATTCAAACAAGACAAATGCGATTTTTGGGTCATGTTAAAAGACACAACAGCCTACTAAAAGTAATCCTGGAGGGGAAAATACAAGGTAAAAGAGGCAGAGGCAGACCAAGACTAACATGGACGAGTAACATCAAAGGTGGACAAATCAGCCTATGACAGCCTGCACCATCAAAGCAAGAGACATAGCAGAATGGCGCTCCATGGTAGCCAACCTTCGTTGTGGAGACGGCACTCGATGATGATGCCTCCTAACGGAATAGCGTCAATAAAACCGCATTCTTCTTTTGCGTGGTCGAGGGTCAACAAAAGCAATTACGTTGCTTTCACCACATTCCGTCTTCATTCTCGCCCTCATTTTGAATGTTCATGTTATTTAACTCTTTCCGTACGTTTCGACGCACCATGCCGATTTCGGTCATGTACGTTTAGCCGCACAGTGCGTCACTCTCAATTTGATTAGTGTAAACTGTCATCAAACCATTTTCTTTTACATGTCTTGTATCATCTTGGTTTTGGTGAAATCTAATTCCTTGTTTAGTTATCTACAAATTCATACATAATATGTTAAGTGTTTGATAAATATAAACATGTAGATTAATATTTAAAAACATGAACAATTTTGTCTCTGAGATCTCTACCACTAAATTGATAACATATTTCCGTACCGAAAGAGTTAAAGTAAATAAGAAAGAACATTTTTATTATCGTTCAGAATGTAGCCTCTCTCTGTCATATTGTTCTCAATCTTTCTGTGATGACAATTTTGTTTGTTTTCATAGGCTGCTATGCGAGTTAGATTGACATTGGTAAAAAATATAGTGAGGAACACTTTGTTTCATAGTAGGCCCTACTTATTTGTGTTTGGTGTTCGTTTTAACAAATAATCCACTGTGTACACTACGTAGTTTACGAACCACAGGTCTGACACTAACGCTTTCAATGCCGTGACAGGTACACTGAACGACAGACTACAAAGTATTTGACTGTACCTAACGACACTCTAAGATGTGGGTTTGGAACGTGTACAGGTGAATGCATGGATGCTGTTACATAAAGCTCTACCTTTTGTTCTTTTCTAACGCGCCACGATCAATTCAACCACAGAAGGCTATGCTGGTCCGCGAATGTCAGTTAAAACATGCAGTAAGTACTTCCTTTTATTGTGGATAGCCTGCAACCGTAAGTAACACATTGGAGGCCGAACAAAGTTGCACTAAGTATAAAGAGAATATGAAAAAGCATGACTGAAATGGTGCACACACAAGATTAGTGTTCTCATTCACTTGAAGTAGACCTACATAGAACACGTTGTATGGTATTGTATGCGTAACTAGCAACGTCTTAAGTTCTTTTTTTTTTATGTGGTTTCTGTTTAGTTTGCTGGGAAACTCTATTCTATAAAAAGTTTGTAAAAAAAAAAAAAGGAAAAAGTAAAGTAAGCGAGGGAGATTGTTTTCCAGTCACTTAAATGTGTGTACAATGTTTCGCAAGCGGTAATTTTATTTTTAACCCTCTTAATTTTCACTTCTAGAGTTCATTAACTATATATTTTTTCTAACATTCGCAATATAAAAGAAGTGGAATTCAATGAGTTATTTGCAAAGGTATACATTTCGTGACTAACCGGTAGCATTAAAATACTTTCAGATAACGAAGACAAAACACTCCACAGGCACACTACTTTCCCAAGAAAGAGGTTAAGGCAAAGAAATGCAAATGAATGCATAAAAATGCGAAGCTGCAGTAAAGCTGAATTCGAGGAAAAATTGAAAAAAAATTAAAAAATGGTATGTTAGAAGCTTTACGTGATTAATAGACGACACAGATTCGAGAAAATGCGAATCTGTGTGTTTATGTTGTTTGTTTGTTCCTGCTGAAGGCCTATTGGCCGAAACGTCGTTCGAATCTGTGTCGTCTATTATCACGTAAAGCTTCTAACATACCATTTTTTAATTTTTTTTCAATTTTTCCAAGAAATGATTTTGGTCGTCCCCGTCCCAGGTCCAGTTTTCATTCATGACATTTCTGCGCATGCGTAGAACAGCTAGCGTTATCAGGATAACTACTTCCGCATCCATGGGTTGTCGATACGTCTGGTCGTGTTCAAGTCTTGGAGCTCGCTCGAGTCGACGGCTGCTCACGGCTTTTCAACACCTGAAGGCTGCATCTTACACACATTTACGTTACAGAATGGCGTTCTCAGCTGTCGAAAGAGGAACACTATACGATGACAACTACAGGTTATTTTTCAGTAAGTGAGCTAGAAATGGACTTTAAACTTTGACTATTTGATTCGGACCGGCAGAGACTAGCAACTTCTTTCTTGATGATTAGGGAATGATGAAACATGGCCCTGACCTGACTCAACACTGGCGAGGCCACTTTTTCTGTTACGTAATACGTAATAGAAATAGTTACGCGATTATGTTTGTATTATATATTATATATATATTTTTTACAATAAAACAAATGTAGGTGATAAGTTAGGGTTAAATTTACGAGTTTGATTTACGTTTAATTGACTTTAATTTTTTAAGACCCACGTTACTCGTTTACTTTACTTAGTAGTAAAAAAAATAAAATATCAACAAAAAACATTAAATATTATAAAGTAACACTTATAAATTATAAATCCTACTAGTGTTAAAAATGAATGTAAAGGAACGCAGCCGGTGGGCGTCTGCTATGTATATTATTAGTCGGACTCAAACTGTCACTGTTGCTTGATTGATCCAATTGGATCGTTATAACTTTATTATTGGTAACAAACAAACAAGCAATCAGGATAGATGAGTCAGTTTGGTAACAATATTTTTTTTGTCCTATGCGTTGGATGCTGCTTTGCTGAACAGCTTCTCTCATGGCTGAATCTCATGAATCTGCCAATGTGTGAACTGAATATTCAATATTGGATAGACAGATTTGAAACAGAATCTCTCTCTCTCTCTCTGCGTTCAGGACTCAATCAGAGTAAGGATTCCAGACTCTCATATGAAGTCAGCTGTCAAGCTAAGTGTGTTGATCACCCCCACAGACAGAACATCACAATTAGAGTCTGTCAGATCCACTCTGACTGAACACCCATTAATATGTTGCACTGTGTTCTGCGCCAGTGGCCCAGTGCATCCAATTTCAGCCAACATTTTATTCGGGTTTGCTTTCCCTAGCCTTTGATTGTCCCCAATCTTCCTGCAAGGCAGCAGATTGTCTTTTCTGTATGGGGATTCTGCCCTTAGATGGTAGGCTCTCCCAGGTTTACGAGCACCATCTGCCCGAGTCACTAGAGGTGACTAACACAGACATGCACACACAAAGATGTGAGATGTGACTGACACGGACACACAAAGATGTGAGATGTGACTAACACAGACATACACACACAAAGATGTGAGATGTGACTAACACAGACATGCACACACAAAGATATGAGATGTGACTAATACAGACATGCACACAGCGATACGAGGCATGACTAACACTGACACACATCAAGATATATGACACATGACTAACATAAACATGCATATAAAGATATGAGATATAACTGATATTGACAATTGACATGCACACACAAAGATATGACACATGCCTAACATAGACATGCACACAAAGATAAGAGATATGACTAACATAGATATGCACACACAAAGATATGAGATGGGACTAACATAGCCATGCACACACAAGGATATGAGATGTGACAAACACAGACATGCACACACAAAGATATGAGATATGACTAACATAAACATGCACACAGAGATATGAGATATCACTAACCCAGACATGCACACACAAAGATATGACATATGACTAACACTGGTACACACTAAGATATGAGATATGACTAAACACAGACACACATAAAGATATGAGACATGATTAACACGGACACACCGAGATATGAGATATGACTAACATGACACACACCAAGATATGAGCCATGGCCAGCACACACAAGCTAAGATATGAGCCATGGCTAGGACAGAAACACAGCAAGATATGAGCCATGGCTTCACTAAAAAACACCAAAAAATGAACCATGTCTAGCACAGAAACACATTAAAGTGCCCATATGCTTGGGCTTGCTGTAGTCGGCATACTCTTCTGTACGTGGGAATCACAGGTTTCATTAAACAGTTGTCCGGAGATTTGAGAGTGCAGTCTGACCCATAGAACGTTCTCTTGCATTTACATATTCCCGATCGACTGTTGACAGGTGTCGTTGAAACAGTTGTCAGGACATTTGAGAGTACATATGATGTCACATCCATCAGAACACATCTGTTCGCACTGTAGCCCAAAATTACCATCGGGACAAGTGTCATTACAGGTATATCCAAGATGTTTACATTTTAGGCATTTTCCAGATTTTTCCTCAAATAAAGGACAGACACTGAGACTAGTACCGGAACAGTCATGTCCATAGATCCCATGTGAACAGTAGCCGTGACAAGTACCGATGATGATATTGCAGCCTTTACTACAAACTGCACAAAACGCCCAAGAATGCTCGTCCAGACAATAGGTGTCTGTAAATGTTTGCACCTCACATACCGTCAGTGCACTGTTGGCCCACGAAAAGGTCGGTGAGAACTCAATCTTAATGTGTGCCATTGACGTTTGTGTTTTGACTACAATAGTGTTC
Source organism: Megaustenia siamemsis (assembly GCA_032433765.1). Taxonomy (NCBI): domain Eukaryota; kingdom Metazoa; phylum Mollusca; class Gastropoda; order Stylommatophora; family Ariophantidae; genus Megaustenia; species Megaustenia siamemsis. The sequence continues at coordinate 117,589,800 of JAVIAB010000073.1, read as the reverse complement.
ACAGATAAATTAGGGTATGATATATCATTATACTGGAACACTACTCCGCCACTGTCAGAGAAAGCCTTCAGAGTGGCATTCTTTACCCGATTCATAGTGCTAGCTCGATGATAGATTCGAATGATGTGAGTCTTCTGGGGTGTTGCAAAGTTCAGATACCAGTAAACAGAATTGGTTCCACTTCTCCATTGTGTGTGTGTGCAGTCATTATCATAGAGATTGGTCTTTGATTTGCTATTAACTGCGGCCTCTGGTCCACATCCGTCTCCTGTATAACAATCATCAAATTTGTCGGTCTGATTTGTGATCTGTTTGAGAGCCATTTTCCGACCCCCGCCAATGTAGATGGAACAGATATTTGCAACTATTGCCCTTTCAATCCGTAACTTGTTGATCAGACCAGCCCCAGGGCAGAAGGCATCAATCTCGTGCGGACTAACTACAAACCTTGATACATTGTTACATGAGGCAGAACCATTCAGTTTTAACCATGAAACTGTCCGGATATTTTAAGTCATTCGCATAAATCCTAAACCAGGAGCACGCAAAGATTGATTGAGAGTTGCCTCAACTGATGTAGAATCTGTGTCCGGATTACATGTGGTGTCATTGTTATCAAACAGGAAAGTAGGTTCAGATTTTTGGGCATATTTGCAAATAAAATCCAAGTACTGACACTGGGGTCCGAAAATTTTGTGCTAACAACTGTCATTGTTTGGGCATGTCCCTGTAGTTCTGTCACAAACCAAGCCATTATAGCAGTGACACTGTAACGTACAATTCGCCCCAAACCAACCGTCGGCACAAGTAAGGTCACCAGCCTTCATGGTTGCTAACGAAGCCAGCGAACAAAGACTTGATCTACAGCGATGGTTAACGAACTGTGTACACACAATTATTATCAAACCCGTGTTCACATTAAAAAAAAACCGCCATCTCACTGTGGCAACAGACGGCGTGAAATTCTCTAATAGAATGAGATAAACCGTTGGAGACAAGGAAAGTCAACATTGTTTACATGGCTTGGACGCAAGAAGCGTCCATTTTGGTGCGTCCCATGACGTCACTCTGACAGCAGAATGAACAAGTGTATTCGTGGTGCCTGGCCTCATCTCCTTTCTCCCATCCCAGACTTTTCAAAAGTCTTAGGTACTAAGGTACTTTGATAAAAATTTCAAAATAGTCTGTTGTGATTTAAAACAAGCTAGCTAGATAGCCCTCGATGCAAGCTAAACCTTAATTAAGTTAATTATGGTTGTACAACAATTAGAAAAAAAGTTATTATTTTTTAAATGAATTAATTTTGCCTAAATTAAATTGATTAAGATTAAGGGGAACACAGTATAATTTAATATCATTGGGCCCGTTTGGATAGTTGTCCATGCCTGGAAAATTGAGAGTTGGCCAATTATGATGGCACAATGGACATGGTTTTTTAAAGGGGATAGTCCCTGCCTTTAATAATTTATTTAGACATAACAGCATTTTCAGATTACTTTCAAATTTTGCACACTTATATTTAAATGGCAAATCATCATTATTGAGTGCCGTCTCCGCATCGAAGGTTGGCTACCATGGAACGCCATTCCACTCTGCCTCTTGCTTTGATGGTGCAGATTGCCATAGGCTGACTTGTCCATCTTTTGATGTTACTCGTCCATGTTAGTCTTGGTCTACCTCTGCCTCTTTTACCTTGTATTCTCCCCGTAGAGCCAGTCTTAACATATGGATGCGAATCATGGACAATAGGACAACAGACAAGAAAATCACTGGAGTCTGTAGAAATGTGGTTTTACAGAAGAATGTTGAGAGTACCATGGACAGCTAAGAAGAGAATGATGTTCTGAGAGAGGTCAAAGCAAAAAGAGAGCTAATTTCCAATATTAGGAAGAAACAATCATCATTTTTTGGCCATGTAATGAGAAGAGAACAACTGGTACATATTGTAACAACTGGAAAAATTGAGGACGAAGAGGGAAGCGAAGAGAAAAAAATAACAGACAGCTTTAGAGAATGGCTTGGCAGAAGGCCAACAACAGAAATGATAAATTGCTGCCGAGATCGAAAGTTGTGGGAGACATGATCACATACACCAGTAGGCCCGGTACTTGATGATGATGGTGTTCTTCATGGCATTAAAATTACTTTCTGCCATTCCTATTCTTTTGTTTATTTCAGTTGTACATTTTCAATGACTGGCATCTCTATGATGTTTTTAAAGATTTGCTCAGTGTATAGATTGAACAAGCTTGTTGATAGGATACATCCCTGTCTTACTCCTCTTTTTATATCAATGGGTGTAGAGTTCTCTTTGTTATGTTTTATTATTGCTGTTTGCTCCCAGTATAGATAACATATTAGTCGTATGTCCATGTCATCTAGATGTATCTCTTTTAGGCATTCTATAAGTTGTTTGTGGTGTACTTTATCAAAAGCTTTGGTGTAGTCTATGAAGCAGGCATATATTGGTTTGTTTACTTCTGTGTATTTTTCTATTAATGTTCTCATGCAGAATATGGCTTCTTTTGTCCCGCTATTTTTCCTAAATCCAAATTGCTGCTCATCTAATTCAGTATTGATTTTACTCTGAATCCTTCCTTGTATTACTTTTAGCAAGATTTTTGTAACATGGCTCATTAGGCTTATTGTTCTAAAGTCACTGCATTCAACTGCACCATTCTTTTTAGGCAATGCAATGAAAGTTGATGTTTTTAGTTCATTTGGTATGTATCCTGTGTGGTATATGTCGTTGCATGTCTGTAATCACTTCAATGCCAAAATCTTCTAGTGCCTGTATCATCTCTATCTGTATGCTGTCAGGTCCTGCTGCTTTTCCCTTTTTCATTGTTTTTATAGCTTTTTCCACCTCAGATTTTAAGATTTTATAGCCTGATGTACATTATTTTTATTAGTCATTCTCTTTATTTCTGTGTGCATTCCTCTAAGTCTTGTTTGCTTTCCATGGTTTCTATTTCTATACATTTTTGGCTGAGCCTGTCTTCTTTTGCCTTTTTGCACATTTAGCGTATTTCATTATCTTTTTTATTGTTTTGGGCAGTGTTCTTCGCTTGCCTCCTTTCTTCCATTTTTTTCTAAGAGTGTGTTAGTTATCCATTTTTGTTTTTTGTTCTTTTCTCTTTTGGGTAAGGTGTCGCAGGTTTCTTGTATGCTTTTCTTTATGCATTGCCATTTGGTACTTTTTCATCAGGATTTTCTCTTCTGTATTGCTCAATTCCTTCTTCTAGCAGCTTCTGGTATGTGTTCTTTACTTGTATTGTATAGGTTACGGACCCTTTCTTTTATCATTCATCATCATCATCAAGTGCCCTCTCCGCATCGAAGGTTGGCTACCATGGAGCGCCATTCCACTCTGTCTCTTGCTTTGATGGTGCAGATTGCCATAGGCTGACTTGTCCATCTTTTGATGTTACTCGTCCATGTTAGTCTTGGTCTGCCTCTGTCTCTTTTACCTTGTATTTTCCCTTCTAATATTACTTTTATTAGACTGTTGTGTCTCTTAACATGACCAAAAAATTTCATTTGTCTTGCTCTAATTGTGTTTTAGTTCTTTTTCATTTTTAGTTGTTCTTTTATCATTATGTAATCTATTTGATTCCTCTTCTTATCTCCAGGGCTTTTCCACGTGTATATTTTGACCATAGATTGGATTATGAAAATAATTCAAAACAACAGAAATGGAATCCAGTGGTCAATGACCAAACAACTTGATGATTTAGACTTTGCTGATGACATAGCTCTCCTATCACACAGCCATCAACAGATGCAGGATAAAATGAGCATACTTGATGAGAGATCACAACAGCTAGGACTAAAGTTTAAATTAGGGAGAGGGAAGAAATACCTAAACACTAAAAAGAAGGTTATATGATCAAACTACCAAAGAAAGGAAGTTTACAGGAGTGCACAAATTATACGGGAATTATGCTACTATCAGTGCCAGGAGAAATATTAAGCAGAATCATTCTGGAGAGACTGAAAGAGGCCATAGAGAAACATTTGAGAGATGAACAAGCAGGTTTTAGGAAGAACAGATCATGTGCTGATCAAATAACTACTCTACGTATAATAGTTGAACAAAGTTTAGAACTAAAATCCCCACTTTATATTGGATTCATAGATTACGAAAAGGCATTTGATAGTTTAGACAGAAGAATGCTTTGGAAGTTGCTGAGTCATTACGGAATCCCCATAAAGTTTATTAACCTGATAAAAACAATGTATGAATGAACGAAATGTAGTGTGGTGCATGAAGGACAGATTACAGATGCATTTGAAATAAGAACAGGAGTAAGGCAAGGATGCCTTCTATCCCCATTTCTCTTTCTACTGGCCATAGTTTGGATTATGAAAATAACTCAAAACAACAGAAATGGGATCCAGTGGTCACTGACCAAACAACTTGATGATTTAGACTTTGCTGATGACATAGCTCTCCTGTCACACAGCCATCAACAGATGTAGGATAAAATGAGCATACTTGATGAGAGATCACAACAGCTAGGTCTGAAGATTAATAGAGATAAGACCAACATTATGAGAATTAATACATTTGGCAATAACCAAATAAAATTAGGAGAAATACCTCTACAAAACGTACAATCTTACATATATCTGGGCAGTAATATAGATAAAGAGGGAGGAACAGAAAATGATACCAAAATAAGGATATCAAAAGTAAGAGGAGCTTTCATTGCACTGGGAAACATGGAAATCCAAAGAAATTAGGTTAAATACAAAATAAAATTTTCTAGTCAAATGTTAAGTCAGTCCTATTATATGGCTGTGAAACATGGAGAACAACAAAATTGACAAGCATGAAGATACAGACTTTCATTAATGTGTGCTTATGCAGAATAAAAGGATGGAAATGGCAGGACAAAATCACTAACATAGAATTATGGAAATGTACCAGTCAAATACCAGTGGATAAAGAGATACAGCGAAGACGATGGCGCTGGATAGGACACACACTACGGAAGCCAACTGAGAGTATTACACAACAAGCCCATTTTTGGAATCCCCAGGGGAAAAGACAAAGAGGAAGACCAAGGAATTCTTGGAGAAGACAGATAGAAGCAGAGATGAAGATGATGGGGAAGACATGGAATGATCTTAAAAGAATGGCAAAAAAACAGAACGACTTGGAAAGTGTTTGTTGAAGATCTATGCTCCACTGGGAGCTAAAAAGGTAGAAGAAGAAGATGCTGGTGACATAGACTTAATTGATAACAAAACATGAAGTACAGAAAATGGTAGATTTTATATCGATGGAAAGTGAAATAAAGGCTTTAGCCTCAACAGTAAAAAAAGACAGTTCAAGTTGCAGCAAAGGAAAAGACATCCCCTAATGTACAATAAAAGTAAATGAGATAATATTAAAATTTAAAACAGATTTATGAATTAATTCAGGAATGATTGGTTGAGATACAGCTGAGGCATGATAACCAGTAGGCGTGTTTGGCCATTATATCAATTACTGGTGAGGCATGTTTGAAAAGCAGCAAGTCTATGGACCATATTTTATTAAGAGAATTAAATTATTCAAGAGAATGTTGATATAACTGACCTCTGTGGCTAAGTTACATAATTAGTCTATATACAAACTTCTTCTGCAAATCTCTGAAGTGGGGGAAGACAATTGACAGCTGGTGCCCTCTCTACCACTAAGGACAGATGATGAAGCATGTTCTCTCCTCTTGTAAAACTGCACTGGTTCAAAGGCACTACTTCTGCCGACACAATAAAGTGCTGCATAAACTGACTGTGGACAGGGCTCGAATGAAGGCCTACAGCAATATTTGACAGCTACAATCAACTCTTATTTCTTGAGAACAGCACAGGCCACACTTCTTAGATAAAACTGAAATTACTTACCAATAATGATCGTAATGAATGGCGGGGTAATGGCAGTTGACCTCCCAGGGCGAGGGACCTACTGAGAGTGTATCAAACAATCTAAGATGTGCTCAAACACTGCACTGTACACACCAGCTATGACCCATGTCATTTCGGAAGAGCTCACAGTGTTATTCAAACCCAGGATGAAGAACAGCGTGAATTTAACTAGCCACAAATAAAGATTTGGCCACTGGGCTGAATTAGCAGGATCTCAAGCCAAGATGATAGCAGTGGAGGTCATTGCTAGAATTAAAGCTGAAAGCCACTGCTGAATCACCAGAAAGGTGCCATATTGGCTCTGGAGAGTTCATTGTGTACCATTAATCCCTGAACAATTGGAGTCATGGTTGACAGCTAGTAAAAGAGAAGCATATAGCCAAAACCTGAACTAAAATGGTAATTCTGTGCAATGTGGTTTTATAGCTTGGAGAACTCAGTGGCGGATGACCGAGGATCCAAGCAAAAATGAAGAGATTTTAATTTTGCCTTAGACGTCATCAAACAAATCAGTGCTACCATACTCATTAGTCTGTGGCCAGGGACAAGAAGGAGCAACAACATATTATACTTGTGTCCATTTTGGCGATTTCCTGTTATATGTGATTTATTTACTTATTTTTCTAAAAATTAAATGAAAATTGTAATGTCTTACAGAAAACCGAAGTGGGGTCTACATCTCACCATTTCATGATATACCTTTGTTTGCTGATGCAGATAAAAAATATTTTAACATGGTTGTTGAAATTCCAAGATGGACCAATGCAAAGATGGAGGTAATCCTAATATATTTTTTTTAAACACAAATATATTTTTTGTTGCTTGTTTCCTGTTTAAGTTTTTAATTATTCTGCATATTTAATTTTTAGGCAAAAGAATATCTGTTTTTGAAGAAATCTTTACAGTTTGAGAATTTCTTGTTATCCTGTAGACTTTTCTTCTCCTGGATTTGATTAGTTTTAGTGACAGTTGTGGAAATTGTCTTATCTTTTTAGTGATGTCACTTGCCATGACTGTGATGGACATGTGTACAATTTATGTGTTAGGAAAGTGACATTCTTGTTATGAAGGAGGATTTTGATAGTGTATTAAATGTCAGAGTAGTGTTGCTAGTTGTATGAATTCTCTATGAATATGTTTGCAGTTTTTCAATTTTGTCCTGTTCCAAATTTGATTATTGGATTTGAACTTTTTCTTTGAACTGGATACAACTCATTTGAAGTTTTTTAATTTAACAAATCTCCAGTGATTACCTGTGTCATGCTTGACTTCACCTCATTCTAATACTTGATTATCTCATCCAATCACGTGACTGATTTTCCAAACATCCCCCCTGTTCCTTAATTCCTGCTTTCATTTTCTATATATATTTTAGCGTATAATTGTCATATATTATCTATTTTTATCTTCCGACATGTAGCACATCTCTCTTTCGTTCCATCATTTCATCTCTTATCCATCTATTTATTTCTCCTTGTTTTACATGTCTCTCTCATTCTGCATGTAGTAGAGTTTATTTTAGTTTGTTGTTCATTTATGTCCTCTTTATCTGAAGAGTCACATATAGGCCGAAACAGTCAGTATTTTGTTGTGTCCCCATTCGTAAAGCTGTCACAATACTTTGTATGAGTGTACATTACACCCCACTACTTGCTCCTGCTACCAGCTTTACCGCAGCACTGCAATTATTTTCCTATTCCCAACAGGGAAAATTATTGAATATAGAAAGGGTTTCCATTCAGACTGGTGAAAATAATGAGATTGTGTATTAATTGGTTGGTCAGAGAGGTAGTTAATGCATTCACACTTTGGTATGTCTGAGTTGGATAACTATGTCATGAGTGGATGGGTATTTGAAGTCCTCTGGTCTTAAAAGTAATTATGAATGTCTACTGTACTGGTCGTTCAGAAGTCTACAGAAAAGAAAGAGCCGACAGTCTTTTTTGTGTGGGGTATCTGTTGTGGTAATTGTCAAACTTGAGAAGAAAGATATCTTGATGTGTTTTATGAATTACAATTCTAAGACTGGAAGGTCATGAGTCAGGATTGAAACGAGTAAGATGTTGGGTGACTAGAAGGACGGATAAAGGAGTGCCTGTAATCAACAATCTATAAGAACTATCAACATACATACTCTATTGAGACTGATCTCATATACCACATTCTTCTGTTATTTGGCTATACATTCATATTTTTCAACATATGTCCTTGCAAATCTATGGCTCTGTGGGTCCTAGGTGTAGAGCCTGTATGTCCTAATGATACCACTTTGCAGATCTCACAGGTGGGCTTTGAGGAACACACCTGGTACAAATCTTTTAATATGCTAACTGCTGTATAACTGTATGGTTCACAGTAGTAATTAAAAAGGCAAAAAAAAAAAAAGGAGGTATTGGTGTGTGCGCGCGCGCATGTGTGTGTGGGGCAAACTGTCAAATTTCAAGAATGTTTCTTTGAGGTTGTAATTTTTACATCTGTCTTGTAATTTAAGATTAACAGAAGGTGAAAAATGCGCCCCATTGGTGAACTCTCCTCTAGAATAGAATAGACAATTTATATATATGCGTATTTTTACGGTAACATATTTATATATATGTTATATTTATATATACGGCCTTTTTCGTCTTGTCAGACAGTCTGGTGGAGCGTGTTGTGTATTTTTTTCTGCCTAGGCACGTAATATGGAGAGTGTGCTTTACCCAGTCGCACTATCCACCTCTCAACTTCGTATCAAGGATTTCTGAAGGAGGGACAAAGTCCATATGTTTGGAATTGAAGAAGATGCAGGGGATGCTAGAAAGACGATTAATGCTGTCTACTGCAAATAAACAATAAACTGTTATGAATAGAGTATATCAGACAAGGGTATAATGATATATTTTATTTTTTCAGGTACTCTATAATCAAGTCTCTATGTAGTTTTGATTTGTTTATTGAAGTATGTTTTTGTGTTGTTGATTGTTTTAACTGAAAGGACTACTGAACCACAATGTCACTTTGATTTTGTGTTGCCCCTCATTCAATTAATGATGTAACTATTCCATTTTTATCTACATATTTTTTTCTTTTCTCATCCTATATCAAAGGATTCTTCTTCTTTCATTCCTCTTTTGGCTTTCAGTTTCAAGGGTTTTGTGGTCTTTTGCTCTTCTTTTCGCCTGTGCTGCTGTTATGTTATATTTGTGATTTTTGCTGTGATTTCTTTGAACATAAAACGTTTATCCCTTACCTTCTTTCTGAGTCAGTCATAAGTTAAGGGCTTAAATTAAAAACACACTTTGGGTGTAGCCATAAGATGCATCTCCAAGTGCTAGATCACTAGGTAAAAAAAAAAAGTAAAGTACCCCCTGTCACGCCAAAGTGGCGTATAGGGAATTTGGATGGTGTTAGTGACCATAAATTTGACAGACCTTCAGCACATGATTTTTGGGGTAATGTGGTCGCTATTACGCCCGTGCTGCTCTACTTTCCCAGAAGAAATCCGGTACCCATTTAAGGCTGGGTGAACCCGGAGGCCGTCGTTTGGGATCGAACCCTACCTCTTGTCCTTTGTAGTCCAGTTCACTAACCACTGAGCTATCACTGCTCCCAGGTCGCTAGGTGTCACATGCAATCTTTTACAGTCTAACTATAGTATTTAAGGGAGCCGTGATAGCTCAGTGGTTAGTGAACTGAACTACAAAGGGCAAGGGGTAGGGTTCGATCCCAACCGACGGGTTCCGGGTTCACCCAGCCTTAAATGGGTTCCGGATTTTTTTCTGGAAAGTAAAGCGGCACGGGCGTAAACCGACCACATTACCCCAAAAATCATGTGCCGAAGGTCTGTAAAATTTATGGTCACTAACACCATATTCCCTATATGCCTCCACTTGGCATGACGGGGGTACTTTACTTTTACTACTTTTTTATAGTATTTAATTTTTTTTTACAAAGGATTGATGAATAATATTAATCCACACAGATGACACTTGAATTGATACACTTGCTTCAGAGTTTTGTCCAGTAAATAAATGGGAGCCAGAGATAAACATCACACCCCACTACTGGCTCCTTGCTACCAGCTTTACCGCAGCATTGCAATTATTTGCCTGTTCCCTCCCCAGTAAATAAATATTGGCTATTATGTAGGATGTTAAAGCATTTATTTTGAAAAGATCTGTTCTACAGCCTTTTTTAAATGTATTTTATCATCTCATAATTATGGTTTTATTTCTCCATAAAAGAATACTAACTTTCTTGCTTTGTATTTTATGGTGAGGCTGTCAAAACCCAATAAGGACACATAGGCACATGGTTTTAATATCTTATATAGCCTTCGGTGAACATTGTTGTCTGTCCTTTATTACATGGAGAAATGTCAGTGAGTATGATAAGCACGGCCACTCAAACATAAATGCACATGCATGCTCACACGGAGACAGAGAGAGGTAGAGACCAGGTGTTAAATGCCTGTTGATGCTTTGTACTGTAAGAAAGCCGTTGAGACCTCTCACCTGCAGTAACCCATCTCATAGACAATAATTTTAAGTGCACAAGAAGTCACATGTTCATCTTGCCTCACCTTTCTTCTCACTATGCCATTCACCAGCTCATTTCACTGCACTTGTTATTCAATCTGTGCATCTAATTACATACATATCAGCCAGGTTTTTCTCCAGCCAGAATTTAGCAGAACATGTTCCTGTCAACATTTATAGTTTTAAATTTCCCGAGATAAACATTTTATTAATAATTTACTTTTATTAATAATTAATTTATAATAATTTATGCTTTACTTATATATATTTTTTACTTAGAAACTACTTTTATTATAATATAACAATCACCATTTGGTATTAGTGCTGAATGTGTAGGAAAGATAAGTTACTGCTCAGCGATCGACAATCTCTGGATTCCAACTGTGCCATTTCATTTGCCTAAACTACAAAAGTATTTTCTCATAAAATCCACAGGAGCCTGCATGTTATGTTACTTGAAGAGAGGAACATTAATAGTTGACATCTTGAAGTAGTTGAAAATGCGAACTCTTGAGAAATGTCAGTACCAGAACTCCATAGGCCTGGTTTATTATGATTTTCTCATTTTAGGGGTCAGTAATATAGTTCTGATCAATATTTTTAAGGGGGAAAAAAGATCCTTTTATATAAGTATCAAGTGTCAACCTGACATGATGACGTATCTCTAGCAGCTTTGTGGCTGCATGCTAAGTGTGTTTTTACTTTATAGAATCGATGGGAATGCACTCAGTACTGACCTCAATTATGACATCATGTAAAAAAAAAAAAAGGAAGCCACATAAAACACAAGTTGTAACTTATTGATACAGAATGTACTGAGCACAACAATGATTATTACAACACTGTATTAAATGGCAAATAGCCGACTTTTATCATTTTTTGGGTGTCCCTTTCACCCCAGTAAATTAATAAATCTCACCACTTTTTCTGCTTTGTTTATCATATCAATGTTTTATTACCACTTAATAAGGTTATTTTTAACTAACTCAATTTTATAGAGTTTTACTTTGCATTTCTCTTTCTAGTTTGATTGTTTAATTATTTATTTTTTATTTTAAATACATATTTGTACTCATGTTGTATATTTGTTCCTGTTGAAGGTCTTTGCATATGAAACGTCGTTCAGATTTGTAGTGTCCACTTGTTACATGAAGCTTTAACCATACCATTTTAAATATATATATATATATTTTTCATTTCTCCTCAGTTTTATAGAGAAGGGTGTAATCAGGCAATTCATATTATTACGTTACTTTTCAAACTACTACAGATTTAAGAATAAATTTATTATGTTTACTTTTTTATGTTTGTGGTAATATCTTTTTCTTTTATACTTTTCATGTACTTTTTTACTAGCTGTTTCTAGTTTAAAATAAACAAAATAAAATAAACCGTGATCATAAAAATGTTACACACTTCAGAGTAGATAAGCTGAAACCTTGAACCACATATAAAACTTTAGTCGATGGACATAAAAAATAGCTAAAGTCTTGTGCAACAGAGAGACATGCTATTTCTTATCAAGAAGAGGCCAAGTAATAATTTTCATATCAAGAACCTCTATAGAAGGCTTAGTATTATAAACAATAAAATAGTTGACCAGACAGAGTTGTCTATATGGGGATAAAATAAATAAAACATGAGCCTAGATTTGTTGATTGCTTAATGCAATACGAGACAGTATACATTTGTTTTCTTAATTGGATGACATTTACTTTACTACAGTACTCAAGTGGGTTTCAAAGACTTAATTTAACGAGCCAACCATCGTGACAAGAATCAATAGATGTTTCACAAGTTTCTTGTGTCTGGCACCAAAAACATATATGAATGAGCCTGAAACGTTAAAAATGCTCATATGCTGAAGAATCTAGGTCACACGGGGAATTCATGGCAATGAAAGAGGGAACTGATTGTGTAGAGAGTTATCTTTATGTGGATCTAAATGCTTCTTATTTTTGAAGCAGTAAATGAACTGTTAACAAAATGTGTAACCATTTCTCCTACCCAATACTAGCATGAACACTTAAAATAAACAAAATATACCTAAATTAACAACTTGGACCAATTGATACAGATCATTAACCAATAAAATATCTTTCTAATTTGTCACAAAATGATGTGTCATTTATTTCACTTCTATCTATCTATTGACCTTTCGAGCCATAGTCGGCCCATAGGGCATAGACCAAGATACTCCTTCTGTTATCTGAATTTTTGTTCTAGCAGTTTTCAATTCTTTTAAAGATATTTTATAAAATCTCGCCATTTGTCTATGTTTTGTGCAAACAGCTCTATCTCATTGAGGGAGTCAATTCCTGCTGCTCTTGCTTCTCTCATCAATGTTCTTCTCATTGTCTCTCTGGGTCTTCCTCTTTTTCTCTTACCTGTTGTTTCCCACATAAGAGCTTGCTATGCTATTCGGTTATTATCTCTCCTCATCACATGTCCAACATATGACCATCGTCTTTTCTTTATTACTGAAGATATTAGTGATTGATTGGCGATTTCTCTCATTTCCTCGTTTGTTTTGAATTTGTTCCACGCTATACCAAGTATTCTCCTTAGACATTTATTTTCGAATGCGTTCTTTGAAACTTTGTTTCTATATCTCTTGTTTTTCGAGCTTTCACACGCATACGTAAGGGTTGATAGTACATTTGATTTGAATAGTCTAAGTTTTGTGTTTGGGCTGATGAGTTTTGATTTCCACAACTTTTCAAGGCTTCTGAAAGACATTGCTGCTTTAGCTATTCTGATTCTAATTTCTTTGCTTGTATCCCCTTCTCGATCAATGTGACTTCCAAGATAAATAAAGTGATCCTTCTACTGGTTTGTTTTCCATGTATATTTATCATCTGTTGGAATTAATCTTTTCATGACTTTAGTCTTTTCATGATTGATCTCAAGCCCAATTTTGCTGGCTATTGATGATAGTTCATTTCTGCTAATTTGCACATTCATTTCACTTCTACAAACCAATTATTGTATTTCCAGATTAACAAAGAAGAAAGGCTGAACCCCCTCAAACAAGATGTTAAAAAAGGCAAACTGAGATTTGTGCACAATGTTTTCCCTCATCATGGCTATATTTGGAACTATGGAGCTATTCCCCAGGTAAAATAAAAGTACTGTCTCTTGAAATGTGCTGTAGAGAAGTGGAAGTATTTCATGTTACTATAGCCACATCATGGGGGCGGAGGAGGTTGGATGGGTTAGTGGTCTTCCTCGATGTTATTGCCTCTCAAGCCACAGGCTCGATTTCTTTGATGATTGTTTTGATCTAGTTATATGGAGGAGGTTTGATATCTTATGGTCAGACTGGATATGGGATTTGTATACATTATCCAGATGGAACAGTAGAAGAACTATGTGGTGAAGTCTGCAATAATTATGAAGCAGAACAGCAGTGTACCATGTGAATACTTTTTTTTATATCATACAGTCAATTAAAGGAAATGTACTCATATTTACTGATTCTAAATCAGTGCTGCAGGAAGTTACACAAACAAACCAGAACTCACAGCTCACCATTAACATAGATAACCTCATTAACACACATAACATAAGGCCAGTGATGCAGTGAATCCCAGGGCACTCCAACACACCAGGAAATGATAAGGCAGATAAATGAGCTAAGAAAGGATCCAGACAGACACAATGTCAACACCGACATCTAATTAAATATAGCAAAACATATCATCATCATGTGCCATACCGGTTGGCGTAGGTGATCATGTCCCTCCACAATCTTCTATCTACAGTGCATTGTATCAGTTCTGTTGTTGACTGTTTTCCATGCCATGACACCAAGCTATCCAGTATTTTCTCTCTCGGTCGTACGCGACCTCTCTTTCCTTCTATTTTGCCAGTTGTAACCAAGTATTCCAACTTTCCTCTTCTCATGATGTGCCTGAAAAATGTTGATTGCTTCTTTCTGATGTTTTTTAAGAGCTCCCTTTTTGTGTTGGCCTCTTTGAGAACTTCCTCATTGGTCTTTTAAGCTGTCCAGGGAACTTTCAACATTCTTCTGAGAAATCCCATCTCTGTGGCCTCTAATCATCTTTTCATTTGTTTGTCTACTGTCCATGATTCGCTTCCATAGGTCAGAATTGGTTCTATATAGCACCGATGAACTCTCTTTCTCATTTTATTGACATAGATTTGTTACATAAGATATTTTTCATTTTCTGAAATGCTATTTTGGCCTGAGCTATTCTGCTTTTTATTTCTGTGGTGCATCTCCCATCATTAGCCAAACATATAATAAACTCTAACAGTAGAGAAGATTGGCTGAATGGATGGGCCATGGGAAAAACAGGGAGAGCACTTTTTAAATACATGTCAAGGCCAAACCCCCATGATAACATTAGTAAGTAAAAAGAAGAGGCTGAACCATCATTTTAAGACTGTGAATCAGTCGTGAACCATTGAGTAATATCAATAGAATTCAACAAAATTAAACTCCAGCATGTCCACTCTGTGAATACCAACAAGAACAGTAGAACATCACCTTTTTGACTGTTCAAAGCTCACTGATATAGCAACTCTCCTTCCTCAAAGATCTGATAAATGGAACACCTTGTAAGGTCAAGGGTAAAGTATGAGACTTGAACCGGCATCTTTGCACGCAAGTTTCCACCCATATGTGCTCGGCCGCCTATCCAGAAATGTTCAGAGATCTCTGTATAGTTTTGCCTCATATAGTTTTGCGACATTCCTCACCTTCCCAGGGTAATACCCTGATACCCATTTCTGCCGACGGCTGGGTCAACCGTGGGGGTATTTTTCCAACTACGAGTACAATTCACACTGCTCCCAGCGGAAATCAAACACGGGTTGTCCAAACGTCGGCAGTCTAGTCGGGTGGTTTTCCCAACTAGGCTACCGTGGAACACCTTGTATGGAACTACAAGGGAACTCAGAAATACCTACAGATAGATATCATTACATGGCATTGGGTCAAGGGCTCACAGGCTACTGGATCCATAACAACAACACATATGGTCATTTATTACTATATGTTAGACATAAATCATTGCTTTAAGAGAAAATCCTATCATACTATATTTCATAACGTAGTTTCTAAAGGTAACAAAAAAATGATAATTATTTATTTACCCTTTTTTCCCCTCCATTGCTTTTTATAAATTCATATACTTGCATGCCATACCATTTAACTTAGGTAACTTGACCATGTTTTAGGAAACACCCTGATAGTAAAAAAAATCAAACAAAACAGGCTGTAGGTTTCTTTCCTGCCATGGTGAAAAAAAAATTCTTGCCAACATTAACAAGTTAGAGACATTGTTGAAAGGAACCTTGTGCTTAGGAGAGCTTGAGTTATTTGTGGGTTATCATCACTGCACTTTGAACATGTCCATAGCTTGTTTTATGCTGAATAGACTACACAGTGAGATAAGCTGCATTCGTGAATCTTATTAACAGGTTTGTGAAGCTGTCCCATGGTTTGTTTTGTATAAAGTTATATAACATTACATCATAATGTAGAATGTAATGCTACATTATTATTGTTTTATATACCTTTTACTTGGGGGAATGTTTTGGATCTTACAGCTTGTAATAGCTTGCAGTTTTGTTTGGAATATTTTGGAAATCTACATGACATTTCTGGAAACAACAGTTACTTAATTGGTAGTACACTTTTTACTGACTGACTATTGGGTTTAATTGCCAGATGTGGAACATTTGAAAAAAATATCAGCATGTCTTTTGGAGTTCATCCAACCTTGACATTGGGTAGGGCTGCCTGGTTTGACGGCAACCACGTAACGCATGATATGTACTGTTGTAAGATATGGGGACTAAACCCATATTTTCTTCCCCATACGCCTCAAAGTGTTGAGGGAACCCTTACTGACGTGACAGTTATATTGTATGTTTCGGGTTGCTTGAACTTATAGAATTATACTTCTACTCTGCAATGAGTGCAGATATTGTAGCTAGCTGTATTCGGTTCTATTTTTTTTTGTTTTTTTTTTTTTGTTTGGTGGGGCTCTTGTATTTGTATGTTAGTTGTTTGCCTCCATGAGATTATATATTTCATTACTGAATTGGTACTCTGTAAAGTTTAACGAGAAAGGAAAGGTTCCTGCCAGGCATATGGGGAATATTGTGCTAGTGACTAACTATATATTTTTGGGTGATGAGATCAATTTCACACCAGACGATCTCTACCAAATCTTTGGTATCCATTTATAGGGGGCTGGACAATCCTGAAATTTTTGTCTGAGAAAAAGGATTTCACCACTTCTGGGAGTTGAACCAAAACCTTCTGATTAGTGAAGTGAATATACTAACTACTCGGCCCCAGAGACTGTCTGTGTTCACAGCACAATATCTTCATATGTAAAATGTAATGTTATATGCAGTTTCAAAGTATTAAATTCAGCTTAGGGTGAGATCAGTGCATTTCCTTGTATTTTAACTTTTCAAATTTTGTGATTTGTGTGTTCATTTACGCTGAGTTGAGTGGAGCACATTTTTACTTCGGAACAAACTGGACTTTTCTGCCTAGAAGCTGATGCATTAATACCTACCCTGATGGTCAACTAGTAGTACTGCACATTAGTGTTTGTATATAGCTAGCAGTTTTTCAGTTTTTGATACCAATTTTAAGATGGCAACAAGGTTGGTTCAGAAATGTTAGTTTGGTATACATCATCATCATCATGTGCCGTCTCCGCAACGAAGGTTGGCTACCATGGAGCGCCATTCTGCTCTGTCTCTTGCTTTGATGGTACAGGTTGTCATAGGCTGATTTGTCAATCTTTTGATGTTACTCGTCCATGTTAGTCTTGGTCTGCCTCTTTTGCCTTGTATTTTACCCTCCAGGATTACTTTTAGTAGGCTGTTGTGTCTTTTAACATGGCCCAAAAATAACATTTGTCTTGTTTGAATTGTGTTTAGTAGTTCTCTTTTAATTTTCAGTTGTTTTAAGACTTCGTCGTTTGTTTTCATTTCCTTCCATCCAATTCGACCTATTCTTCTATATATCCACATTACAAAGGCTTCAATTCTCTGTTCTGTTTTCTTGTCTAATGTCCATGTTTCTGCACCATATAGGAATATTGAGAAGATGTAACATTTTGCTATTCTTAGTTTTAGCCCTGGTGTTATTTGTTTTGATGTTAGTATGTTCTTCATGGCATTAAAATTACTTTTTGCCATTCCTGTTCTTTTGTTTATTTCAGTTGTACATTTTCCATCACTGGTTATAGTATGTCCAAGGTAGTTGTAGTTCTGAACTGTCTCCAGGTCTATTCCTTCAATTTTGATATCCATTTGTGGGTTTTGAGTATTTCCTTTGTTTACGATCATAGTTTTAGTCTTTTTGATATTCATATCTAGTCCATATTTTTTGATTATCATGTTTATTTCATTAAGTAATTGTTGTAGATCTTTAGGATTTTCAGCTAGTAGCTCAGTATGATCAGCATATCTTAGGTTATTGATTATCTTTCCATTAATTTGTAGGCCTGGCATCTCTGTGATGTTTTTAAAGATTTACTCAGTGTATAGATTGAACAAGCTTGTTGATAGGATGCATCCCTGTCTTATTCCTCTTTTTATATCAATGGGTGTAGTGTTCTCATTGTTATATTTTATTATTGCTGTTTGCTCCCAGTATAGATTACATATTAGTCGTATGTCCATGTCATCTAGATGTATCTCTTTTAGGCATTCTATAAGTTGTTTGCGGTGTACTCTATCAAAAGCGTTTGGTAATACAGTTTTACATTAAAGATAATGTTAGGCCATATTTTCATTATTTCAGACTTACGAGGACCCCACCTGCATAACTCCTGACACTGGCTGCAAGGGTGACTCAGATCCCATTGATGTTTGTGAAATAGGTCATAAGGTAAATTGTGTGTCTGCTAACTTTTGTTAGGCTGCTTGTATAGCCTTGGGATGGGCCTTGTTAATAGCCATATAGGTTTATCTGTTTCATGAGTCTAGGCACAATCTTTTATTTTCTTTTGTTACCAAATTACACTTTTGTTTCATTTTACCATTTGTGTTTAGTGTCGCTACATAAATTAGAAATGGCTGACTGAGTTTGCTTTTATTCTTTAGATCCACAAGCGAGGTGCAGTCATCCAAGTGAAAGCTCTTGGAGTTTTGTGTCTCATTGATGAAGGTAAACATGAATTTATTATTCATATTTTTAGGCACTAAAATACCACTCTAATTAGATGTGTTTTTTTTAGACCATTAAGTATTCATGTCTCCCATTTATTCCATATCTCACCTGTCTTTCGACCTCAGATCTGTTGTATTTGTGACACTTGTGTAACAAAATAAAAGGACAGGTAATCAGGAACACATTTAACATCTACTGACATCTTGACAGTTCATGACTTAATTTGGTTTGACTTTTAATGCTCAGTCAATTTGTGTTGAATGAAACTTGCTTGTCAAGCAGACAGACGATGGCTTAACCCTACCAGACCGGTGGTCCTGAACCTAACTGGCCCCTATATATGGGCTCCTGAGCATTAAAGAGAAAGAACCAACATGATATAAAAAAATGTTAGTTACATGCAAACAAGTGGTTAGAATAAGATAGAACTTGGAGACATTGTAGAAAATAGGTCTACCTTTCATCTGCTATTCTGTCTGCTATGGTGGAAAATTGAGTGTAGCCGTCTATGTACCACCTATGGAATGAAAGCGGAACACGCCAGACAGAGGACGTATTCAATAAACCCTTGCTGATGTATCAGATGACTTGACGTCGTTTGCTTCTCCGTCTGGATCTAAATGTTTATCATCTCCTTGAATGCGTGTACTGATAGCAGCAAAGAGGGCCTATCACAGCCTCGTCAATTTTTATCAAATAGTGTCACGTGCGAGCTTTTTAAGTGGTCACCCTCACTTACGTGTACCGCTCTCCACGACGGCAACTGTAACAATCGGGCCAGTGCGACTGCCACCTGCTGCAATACTGTGTCCCTGCCTGCTGAACTCCAGCCACCTGACCTACTCTCTGTCAGCCTTGACAGCTAACGCTGGTCTGGGCACTGGACTGATTTCTTGAATACTGTCTTCAATAGGACTCTGCCTTCCGCCCATTAATGTTCAGAACATGCGCCACTTTCATCCGTGATCGTTATAATAAATTACTTCATGTTGATTTGCCACTGTGGCGTTCCCACACAGATCTGAGGACTTCGTCTTTTCCGCGTCTGTAAGATTCGTTCGTCACTACTATGGTTGGTGACCACAACACTGATACCAAACACTAATTCAAAGTCCACTCATAACAAATGACCAGCGTTTATTAACTGACACCTTGTCAAATAGTACAACAATTAAAAAGCCAGCGACTTACTTTGCTCTTGACTGTCACACATGTAAAACATTGCAGACACTTGTCAATAAAGCTGTGCCATGCTCATTCACACACTCTGTTTGTTCATACTGAAAGACTCCACTTCATACGTAGCTAGAGACTAGAAACTATAGTCTGGACACAAAAAACTGCCTCGACTTGGAACACATGATTGCATTCTATATTAGTATCGCTGTGACTACAGTTAGACTATCGCTGAGGCATCAAACAACACAACTCTTAACAAACTACTACTATGGTCGACTCCTGGACCAAAAACTCCACTCACAGGCTAAATAGGTAACATTAACCCTATGGTTGCTACTCTATAAGCCGTGCGTCTGAGTCCGTGGCTACTTCTCATTTGACTATTTTTCCTGTATCCTGAATATCTCTCATTCCCCCAGCCAATCAAAACTCTCCTGAATGACGCTCACCCATACACGGGACTCTTATGTTTTTATGTCTATCGTTCACTCTTCTTCTCTCTTTCCCTTGACTCCCCTTTCGTTCACTCATCATTACCTAATCCCGACCCACTGCTACATGAGGAGGTAGCATGTTGCCCTATGCTTGGTATTTTTTGTGCAACCAAAGTTGATGTAAATTGTCTCATTTTGTATCCTCTCAGTCATTCTCTTTGCATATTGCTGAGAGTCAGGGTCACAAGTGCATACTCAATCACAGTCAGGATCCATCCCTGGTATAAGAGAACAAGATATCATTGCTCAATTTTTGCTGCTGCCATAACTCTCATTGCAGCTAGGCCCTTTCTGGCTTTCAGCACTACTTGATCTACATGCTTGTTGAAAGCAAGGTTCCAGTCAAACCACACTCCTAGGTATCTCATCATAAGAGTTTTCCCCACAACCTCTGAACACAGATTTACATTTGGTGTTAACTTGTTGACTGCCATTATTCAAAGAAAACCATGTTACCGTTATTTCTTTCTCTTCCAGCCTTTTGTTTTGCATCTCCCACCAATAGATTTATCAAAGCTAAGGCTGAAATTATATGGCATTATCATCTCTGCTTCTGAAGTTATATGGCATAATTATCTCTTTCAAATGCTGCTCCATTCATTGGTAACATAGGCTTAATTAAAAGATACTTAAATTCTTGTGACAGTACTTGTATCTCATGTGCTGGTCTGTGCCATTTTTTAAAAATATTTTATTCAGCTCTAATGTCCACATTTCACAAGCTTTTTTTTTTCTTCTATCAGTGGTGAGATCAACCTAAAACTAACACACTTCTTAGTGGTTGCATCTATCATACAGTCTTTATTTCTAGCTTCTTAGTGGTTGCATCTGTCATGCTGCCTTTATTTCTAGCTTCTCATTGGTTATATCTATCATGCTGCCTTTATCTTATCTATATTTCTAGCTTCTCATTGGTTATATCTATCATGCTGCCTTTATCTATATTTCTAGCTTCTCAGTAGAGTATCCAAACAAATCACATAAATGGGATAATAATTAGCATACACCCAAAAAAAAAAAATATATTTCTTTACATTTTTAATTTTGTCATTACATCATGTGTGTCATTCTCATGTGTGTCATTCTCATGTGTGTCATTACATCATGTGTGTCATTCTCATGTGTATTTATTCATTTGATAAAAGAACACACACACACAATCTATCACCAAATAAGTGGTTTTGTTCAGGTCTGTTAAGTCAATGGTATTATATTACATTTTTTAATGTGGAGAAAATGTACATGACCTTCTGTTATTTTTATGACAGGGGAAACTGATTGGAAAATTCTGGCTATAGATACGTCTGATCCTCTGGCTGATAAAATTAATGGTAAGTGTTGCAGCAAATAAATACTGGAGCAAGGAGCATAACAAGACTAAAATAAAGTAGATTTTAAGTTTTGTTACCATGTGGTGTTTGTTATTTTTTATTACTGATGTCTCCCTGTTTGAAGAGTTATTTTCTTGTATATGGGATCAAATTGTTTTCTATCTATTGACCTTTCGAGCCATAGCCGGCCCATAGGGCGTAGACCAAGATACTCCTTCTCTTATCTGAATTTTTGTTCTAGCAGCTTTCAATTCTTTTAATGTTATCAAATCTCGCCATTTGTCTCTGTTCTGTGCAAGCAGCTCTATCTCATTGAGGGAGCCGATTCCTTCTGCTTTTGCCGCTCTCATCAATGTTCTTCTCGGTGTCTCTCTGGGTCTTCCTCTTTTTCACTCACCTGTTGTTTCCCACATGAGGGCTTGCTTTGCTATTCAGTTATTATCTCTTCTCATCACATGTCCAACATATGACCATCGTCTTTTCTTTATTACTGAAGATATTAGTGATTGATTGGCGATTTCTCTCATTTCCTCGTTTGTTTTAAATTTGTTCCACGCTATACCAAGTATTTTCCTTAGACATTTATTTTCGAATGCGTTCTTTGAAACTTTGTTTCTATATCTCTTGTTGTTTTCCAGCTTTCACGCGCATACATAAGGGTTGATAGTACATTTGATTTGAATAGTCTAAGTTTTGTGTTTGTGCTGATGAGTTTTGATTTCCACAAACTTTTCAAGGCTTCTGAAAGACATTGCTGCTTTAGCTATTCTGATTCTAATTTCTTTGCTTGTGTCCCCTTCTCGATCAATGTGACTTCCAAGATAGATAAAGTGATCGTTCTCTTCCACTGGTTTGTTTTCCATGTATATTTTGTCGTCTGTTGGAATTAATCTTTTCATGATTGATCTCAAGCCCAATTTTGCTGGCTATTGATGATAGTTCATTTGTGTTTTCCTGCATCGTTTTTATCTGACTGCTGATAAGAACTGTGTCATCAGCAAAGTCAAGGTCCTCCAAATGGTCTCCTTGAATCCATTCGTTGCCTTTATTACCAGTGCAGCATTTCTTCATTATGAAGTCCATAACAAGGGCGATAAAATACATCCTTGTTTAACCCCAGTTTCTATTGGGAAACATTCGCTCAGTCCTTCCTCTGTTCGAACTGCACATGTGTAACCATCATACATGTCTTTAATAATATTTATTATTTTTTATGGTAAGCCATATAGCTTCAGAATTTTCCACAAAGAATCTTGATAATCTCGAATCCAATTGTTTTTGGACAGTGTTTATTTGCACCCAGAATTCTGCTCTGATTACACAGGCCTCATTGAGGAGAATCTCTTAACTCATCGACCTATCATCCTTTCGAGCCAGAGATGACACATAATTCTAGACTCTCCATGGCTAATGATCTTTTCAGACTTTGCACAAGACCTACATTGTATATCGCCACACATCAATCTATTCTGAGTGAGCCTCTCAACCCTGATAAGGGAGCTTATGTTTGCTATTGTTGTTTCTTGCATCAGTGTTATTTTAGTGCTTTTTTTTTCTTTTTCCTCTATTTTCCATTTGAGGTCTTGCTCTTGAAATTTTCTTGTTGCTGTTTTTCATCACAACATATGTCTACCTTCTTTCTCTTAATTATAAATGATATGTCTCTTTAAAATAAAATAAGTAAACATAAAGTAAATAAACTAACCAAAGATGTGAAATTAGCTACCCTTTTAAATGAACTCGAAGCCAACAGAAAAACATAAGACCACAAATTATATCTCCCCTCGACGCTGAATGGCATATGAGGAAGGAAAGAAGATGAAGACTACGTATCTAAACTATTCTTTACAGCTTTGTTTTTATCTGGCTCCCACCTTGGAGAGGGTGAGAGTGTTGAGTACATGAGGCTACATACCACATGCTGTATATGGTGCATTTTAAATTCTTTGTACATATATGTTTATTAAGTTTAACATATGTAAATATATTTCAGATGTTCCAGACATAGAAACATATTGCCCTGGTCTGTTGCGGGTATGTACCTTGTGGGATGACGTAATTGTGTGTATTTTATGTGTGCATGTATTTCATTCATTCTTAGAAAGTGGTTACCACAGATCTTTTCTTGGAAACTAAGGCAGCCTGGCCTGACACCAATCACATAAACCATACAATGGTCTATTGGTCTTTGTAGAATATGGGCCCTAATGCCATATTTACCTTAATCCTCAAGGTGTGGAGGAAACCTTTACTTGGTCCTCACAAATATATGCCTGCATTGTGTTGTCAAACATTTTTTTTTTCGTGTTTTTTTTATAATGTGAAATTTAAAGACAGACCACCAGGACAGTTATATTTCCTTTCACGTCTGGGAAAAATAATTGTTATATTGATACATTTGTTTGTTTATTATGTGATCATTTTGCATGTTCTAAATAAAAAAAAAAGCTCTATCCTCTAAACTTGTAGGCATCATACGAATGGTTCAAATATTACAAGGTTCCAGATGGTAAGCCAGAAAACCAATTTGCCTTCAACGGGGAAGCTAAGAATCGTGTAAGTATTTTCTGAACTCATGATGTTAAAGAAGTTTGTGTTAAATATTTAATGCACTGATTTTATTCCTGTCGCACTGAACTAGGGGAAAAACTGTAACTAACCCATGATTAACATTAACCATTGATTACGATACCATTATAAAAATGACCACATCTAAATACAAATTCTTCAATTTTGATAGTTTGCAACGGTCAGACAATTTTTGCCTACTGCATACCTTCCTAATTACCATTTCTGGTGACACCTGATTTGTTTCTTTTGGTGCTGGATCACACCCAACCCCCCCCCACTTCCAGTGCCCCTGGATGCTGGATTTGTTTCTATTGATGTAGAATTTTGTTTTGTTTTGTGAGATTCCATTCCCCCAAAAAATTAGCCAATTTTCAAGAAATTTGTATTTTTTTCCCCCCTTTCCCTCGGTCGTCAGTTGACATCAAACAAACCTTTGTGACTCAGGAAACACAGCGAATAAAGCTAACAGGTTGCCGAACATACTGATGGACTTACTGCGACCAAACTGATAGACATTGTAACATGTCCGTCCATGCATTTAAATTCAGGTCATAAATAAGAAAATACTACTTTTAGAACACCTATTACATTTAAGTGATAGTATTTTTTACTAAGGTATCATAAACACAGGAATCTAGGGTTAAATAACATTTTTCTATAACAAAAAATCTTAAAATGCTACATAGACCATGAGAATTTTTCCTCCAGGATATATTTCATGAAAAAAGTCTTCTTCACTTAAAATGAACTTGAAACTTCAGATATTTATGGAGAATTTGATACTGAATCTAAATATGTACACCAATTTGTTATGGTAAATCTTTTCTACAGCGAAAAATGAGAGGCCCGTTCAATGGTGTTAAAGGACACAATTTTAAAAAGAATGGTCAATTCAAATTGGATAAAACTTCACCATCATGAAAATGGAACACAATAATGTCACTATATTTGGTCCTAAATTTGCTTAATTAAAACTGGTCGGAAATAAAACAAAAAAGTCACAAATGGCTTCTTTAAATTTGACAAGTTTCATTGCAACATCCAAATTCAACATTGCATCACTAGTTGCTCAAAGTTGTTAATCTTGCACATTCTAGAGAGGCAGTGTCACAACAGACTCACAAATGATGTGATGATGGGATCATCAGTTGCCAAAAGTGGATTTGAGGAACTTAGTAAATACTTTACTCCTAGGATAGGCTTCATCAGAAAGCAAGAAATCCATTGCAGCATTTAGAGCTGTTCTCTTGAACCTTATGGCACTGAAAGCCATCTCACCTTGTGATCTAGTCATGGAAGACTTAAAAGTAGGATTTAAAAAATGGTCATAAAGAGAAAGTAATGAAGTGTTTAGTCCAGTAATTGTATCATGAGCTCAACACAGGAAAGTGTGTCAGGCTAAGAAGAGGCAAATGATGGTTGGGCCGAGCAGATATCATCAAACAGGTCTGTGGACTTACCAATCATCAACACTGTGATCATTTTTGTTACTCTCTAGACTTGTTCTCATCATTCCAACATGTCCGTTCCAATATGTCTATTTATCAAAGCAATTGTTGCCAGTCTTTGTTTATTAACTGTCAGCAGTTTAGATATGTCTCAGTATGTGCACATTTATATGTCCTCAGGAATATGCTTTGCATGTGATAGATGAAACTCACAATCAATGGAAATCTCTCATGGCTGGAGCAAAATCTTCTATAGCCAGGTTAGTGTCTAGGGATACAAACATTATTTAGTGGATGTATATATTCTCATAGAAGTTGGCAGCTGACATTGTGCATTTTATTTTGTTCACATTATATGCACAGCCTATAGTTCATGTATGGGACATGAATTGAGGGTACAGAAAAGACACATGATGATTATCTCCCCTTCTTTTGTATCTTATATCCAGACACCAATATATTTTATAGTCTAAATTAGAAACCACTTCATTGCAAATTTTCCTGACTGATTGTTCCTTTTATTTTTGATCTTATTTTTGTGTTTTTCTTTGAACAGAGAAAACACATCAGTAGCAGGAAGTGCTGATCTTATTACCAGCCCTGAGGCTGACCTAATTGTTGAAAGTGTGAGTATATTTCTCTCTCTGGCGAAGTTAGTTCAGTGCAGTCATAAGATGTGTTTGTAAGGTACCTGTGTTATGTCCTTCTCATTATTGTGACATTACTCACAGCGAGTAATATAATGTTACACACGCCAGAGGCTCATAAAAAAAAAAAAAAACACACAAATTTCAAATTTTATATAACCAAACAACACCCCCCCCCCCCCCCCCCCCAAATTCAAATTTGTAAACTAGTTTGATTTGTAAACTAGTTTGCAGCACAATGAGTTACCAATATGGCTACCTACTCTCCTTGGCCCATTGATGTAACATGCATTCTCGATTATACAACAGATCATAATTGGTTGTCTGAGAAATTATGATGAGTTTTTGTAACAAAGTTTTAGGAACAAATGATATTTAAAAAATTTATTTAGGGGTACCACTGGTTGTTGTTTGTGGAGATGCTATGTTTTTTTACCCTCTTAACTTTCATCACAGCATTTCTGAGGTCTTTAGAATTGTGAATAAAGGTCACATTCCTGGCACCTGCACAAGTTGTTCTTCCCCCCCCCCCCCCCCCATTTTTCTGATCCAGAAATTGTGTTATCATTAATTAATAGCTACCTTTATATTCACTGGCAACACCACCACTCTCTGGTACACAGGCACTGAAGAAATGGCAGAATGATAAAAATAGGGCAAGTCTGCTCCAAAATGATACATGTCCATTATTCTATCTATCAGCCTTTCGAGCCGTAGCCGGCCCATAGGACGTAGACCAAGATACTCCTTCATATGAATTTTTGTTCTAGCAGTTTTTAATTCTTTTAAAGATATTTGATCAAATCTCGCCATATGTCTCTGTTCTGTGCAAGCAGCTCTATTTCATTGAGGGAGCCGATTCCTGCTGCTCTTGCCTGTCTCATAAGTGTTCTTCTCAGTGTCTCTCTGGGTCTTGCTCTTTTTCTCTTACCTGTTTCCCACATGAGGGCTTGATTTGCTATTCAGTTATTATCTCTTCTCATCACATGTCCAACATATGACCATCGTCTTTTCTTTATTACTGAAGATATTAGTGGTTGATTGGCGATTTCTCTATTTTCCTCATTTGTTTTGAATTCGTTTCACGCTATACCAAGTATTGCCCATTATTATGAAAACTAAATAACAAGATTCACATGACAAGTGGCTAGAGGAACATTATATATATATATATATATATATATATATATATATATATATATATATATATTATATATATATATATAATACATTGCATAGTATATATATATATATACTATGCAATCCATTTTTGACAATAGAAACAAGAAAAAGAGTTCTTAAATGTTATGTAGAGCCAGACTTAACATATGGATGTGAGTCATGGACAATAGGACAACAGACAAGAAAATCACTGGAGTCTGTAGAAATGTGGTTTTACAGAAGAATGTTGAGAGTACCATGGACAGCTAAGAAGAGTAATGAACACGTTCTGAAAGCGGTCAAAGCAAAAAGAGAACTAATTTCCAATATTAGGAAGAAACAATCATCATTTTTTGGCCATGTAATGAGAAGAGAACAACTGGAATATATTGTAACAACTGGAAAAATTGAGGGACTAAGAGATAGAGGGAAGCAAAGAGAAAAAAATAACAGACAGCTTAAGAGAATGGCTTGGCAGAAGGTCAACAACAGAAATGATAAATAGCTGCCGAGATCGAAAATTGTGGAGAGACATGATCACCTACGCCAGTAGGCACAGTACTTGATGATGATGATATATATATGTGTGTGTGTGTATTTACCAAATCACAAATTCTGTTGGCGTGAAGACTTCAAGAAATAGTGCTATCACCAAATCACAAATTCTCTTGGCATGAAGACTTCAAGAAATAGTGCTATCACCAAATTCCTCCACCATGAACATTAGAGACAGTCAATCATTTGGTACTACTAAATGTGAAATCTCTATCAGGTTAGGGGGACGGCAATGAATTGCTACAACCAAATATCTATTGTTGACAAACACCCTGTACAAATAAAGTGAGATTTGTTCAAATACCAGGCACAGAAAAAACAGGAATTCTAGGTAACATTACATTTAACTTTCATTGGTAAACATGCACACACAGAGAGTGCCAGTTGAATATTGAGTATCCTCATATACATGATTTTTTTTATTAGCAACATCCAATCCCTTAATTTGTGCTTTCTGTTTTATTTTTACAGGCAGCTGTTCCTGGTCCTGCAGCAGAAATAGCTCAAGAGAGTAAGTTTTAAAAAAATATATATTTAGAATTATTTGTATTAGTATGGTTCAGTATTAATTTTTATAACCCCAGATGACCATACCATTGTAAAAACCATATTCTTCAAAATTTGACGTTTTGCTGTGGTCACACACCCCAACCCCCTCCTTATTACTTCCGGTGACCCCTGCATGTTGGATTGTTCCTATTGACGTAGGATTTTGTTTCTCTTTCATTATGTGAGATAACATTTTTGCGGGGGGTGGAAAAAAACAGAGATCTTTCGTTCCCAAGGGAAATTTCCTGGTCGTCAGTTAGCATCAAACAACCCTTTGTGACTTGGGGAAACACATCGAAAAATGCTACGAAGTAGCCAAACATACTGACTGTCTTATGGCGACCGCACTGACAGATATTGTAACACATCCGGTCCTTGAGGTGAAGGTCATAAATTAACCTGAACCAAGAATTCAGTCTCCATGTTTTGCTTAGTGTGAACACACAAGGCTATGTTAAAAGTTCACAGAAATTACTATTTTTAGAGCACCTAATGTTACATTTAAGAGGTGATCATTTTTACTACGGTATCGTAACTGTAAGGATTACAGATAGGTATCATAATTAACAGGACAATTCCAATATATAAAGCAAGGAGTCAGACAAGGCTGTGTTCTGTCACCGGATTTGTTTTCACTTTACAGCGAATATATTATGAGATCAACAGTAGACAAAAAAGGAATTGAAGCCAACGGTCACTGCATAAATAATTTGCGATATGCGGATGACACAGTCATAATAGCAGAGACAGAATGAACTACAAGAAATGATAGACATAATAGTAAAAGAAAGCAACAAGAAGGGTCTCAGTCTGAATAGTAAGAAAACTGAAGTAATGGTTATATCAAAGACACAATCACCACCATCATGCAGCATAAAAATAAACAAGACAAATCTGAAACAAGTGCAATGTTTCACATACTTGGGCACAATAATAACATCAGATGGGAGATGCACCACAGACATAAAAAGCAGAATAGCTCAGGCCAAAATAGCATTTCAGAAAATGAAAAATATCTTATGCAACAAATCTATGTCAATAAAAATGAGAAAGAGAGTTCATCGGTGCTATATAGAACCAATTCTGACCTATGGAAGCGAATCATGGACAGTAGACAAACAAATGAAAAGACGATTAGAGGCCACCGACCAATGAGGAAGTTCTCAAAGAGGCCAACACAAAAAGGGAGCTCTTAAAAAACATCAGAAAGAAGCAATCAACATTTTTCGGGCACATCATGAGAAGAGGAAAGTTGGAATACTTGGTAACAACTGGCAAAATAAAAGGAAAGAGAGGTCGCGTACGACAAAGAGAGAAAATAATGGTTAGCTTGGTGTCATGGCATGGAAAACAGTCAACAACAGAACTGATACGATGCACTGTAGATAGAAGATTGTGGAGGGACATGATCGCCTACGCCAACCGGTATGGCACATGATGATGATGATCATAATTAAGGACTGAGACTAGTTTGGTAATTTCTGTCTGAAACATTGTAACGTGTATGATACATGTTTTGATAAGCATAGTTTTCTTTGACATTAGTGATCACACAAAAAGCATACGATGTTGTAAAGGTCCACTAAATGTCAGTTGTGATAAGGTTGGCAGGTTCATCAAGATGACAGATTAGACTGCTGAAACAAGTTATACAGTGACAAAGCAGACAAAATACTCCTCATTCAGAACCAATTTGAAAAGCCAAGTGTGCCCAGATTCTGCTAACTACTTTCACCATAATGCTGCACATACAAAGTTTGCTGTAGTCTCTGCTGATTAATTGTAATAGATTTCTAACAAATATGTTACTTTGAAAGTAAATGACCAACAGATCTCTGTCATTGAAAGTTAGAAAAAAAAATAGAGTTCCTCTTTGTTATGTCACCAACACTGAGTCATGTTCAATTAATGAACAAGATCACTGAAGGTGGCGAACGTGAGGTTCAACATAAGTATCTTGAGATTGCTGTGGACAGGTAAAAGGAGTAATATATATACCATCAATAAAGTCAGCACGCAAAAAGGATTTCACAAATCTATAGCAGAACTAACAACAGAGGCAGAAACATACACCATAGAAGGGGTTTGGGGATTCATAGAGACCCTGTGAGTTTTTTCAGGGACTGAATTTTGTGTGAATAACTGTTTTGTTCCCTGTATACACTGGCATCCTCAGCATTTAGCTCCCACATCATACAGGCAGATATTCTCCAGCTAACAGCACTGGCTGAATGTACCAGAAGTAAAACAAAAAAGCAACAACACACAAGCATAGTGCAAGAGGTGAACTGGAAGCACACCAAAATATTCATCTAATGTATATACAGATGACATTTTTTCACTGCCAATGAAGTTTGAATATACAGAGAAGCATCGCTTTGAACTCCAGATCAAAATTCTCTTAAATTTAGCTTTCAAACTGGAAAAAAATCAAGTTAGGGTTGTTTGTAAGTACATACAAGACACTACTGTCATGATTATTTAACAAATCTAGCTGGTTGTGTTAATGTTTTGCCACATATCTTTTTACCAGACAACAAGTGGTACTATGTTATACCCCAGAAGTGAACACAGAAGCCTAGAGTTGGTCATCTTCCCACAGCTCTTCACCCACACACAAAAGAAACTTTCCAGCCAGCAAGTTATAGGGACTTATGTTTATGCATTCTGAGTAATGTTCTTTTATTTGGATTAGGACTACCTATTATTGTTTCCATTGACATGGCTTTACTCATTCACTGAATTAGAGCGTGCACATTGATTGTAATTTAGCTCTGTTTGGTTGATCACAAATAGAAGTTATTGCCTTTTGTTGAAATGACATTTGATGGATTGGCTAAGTTCGTCTGTCTCCAGTCGAGCCACCTATCTTTTAGTGTAATTGATTACATTGCTTATTGTCAACTTATACAAGTATTGGTTTGTCCTCTAAAATATTTATATATAAAGAAATAATTGTGATAGCAATAGATCCTAAACATTATTTTACAGCAGGCATTTTAAAGAAAAAGAAGAGCCTTTTAAAGGTTTACCTTTAAAAGTTGATTTTTGCAAGGCTGTCTTCTTCTGTTCCAGACGGGTGTTTGCAATTAACCTTGAAAGATAAAACTATCAAGTTAAGTATACAACATGTTAATTTGCAGACACAAGAGAACCATTTCATGTCTGTAGTGGATACTTTCTATCACAGTATGGTGATTACGTATTTGGCAAGACAGAAGAAATTACTGTAATGCAGTCTGCAAATAATTTTCTAGAAAGTGCTCTTTAGCTCCACACCAAATAAACATAACAATTGTTGAATTCACACATTACATATTTAAAGAGTATCAGGACTATTCTGCGTGAGGTTTTATAGTTTATTCCGCTATACTTTTCTGTGTTGAGATTTTCTGTATTTGAATTTCTACTCAATAATTGCATAAAGCAAGTACATAAATAGGAGCTATCATTCAGTTTATTTTTGTTGATTTTCACATATTTTTATGAGGTCTTACTACACTTCAAGGTCAAACTTAGGGCCCTATGCAAGAATCATGACGGTTCAAAAGGACAATTATTTTTTTTAATGGGACATTTATTCAAAGGTTTCAACATTTTACATATAGTATAGTTATCATTTAATGTTTGTATTAGTCAGACTTAAAATCAATTATACTGGGGTAATTATTGTATTCATATATGTCTTTGGTTTTCTTCATGTTATTTTTGTTTCTACTGAGCCACATTGAAAGTATTAAATTGTTGTGTCTGGCTCAAGTCGTGTCTGGAATAAATTTTGTTAAAGTGACAACACTTTTTTTTTAAAGCCTGCATTTTGTGACCATATTTTACTGGAAAATAATCTCAATGATGAACGTTGTTATTGTGGGCATGTAAGAGTTCATCCTTTGTACACAATTTAATCAGACCTCGGGCTAAACCTCAACAATCATGATCTTATTTATTTGTTTAAATGTCTGCTGCAGAAAACAAAATTGCATCAAAAACAGAATTAATTTGTTACAAGTTGATCTGCATGCTCTTAACTGGGTGATTTTTTTGGGGTCAGCTTATGGTTTTTTCTTCCCCATTTGAAACATATTCCAGATGGAACAGATTATTCCCTAACAGAAATGCCCACAATAATGATCAAATTGATTGTATTATCACGTAGCCTTTCTTTTATTGTTGCTATTTTAGCCAAATATATTTTATGATAGATAAAGCTGTGCACATGGGTATCGTTTTCAAGGTTTTAAAAACATGTGATGCAACATTTGTACCATTATATCATAGATTATATCATGGGATTACTGCAGAGAGGGACATTTGTATCCTGGCATTTGAGCAATATTCTGTTAACATACAAAAACATAATTAGTATACTAGAGTCTAAATCTTTTATGGGAATTTTAAACTATTTTTATGATTCTACTTTTTGATAAAGATCATTGCTGGGTTTCTTTTACTGAATAAAGTGTGTACTTGTTGATTCATTAAACATTACTTTTGTTGAAATATTTTATTTTGTTGTTGTCTTTTTAATACCAAAACTTGTCAAGTGAGAAGATGATACATGGCAAAAGGTTTTACACATCTGAGTAACTACACAATTATTTTGTTTAAAGAAAGATTTTTTAGTAAAACTACCCTCATTGAGATGTGTTCTGATGATCTCATCTAAGAGCACAATCTTTATTTGTTTTCAGATCAATCATATGTGTTGATAGTCTCAGTTAAGTTTAATCATATATACTGATAGTCTCAGTTAAGTTTAATCATATATGTTGATGGTCACAGCTAAGTCAGGTCATGTGTGTTGATGGTCTCAGCTAAGTCAAGTCATGTGTGTTGATGGTCTCGGCTAAGTCATGTGTGTTGATGGTCTCAGCTATGATCAGTCATGTGTATTGATGGTCTCAGCTAAGTCAAGTCATGTGTGTTGATAGTCTCAGCTAAGTCAAATCATGTGTGTTGATGGTCTCAGCTAAGATCAGTCATGTGCGTTGATGGTCTCAGCTAAGCCAAGTCATGTGTGTTTATGGTCTCAGCTAAGATCAGTCGTGTGTTGCTGTAATCATCTATGACCATTCATGTGTTGATGGTCTCAGCTAAGCCAAGTCATGTGTGTTTATGGTCTCAGCTAAGATCATTCGTGTGTTGCTGTAATCATCTATGATCAGTAATGTGTGTTAATGGTCTCAGCCGCTTTCTCATTAAATATGCCTCTGATCCACAACCTCCAACTTCTGTCACAAAAAAGAAATAAAGAAAGAACTCCATTACACCTGGAGTATTGATGGAGAATATGTTGTTCGTATGCCTAGATCTTCCATAACTATTGATGTATTGTTTGCCTCTTTGCCAGAGACAAAATAATGGAGAAACAATCGCGATCATACAGACATAACGTAAATAAAATCGCAACCATAAATATTTGCGATATCAGAGACAAAGAAGAACAATTAATCGACGCAATGATAAAAGAAGAATAAAAATGCTCGGAGTAGCAGACACAAGACTGGAGAAACAAACAAGGAATTAACACCAACGAAGTAGCAAAACACGGAGTAGGATTCATTGTAGACCCAGAAACGTCCAAAAACATCACAGAAATACATCATACAGAAAGGATAATTACCCTAAGAGTAATAGAAAACAACGTCAATATAACAAACATCCAAATATATGCACCTTGCAACAATAACAACGATGAAAGCGAAGAATTCTACGAAACACTTAATGAATAAAAAGAAATAACAATCACTCAAAGAGCCATAAACAAACGCTACGAAAACACCAGATTAAGAGGAAGACCGAGAAAGAGACGGATAAAGGAAATACTAGAGTCACTAGGAGGGATAACGCCTGAAGAGCAAAGAATCACAGATTGTATCTCCCCTCGACGCCAATGGCAATAGAGGAAGGATAGAAGAAGAATGAGCAGTAGATTTTCTCACTTTCTCAACTCTTGAAATTCATAACTGGCTTGACCCTAGCATGTATACCATAGAACAAGCAGTTGAACTTCACATGCCACACTTTTAATTAGCTGCTATTTTGGGTTCACTTGAGAAAATATGCTTGAATTCTGTACAGCTCCTGATAGAACACAGGTCGACACAGAATGATGATTCCTTTGTGTCTTTCCACTTCTAATCATGCCTTCTCTATTTCTTTCTCGTTTGTTTTGACACACACATCCTCTCCATGTTATCTTTTTTCAGTGACATTCAAACCAGAATTTTCTCATTCCTGGTATTGTTTTTTTTATCCCCTGAATTGGGGATTTCTCACTTCCTCCTGGTAGTATTTTTTTTTTTATTCCCTGAATTTATTTCTCATTTCCTCCTGGTAGTATTTTTTTATTCCCTGAATTTATTTCTCATTTCCTCCTGGTAGTATTTTTTTAATTCCCTGAATACATTTCTCACTTCATCATACACTCCTGTTACTTTCATTCATATTTCATGGGGAAAAAAAAACAACAACAATGTTATAGATGTGATTTTTGTTTTATTTATTTGTGTATGTTGATATGAACATCTTCAAATATGGACACACTCAACTGATTGGATGAGACAACAAAATATACAAATGCTATGGCAGAGAAAGTAACAGAATATACCCGCTTAAAAGTTTATTAAAGAAAAAAAAATGTGTCAGTCTATTATCTATAGAAGTGGTAGAATTTTCTAGACCTCATTCCATAACTTACTAGAATCAAATTTTATAATTGCTTGTTGATAGTCAGAAGAAAGAAGCCTTTACAACACACATAACTAGCTGCAATAAGCTTTGTCCTAGAGTGGCAATGGATTAAGTGCCTGTGCCTTGTCAGGTTCCTTTCATTTTCTGGCTACATGGATCTCTGCCTGTAGGAAGCTTTTCTCATTTCGTTGTCAAGCACTACAACTCAGGTGATGTTTGCTGATAAAGCTCTTTGATAAACCAACATGTATTTGTAGCACTTGGAGATATAACAAATTAAAAATCCTGCTACGTGATATTGAACTTCTGTTGTTCTGGAAGTCTTTCTGCTTTAGTTGCAGCATTTGTGAACATGGTTACCTTCCTATTCCAACTTGATTCTGTCACTTACATGTTGCTTACAATCCTGATACAACTCTATTCTATAGACTCGAATGCAGTGATCAATGTGATATAGTACTTTATCTGAAGTTACAATCCAAGCTATTCTGCTTGTAGACGCCATAAAAGTAAAGTAAAGTATGAACAAAATTTCACGCCAAGTGGCGTATAGAAAATATGGTGTTAGTGACCATACATTTTACAGACCTTCGGCACATGATTTTTGGGGTAATGTGGTCGGTATTACGCCCGTGCCACTTTACTTTCCCAGAAAAAAAAAATCCGGTACCCATTAAAGACTGGGTGAATCGGAAGCCGTCGGTTAGGATCGAACCCTACCTCTTGTCCTTTGTAGTCCACTAACCACTGAGCTATTATGGCTCTGTAGACGCCATACTAATTGATAAATGTTAACTGTCCAGTTTGGTGCACACTTCCCCCACAGTAATTATGATTCTACATCAGACCTATAAAAGATTCTGCACACAATTTGTTCTCAAGCTTTACAACATTCATTTATTTTCCTCTCGGGTTGAAGAAGCACGTAGGGCAAAAGTCAAAGTTCGTTGATGATCTGCTGATAGGTCTTTGTTGTTTCTTAGTCCCATGGTTGAGCCATCAAGTCATTGTTCTGCCTAGCAATTCTCTTGGTCTACCTTGTTTTCTTTTACCAGATGGTTTCCACACGAGTGCCTGATGGGGAGGTTTTTAATTCATTCATTCTCAGCACAGGACTGATGTATTTCAACATTGGAAAACAGCAAATTTGGTCTAGTAAGAAATGATAATGTGGGTTCCAGTCAATGTCAAATATATCAATATCAAACTATTGAGAATGGGATAGTACAAATATCATCAACAAAAGTGACTACAAGCCTGAATGAGTAAATGCATAAATTGAGATTATGAATATTAAAAATGGCAGAACAACAGGTGTCACTACTTGAAATCATGTCCTCCTCAGATTCTGAATTATAAAGTACACAACCTGACTTCAAACACTCATCATTCACCAGAAGTTTGTAAAAAAAATACATCTACAACAAAATATCTGCAGCAGGTATGTTCATCAATATAGTGATCTTCTACAGAAATACCTACATAGGGAAGAAAGTAAGAAACATAACTTTTCATTTGAAGACAAGAAAGTGACATATGTTCAAAGCTGGATATATATATCACATGCCCTTTTTGCTCATATACACACATCTCAACAAATACTCCAATGAAAATGTATTAATCACTTACATGGGCACTCAAAACAAAAATGTTCCCTTTTGTTTAATAAATAATATAAAGCAAAAGGGGAAATGGAAATATAATTCAATGCCAAAGATTCAGTCATGTTTCGGGTACTAAGGTTTGTACACACCATCTTGACACTTGGTAATACATTTTGGAGCTGCAGCTGAATACTGAATCCAAGAGGTCAGGTTCAACCGGCAGCTCCTAGGTTCATTCAGCCTGAAATTGGTGCTAGATTTTTCTTGCTGGCCTGCACTGATATCAAACATATCACCTATAAAAATGTGTAGTTGGTCAGATAGATACTAACACTATTTATCACATGCTCTGGGGAACTGCCTCTTTGCCAACCTGGGCTCTTTAAACCCAAGCAGGACTTTACATTCCTTTGGTTATGGAAGGCCCCGGTATCACTGCAAACGAATTAAATTCCATAATTG
Organism: Megaustenia siamemsis; assembly: GCA_032433765.1. NCBI lineage: Eukaryota > Metazoa > Mollusca > Gastropoda > Stylommatophora > Ariophantidae > Megaustenia > Megaustenia siamemsis. The sequence goes on along the minus strand of JAVIAB010000073.1, from coordinate 117,552,506 downwards.
TACTTCACGTTTTATTCTTTACATTTTATTTGCAGATTTCATGAGGCTTTTGTAAACAGTTTTAGAAACACATGTTCTGTCTTTTGTTGCTTTATGATGTCTCCTTTTGTGTGTAATTCCACGATGGGGTTATATTCAACCATTTAGACTACTTTACATTTGTTACAGCTGAAGACCTTATGGCTTCAAACTTTTGTCTTAATTTAGTCATCTTGTGCACAAAGCTGCATCTTCTTAGATTTTGTTGTATCTAGTCCAACTTCGCCACAGCCCTATATGTTTTTCAAGTTAATTCCCATTAGATTTGATGGAGTTTGGTTGTTATGTTTCATGCTGTTATAGGCATTTTTTCACAACCTCTGTCCTTGTCTCACATTTTCCTTTACTTATATAGCCTAATTAAAGCTGTGTAATAGCATATTAGTGTCTTCAACTTGCCACGATAGAAACTTGTGTACCTACAACAAGTTTTGTGTTTTTGTGTTTGCCATAGTGCTGCTATTAGAAGGGTCTCCAAACTTAGACAAGTCACAGGGACTGAACTAAAAGACAACTATGCTGCCTGCAATATCAGTCAAAGACTGGCCACAGGAAAACTTGAAGAAATTAAAATGTGCATGTTTTTAGAAAGCAATTAATCAAGGAGTAAGAAAACTTTTGAATTCAAACCATGTTTCATTTTGGTCAATGACTGAAGAATGTGCTGCTACACAAAGATGTTAGAGATTCTGTCAATGCCATGGATTCACAGCTTTCACCATTATTTTACTAATACTTCTTAATTAGTACTGACCCTACTACATCAGGGATGGATATCTAATTGTTTGAGCTTCTTAATTAGTACTGACCCTACTACATCAGGGATGGATATCTAATTGTTTGAGCTTCTTAATTAGTACTGACCCTACTACATCAGGGATGGATATCTAATTGTTTGAGCTTCTTAATTAGTACTGACCCTACTACATCAGGGATGGATATCTAATTGTTTGAGTTCCATCTACAGTCCCAGGTTAGCGTTTCCCTGCATGTGACGAGTCAAATAAAGATTTGACAATTTTGGTGATTACAATAGTAGTCACTTAAAAAACACTCAACTTCACAGAATGATACAGATTTCAGGGGCTGGTATAATATGTTTATCATTTCCTGTATGGCTACTCATTTATGACTGAATTGTCTGACACACACCCATTTATCACTTAATGTAATTTGTGCAATGATTATCATTTCATGGAGTAATAAATAAACTTATCATTTCATGGAGTGATAGATACACTTATTTCATGAAGTGATAAATACACTTATCATTTCATGGACTGATAAATACACTTATTTCATGGACTGACACTCATTTTCTTTTTTCGTTCGCCAGCTTTTACCTCTGATGAAGTTCCTAGAGACAAGGAACTGAATTTTGCGTGTTAATCCATTTTTTCTGGCAGCCGTGTGCACAGGGGTCCCTCACCGCACAAGCAGATAACTCCAACTTCGGAGATACTCATATTTTTCCGTCGATGAGTAATTGATGTTTCAAGCTGGGCCTCGCTGCTGAGACCAGGGATGGTTGCCACAGAGAGAAATCATGAATAAAAATCCTAACCAGTGCAGCTGCGATTTGAGCCCACAACCTCTCTGTCTCGAGGCCGGCGTCTTGCCTCGAGACCAACCAGTCCTCTGACACTCATTTAATTGTCAAATGCACTCATTTATTATTTCACAGATTGATAAACTCATTCTACAAATATACATTGCCTGACATTAGACCAGACTGGCTTTTCTATCCTCATTTATTTTTTTAAATTTTTTTCCCCCAAATATTCTGTCCAAGCTTTTTTTTTTTAATATGAATAATTTTTAACACTTTGTACAGATCAAACAAAATGCAATATACATCATACATGACAGTGGCAAAAGATAGGACACAGATGCACCCTGATACAATGACAATATATACACACAAGCTGTTAACATGCGGTTCATGATTATTACAACCTAGTGATACTATTCCTACACTCACACGTAATGTTAGTTTGACATCTAATTGGGCAAGAGTACACATGCATTCAGTGAAATTGCCTGGTCTATTATGAACATTGTTGATCATTATGCTCCTGAGAAATTATAGTTTGGTAATGTAAGAAGCTAAATATAACTTCATTCTTAAATAAAAGGTCTTACTAATAAAATAGAAGATGCGCTCAATGGTGCCAAAAATATCAAGACAAAAGTAAATTTGTGCGAGCCTGCCCCTGAAAGAGCACCTACTTTGTGCCCTGTTCTCATGATGTGAGTTTCTGAAGGTGTTAGCTTCATCATCATCAAGTACCATGCCTGCTGGTGTAGGTGATCATGTCTCTTCACAACTCTCGATCTTGACAGTTATTTTATCATTTCCGTTGTTGACCTTCTGCCAAGCTATTCTATGAAAACTGTCTGGTATCTTTTCTCTTTGCTTCCCTCTATCTCTTCGTCCCTCAATTTTCCCACTTGTCATAATATATTCCAGCTGTTCTCTTCTCATTACATGGCCAAAAAATGATGATTGTTTCTTCCAAATATTGGAAATTAGCTCTCTTTTTGCTTTGGTCTCTTTCAGAACATTTTCATTACTCCTCTTAGCTGTCCAAGGTGTTAGCTTAAAAGATGTCAATCTCAGTTTCAATGTCTTCTTCTCAGAGTGACCTTATTACTCCTATCAATCAGCTAAAAGAACATTGTGTGCCTATACTAGCAAAACTGATGAAGTCATTATCTTGTACAATCTCTGCATGAACAGTTGACTATTATGAAGCCTACTCTCTACATGCTGTCATCTCTACAATGTCACGGATTCTCCTCTTGTTAAGCTTTAGTCTTTGTCTGCCTTTGCCTTCTATTTTTCTTTCCAAGAAGACTTTCAGTAAATTATCTCTTTGTGTGTGGATATTATAATCTCTGTGTGTGGACAATGTTATAATTTTGTGTGTGTGTGGACAATGTTATCTGTGTGTGGATAACGTTATGTAATCTCTTTGTGCGTTGCCATTATAATCTCTGTGTGTGGACAATGTTATAATTTGTGTGTGGATGTTATAATCTCATTGTGTGTGGACAACGTTATAATCTCTTTGTGTGTGTGTAGACGTTTCATTTGTTTCTATAATTCAATCTTCATTTTCAGCTTTTTTTAAATAAAAAAATCTCCATTACTTCCGTTTTTCCCATTCTTGTACCAAATTTCTAAGGTTTCAATTTTCTTTGATGCTCTCTTTAATGTCCATGCTTCTGTGCCTTTACAAGAATTCTGAGTATTTATATAACGTTTGCATTCTCAGTTTTAATTTTGATGTGAGTAAATATTTTATGGTTAAAAAATGCTTTTTGCCACTCCTATTCTGTGATTTATTTATTTTGAAGAAAGCAAGTTTCATGTAGTATCAAGTTTGTCACACAGGAGAATTGGGAACAAACAGATTAGATACAATATACTGGAAACCTTTCTAAGACAATACTGCTGTTAGCAATCAATCTCCTTTATACTGGTATATGTGTTGCCACACTTTGTGTGCATTTACCACAAAATGATTCCTTTTTATATTTCCATTATTTTAGTTAGTCTTCATTACTAGACTTGTTATTCATGATCTGCAACCAAACATCTAAGTTTAAATTCTGGACAATGATCAAGTGGGTTGTTGTAGCTTAGTATTTACATTATGAATAGTCAGTCTTCTTATTCAAGATATGGTTGTTGGCGCACACATCCAAGGTTTATTGTCATATCTCTGTTCTGTCATCATTCATTTACAGTTCTGCTGTATGCATGTCTTGCTGGCATATAGGAATGAATATGGAGTTTAATAGTGATAATGTAGTACATCTGAAGCCTATAGTAAATCATATATATATATTTGTCACATCAGTCTCCTAATGATGTTGTAAACAAAAATGACAAATATAAAACAAAGGACAGGAAGAAGACAACAAAATATGAAAGAGAATAATAATAAAGAATTCCAACAAAGTTGGGCTATTAGATGTAGCCACATAGAAGGCACATATTCTACATACAAGTGAAACATATGAGATGCGGTAATTCATTTCCAGCTGAAAACTAAACCAAGAGAAGGGACAACAGCAAGTGTAAAGAACATCCATATTTGTTAACTGTTGCTGTTCTTCTATTGATTTCTAGGAAAACCATATTGCCATCATTCTCTGCTGGAGTGGACTTCTATCAAGCTAAAACAAGACCACTAACATGGAAATGAGTGGGGAATGACTACACGATCTCTACCTAAATACGTCATGTCAAAGAAATAATAAACACATCCATTATAGTAAATTTGATTGATATTTCTGCTTTCTTTGCACTTTTATTGCTTCTGCAACTCATAGCTAATCTAGATCTCACTTCCTCTTATTGTAAGATTCCCCAGTAACAGTGTGTGTCACTGCTAAAGAGGTGAGGCTTTCTGTGATCCCCACAGTAGAGGTACTTGCGAAGATCCTAGACTAGCACTTCACACTAAGACGGGCAAACCGGGAGAACTTATTGCACTCCACCATATCTATAGGGTTTCAAGTCTTTTGGCTATGAATCACAAATCATCCCACAGCTGACAAAGAATGCAATAAGTAATTTTGTTTTTTTTTTAAGTTGGTTATGACCACATATATACATACAATTACACTAGAATCTGGTAATAATAGTTTCACCACACTTCAAATTAAGACCACTGTACAATTAGCTGTTAAAGAATCTATGTCACTAAGACCAGAAGTCAGTAATAAAGTATGTGTATTTGTTGGATTGAAAGGACCGATACAATAGGGTTCTTGAAGTAAAAAAAGAAAAATGTATTTTTGTCCACACTAGGGTGTGTAGTGGACATGGCTGAAATTAAGAAATTTATTCAAATATGAAGATCTAACAAAAGGAAAAGATGTGAGAACAGATGAACTCAAAATAAGCAAAAATATAAGTTGATAACAATAGAGAAATAAGTGTCAGAGGAAAAAACAGATTTTATATCTGGAGGTCTAATGAACATCATGCAAGTACAATAATGATGATCACGTGTGCTGACATAACTCTAATAGAGAAACAGCTGCAGGGACTGTTAGTACATATAACTTGTACGTTACAGACTTTTTTTGTCTAATTGGCAAGAATGATAGTGTGGTCTTTACTGTGTAGGTCAGTTTTTTTTAAATTTAGCAAAAACAAAGCAAATATTTTAAGCTTATGTCAGCTGCAACACACATAAATTAAATAACAAGAGGTTGCTATAACACAACACAAGGTACAGAAACAGTGAGTAGCAGGTAAAAATAAATGAAACGGAAATAACTAACATTGATATATATCACTATACAGGAATATTTATGCAACACCAGGATTTGTTAAGTTATATGACATGTCTAGTGATATCTGTCTGAGGAGAGTTTCAACACAGATAAAATGATGAAGATTTGTTGATAGTGACATTGTATACTTGGTCTAACACTGGTGACAACTTGTACCCATTTCTTTGTAATGTCACAGTCACATGTGATGATTATACATCATGTCATCTTTTATTTCATTTTGATACCAGCATAAGTTTGAACCATAACTGCTCTCTAGTAGTAAGTTACAAAATTAGAATAAAAATATCCCCCCCCCCCCCCAATATATTTTAACCTAGTTTCAACTAGCTTGTGTGTTTACACTTAAATTAAATCAGTCATGCATGTATGTACACAGATAGATAACTTAGCAACTCATTTCCTGACTGCTATGACATCTGCTGGTTGAGCTATACCTTTTGCTGACAGGCATTAGTCACATACAAGCTGTGAAATATTAAAGATGCAGTGCACCTTGAAGAAACCACATTATCTTATTTTAAAGTACAATAATGGTACTTTACAATGAGATGGTAGTGTGTTGGCTTCACAACAACAACGTGACTAGGCTCAAATGTAGCCTAAATAAATTATTTGGCTTTGTGAGGAAGGCATTAACAGTGAGAAAGATCACAGTCTTCTCCTCTCTCTATCTCTCCAAATTATGCAGCACTGTGGTTCTTGTAGGTTGCAATAAAGCTCTGCTCTATACTTCACTGATATCCAAATGGACAATTGTTTACTCTGATATGGGATAGGACATTCCTGGGTGGAGCTCAGTTCTGTCCCCAAATGAGATGTCTGATGGCAAAGATGTTTATGCTTCTAACCAAAGACCCAATCTTTGTGGTGCCCTAACCAAAGACCCAATCTTTGTGGTGCCCTAACCAAAGACCCAATTTTTGTGGTGCCCTAACCAAAGACCCAATCTTTGTGGTGCCCTAACTAGAGGCTGACATTTATTAGAGACTGCACTGTAGCCATAAACAGTCATTGTCTTGCTGCCCCTCTTTTACTGTTTAGTAGCTCATCTAACAACAGCTCAACTATCACAGTAAACATGTAGCAATATCTTCATATGAGATGAAAACTGAATCAATCTGCCATTTATTTATATATGTCACACAGTTTAAAGTGCAGTTTTACATGTGACATAGATATTGCTAGCTAACCAAACCAACACATCTGAGATAACCACTAGTATACATTACACATGCCAGGCTTTTATGGGGATTCCTTAACTGCTTGTTTCTCTCTATTAACCTATTAAGTTGATGTAGATGAAGCAGCGGTATCTGCACCTTTCGGCCCAACACATCCATTTTCGGCATGGGTAGACTTTACTTAATTTTTGCCCAGACAGCGATCATTTTGGCCTACTCTTTTTAACTTTAAACTGCCAAAGGTCTTCAATGTGCATGAGTGGACACGGAACCTCCTATTTTTTGCCATTTTCAGAGAGGGTGCTAGTCATCGGATGTCACTACCCAGAGACCAGAGGAGAGTAAAATCACGAGGAAACCACAGATAAAATGGTGATAAATTTGGAAAAATTCCCACTGCCTGTGGTTGAGATCGAACTCAGGACCTTCCTGTCCAGATGCCAATGTTGTACCTCTAGATACCAAGTCCTCACTGCAGGTTTATAAACTGTCAACTAGCATGCTGACTGGTGGTGGTGTCAACACATGATTCTATTCTATCTAGTATAGCTTATTCATCAACTAATAAAAGCCAACCAAAGTATTTCAACTAGTAGTAAATGAACAATCGCAAGTGGCAAACAAATCAAAAACATATTCTTCTATCATTAACCTGGCAGTTGATGAGATTTAGAATAGAAGTCATGTCAGATGTTCTGCAAACAAATTACACATATAACTGTGCACTTCATCAGTCTGTATGCACATATAGCAAATAGAAACCAGATTTAATTGTGAGCATCTAGCCCCTTACCTACATCATAGTCTGTGACAGCATATGCTTACCTTCAGCTTGTTAAACTTACTCCAGTCATCTATATTATATGACATATATATATACCTAATGTGCACCAACAAGATGATAAGAATATAGGCATCAGCTAAGAATTGCAGTAGATATCTGAAAATGTATGAAACAGTAAATTCAACGTGGAAACCATGACAGATTTAATGTTTCTTGTGGAATAAATGCTAAACATGTTCATTGTTATACATAAAGATTGAATAAAAATGTACTAAACATACACACACCTATCAACAACACACCACTCATAATAAATGGGTCCAACTGATATTTCAAATGTTCATCTGACCACATAGAGCAACAGCTGTTCTCACAAACAATTATGCTTATGTTCATTTGAGGAGGCTGCTTAGATCATCCTGTCTCTACTGGCAACATTTATGTCCATAAACCACATGAAGCTGCCTGGAATCTCCTGATGTGAATTCCTTGTGTTGACAGGGTATGGCTACAATCTGACCACAAAGTGTGCACACTTCACTATAAATGGTGCTTGTAAAAACATTATTAACATTACCAAAACAAAAATTATAATGAAAAAAAATTACACTGATCTGGACAAATCCCAAAATCATTTATAATGAAGCTTTGTGTTTGTCCCTCTTTTCCAAATAATTTCTGGTGTGGAGAACAACCACAGACAAACTAGCTTTTATTATAACCGTATTTCATGTGGGATAATGAAGTCATTGGTGTAGCAGCACATCCTTGCTGAGAATGACGGGAGTTATGCTATAAATATTGACAGAGGGTGGAGCCTCAAAGAAATATCAGCTGTCTTGTCCAATAAACTTAAAACAGCTGCAACAGATAGATGTCAGGTGATCTTACAATAGTCCTGGCATGCAATGACAGGTCTCGTGACATGTTTATGGCTTGTATTGATTGATGGTTGGTTTCATAGCACTGAGGCAGGTGAAGTAACACTGGTTTGTTGGTCAGGTAATATGCTTAAAGTCAAGTGGGAAGGGAAGTCCACTTGGTGTGTTCTGTAAGTAAGAGGTCTGGTGGTAGAAAGGAGTGAACCCAATGTAAGACAGGGGAGGAGCCAGTGGAGAGGGTGGCAAGTGATAGGGTATGTGGAAAGGGGGAGGAGAGAACATAAACGAGTCCAGGTGCTGAGGTTTTATATGTCTGGGCTGTGGCTGCAAAGGAGACGCACAAGTTGGCGATGGTGTCCTGGAAGTCACAACGCTGAGTGGTCTAGGAAGAATTGTTCTGATATCAGACTTTCTAGACTCCACGTCATCCTCTGACTCATTTAAGATGGGAGACAAAGGTGATTCTTCCTCAGTGCTACCCCTTGCTCGACTTGGACTGTGCTGCAAGCTTCTTAAATGTTGAGCCAGCCCTGGACTGTCCGAATGGCTGGATAATTCAGATTCACATCCAGACGCAGCTGAAGAGTCCTGATCCTTCAGCAAAGATTCATCATTTTCCTCTTTTCCACCCTCTCCAGTGCCATGTTTATAACGGATGCACTTCTTCTTTCGTCTGCAAAAACAGACAAAAAATAACAATAATTACAAATTGAAGCTATTTCTTCATTACAATGTCCATCATTCTAAAATGAACAGAACTATGTCAATAACTAAAAACTACTTTTATGATGAATCTTAAATAGTCAAATGTATTGAACATATTAACACCTCATTTAATTTATATAACTAGTAATCTTGCATTCATAAAGTATTGACTGTTAGATGGAGCTGTGTTGGGATGTCTCTTCATGTTCTCAGCAATTATGTTTTAGCTCCAACACATACACAATAGGAAATCAAATGTAAGAAAAAATGCTGTAGGAATTCTTCTTACTCCTCATTTGCCTTTCAGCATTGAGGGGAGATATAATTTGTGGTCTTTTGCTCTTTTGTTGGCCTCTGATACTGTTATGTTTCCTTGGGTTTCTAATATTCCATCATTCCATCTTTTTCGTGATCAGTCATCGAGTTTCATATTCTCGCAACGTTTATTAAAGGCTCATTGTGTTGTATTTTGATGTAGTGCTGTTCTCTACCAGGCATGTTCAAAAGAGGCAACTAAGGAGAGTTGGAAATGGGACTGGCTATCCTGTACTGTAGGGATGGTTGGACATGGGACTGGCTATCCTGTACTGTAGGGATGGTTGGACATGGGACTGGCTATCCTGTACTGTAGGGAGGGTTGGACATGGGACTGGCTATCCTGTACTGTAGGGATGGTTGGACATGGGACTGGCTATCCTGTACTGTAGGGATGGATGGACATGGGACTGGCTATCCTGTACTGTAGGGAGGGTTGGACATGGGACTGGCTATCCTGTACTGTTGGGAGGGTTGGACATGGGACTGGCTATCCTGTACTGTTGGGAGGGTTGGACAAGGGGCTGGCTATCCTGTACTGTAGGGATGGATGGACATGGGACTGGCTATCCTGTACTGTAGGGAGGGTTGGACATGGGACTGGCTATCCTGTACTGTAGGGATGGATGGACATGGGACTGGCTATCCTGTACTGTAGGGAGGGTTGGACATGGGACTGGCTATCCTGTACTGTAGGGAGGGTTGGACATGGGACTGGCTATCCTGTACTGTAGGGATGGTTGGACATGGGACTGGCTATCCTGTACTGTAGGGATGGATGGACATGGGACTGGCTATCCTGTACTGTAGGGAGGGTTGGACATGGGACTGGCTATCCTGTACTGTAGGGATGGTTGGACATGGGACTGGCTATCCTGTACTGTTGGGAGGGTTGGACAAGGGGCTGGCTATCCTGTACTGTAGGGATGGATGGACATGGGACTGGCTATCCTGTACTGTAGGGAGGGTTGGACATGGGACTGGCTATCCTGTACTGTAGGGAGGGTTGGACATGGGACTGGCTATCCTGTACTGTAGGGAGGGTTGGACATGGACTGGCTATCCTGTACTGTTGGGAGGGTTGGACATGGGACTGGCTATCCTGTACTGTAGGGATGGATGGACATGGGACTGGCTATCCTGTACTGTAGGGAGGGTTGGACATGGGACTGGCTATCCTGTACTGTAGGGAGGGTTGGACATGGGACTGGCTATCCTGTACTGTAGGGAGGGTTGGACATGGGACTGGCTATCCTGTACTGTAGGGAGGGTTGGACATGGGACTGGCTATCCTGTACTGTAGGGAGGGTTGGACATGGGACTGGCTATCCTGTACTGTAGGGAGGGTTGGACATGGGACTGGCTATCCTGTACTGTAGGGATGGATGGACATGGGACTGGCTATCCTGTACTGTAGGGATGGATGGACATGGGACTGGCTATCCTGTACTGTAAAAAATAAACAAGCCGCAAAAACTTAACAACTAGAGAAGTCAAAGAAAAGAATAAAAAAATAAATCTGTCATCCGGGAAAAATAAGGGCTCTTTGTCTAAGAGATTTATGACGCAATCCAGAGAAAGCCGCAAGGAGTCCAGGTCGCCAACTCAGGAGACAAAGAAAAAGACCAAAATATTCTTGGAGAAACAGATGGAAGCAGAGATGATGAGGATGGGAAAGAAATGGAATCTCAAAAGAATGAGAAGAAACAAAATGGCTTAGAAAGTGTTTGCTGAAGACCTATGCACCTTAGGGAGTTGACGGGGTGGGGGGAATAATTTTTCTTTTTTACCATTCATACATCAGATGGTCTGTCCCATTATTCTCATTTCATCATCTGATATCAGGTAATCTCTCCCATTATTCTCATTTCATCATCTGATATCAGGTAATCTCTCCCATTATTCTCGTTTCATCATCTGATATCAGGTAATCTCTCCCATTATTCTCGTTTCATCATCCGACATCAAGTAATCTCTCCCAGAACTCTCCTCAGCCATCATGTATTGTATAGTTGTATAGACCTCCTACATCACAATTGTTAACATCTTCCATTATATAAACCTTCTACTTCACAACTATTAGCATTGCTCCAAACAAACAACATCCATGCTTAAGGTGACCAGACATTAAAATTTTTCCAGGACTGTCCCAGATTTTTACCCTGAACTGGGCTTTGACATATATGGTCATCTGTTCCATACAGCACTAGTTGTGTCCATCAGAAAGAGGCAGACAATGGGGTCCTGCAGCCTATGTTCAAGACTGAAGATTATCTGCTCACCAAGACCCAGAGTCAGGGCATTCAGACATAACATTTTTATTTGATAAATAAAGAATAACCCTTTATATATCTACATACCCCAGCCAATATGCATAAACAAAACAACCGCACAACAAAAATACTATCTCTAAATACTGTCATGTAAGATAACACTACTTTTTACAGTAAAGGGTCATAAATATGTCTAAAACATGAGAATTAGTTTTAGTACAGAAATACTTACATATATAATGCAGCATATGTTAGGTACAGATAGTATACAGCATATGTGATTAATGAATATTATTAATATACATCTTAATGTGTCAAGAAAAGCACAGATGCAGGTATGGCTGCTAGGGTATTCAAGAAAAATGCCATGCAACTATGTCATGTGATCTAAGTGTCACAAGCACGGGTGTAAAAACTTCAAGCCAAAGCGGTGTTAACAGTGCACGCCAGATGCTACACAGAGTAATCAAGACAGATATACAAATATCATAATAAAAAATAGGACAATAATTAGTGGAAAAGCAACAATACAAACTAGAATGGATTGTGTATGAAACAAAAATAGTATGCCAAGCAAGCAAAAAATTATAAAAATATGCAAATAACAGACAATACAGACTCACAAAAAATGTGCAGTTTTGGGTGGGAATCAACTCTGTACTTCACAAATTCATTTATTTTTTAGATTGTATTACTTGGATAATAATGTGCTATCTTCCTTTAGATGTATGTTTTACTGTCATGTTCATAGTAGTATCTACTTCCCCTAAGTAGACAAGTAAATTATCAGAATTTTACATGACAAAGTGGTAAGTATTTCTCACAAGTCCTGTTATGTCTTATAGCACTGCCCCATGCCATGTATCGGACCGAACAGCACAGATGTCATGACTTGCCATAAAGTAGCAAGTCATTGCAATGTGAAACTGTCTCCCTTCTAAGTCAGCACTCAGCATGAACATATCAATGCACCTGTCTCCCTTTTAAGTCACAGCCTCACTTTGAACATATCAATGCACCTGTCTCCCTTCTAAGTCAGCACTCAGCATGAACATATCAATTCACCTGTCTCCCTTCTAAGTCAGCACTCAGCATGAACATATCAATGCACCTGTCTCCCTTCTAAGTCAGCACTCAGCATGAACATATCAATGCACCTGTCTCCCTTCTAAGTTAATCTACCTGGCTATCTTGAAAGAAACGTGCCTTTATTCAGTTGAGAGCTGTGATCTTGTTCCCAAAATGCCTTAATGGAATCCTTAAGAACACCAAATGCTCATAAATCACAAAATGTTATATTTTTTTGTACCTCACATCTATTTTGCCATTTCTAAAAACATGATTATTGTTGAGCCTATGATGGAATCTTTCTATTTAGATACTGTTAGTCTATGTGTAATCATAAACATAATAATCATTATATGCTAAGAAACTGTGACTAATGAGAGTTATATTCATGTTAGTTTCTTTACAGGGTGTACACCACACAAGCAGGTGTAACCAACAGAAAAGGCTTCATGTAACAGTTATAGTGATTTAATTACAAAGCAAGTATTAGTGGATCTATAAACAGACATCATGTAGCAACAAGTACTTGTGGGGAATGATGATGATAATGATGTGTATGACATCTTGTGCAGGTACAGTTAACATGTTCAAGACATTTTCTTCAACAGGTACACCACAACAACAAGAAGCAGCCAGATTCTCACATGAAAGCAGAAACTCTCAAGTTTGTCATTTAGTCACAGAAGCTTACAGTTAGCTCCATCCACTTCTCTGATGCTGGCATTCAATTAAACATTATTTATGCTTCATTTTTTGACTCTCATTGACGTTTTTAATGCTTCCTATCTCTGAAGAAAGTCTGAAACATTAAGTCCCACTCAATGCCCATGAACGACCTTGAACCTTACTTATAAATCTCATGGCTGAAATCATTTTAGTTAAGATCCACTCCAACAATCGGCAAGAGCTACAACTTCGTACACTGACCTACATGCAACCATTACTGTCCTGTGTCAACAGACATGTAACACACTAACATCACAAACTAACAACAAATAAAAGATTCATAATCAGAAATATATTAAGAATTTCTAATTCTTTCTTTTCTTGTTTGTATTACAGTGTTGAGGGAAGGTATACCCATTTGTAAAGAAGTGTGCTGACTTTTTCTCTTCTTTTGGCCTCTCTTGCTGTTATTTTTCCTGCTGTTTCTACTCATAATATTCCATCAATCATTACAAGCTCTTTGGGTCTGGTGTTCTCACAGCATTTGTTGAAGGTTTACTGTATTATAATTTGATCTTTCTGTCTTATGTGGGCAAACAATGTATCTCTTGTTTTTTAATGTATTAAATGGAGGAAATTATTTTTAGTTTTTTCTCTTAGTTCTTCATATCTTATCTCTTAGGATGTTTCCTGCCATGCATCAAACATATTTCATTTCAGAAGTGGTTATTTTTCTTACTTGTTCTCGAGTCTAATGTCCAGATCTGCCATTGTGTTGTAGAGAGCCAGTTTTAGGGTTATATCTTTGTTGGATGGCAGTGGTGACATTTGTATGATGAATCAACAAGCTTTATTGCATCTTGAGTCTACTTGTGCTGCTAGTAAAACTAGATTCCCTAAGTTAGGTATTCACTTTTCTCCACTTTGATACATATAAATTGACTTTTATTTCTATTTAGTACCTCTGTTGTTTAAGTGTTTTGTAGGTCTATTTTTTAATGTATTGGTACCATATCGTCTGTGAATAGAAGCTCATTAACTTCCCCTCTCTCGAATGGGTTGACTAATTTCATTTACATATATAGTTGACGTAAATAATAAACAATAGGGCTATTTTTGTTTAGCAGCCATGCTCAGGGAAAATGGGATTGCTCTCTGAACTGAGGAGCTTACCCTTAACCTACAGCAGACCTGGTAGGCCAGTGGAGGGTGAATATTTCTCTGAGAAATTACATAATTTAAAATAAAAAATGTATTAAGCAATGACAAATAATATTTGACAAATAAATAATACAATACAATACAATACAATACAATACAATACAATATAATATAATATAATATAGAAACAATCATTTTTTGGCCATGTAATGAGAAGAGAACAACTGGAATATATTGTAACAACTGGAAAAATTGAGGGATGAAGATATAGAGGGATCCAAAGAAAAAAAAATAACAGACAACTTAAGAGAATGGTTTGGCAGAAGGTCAACAACAGAAATGATAAATAGCTACCGAGATCGAAAGTTGTGGAGAGACATAATCATCTACGCCAGTAGGCCCTGTACTTGATGATGATGATGATATGATAATATAATGTAATGTAATGTAATATATAAATAATAATAAATAACAATACAAAAATAATTGGGATAACCATAGTTCTGAAGTATGCTATCTCTTTTGTGTTGAGTGAATGATCCAGTGCTGACAGGATAAGTTAAATCATGTTATTAGAGGTGGACAAACACAGGCCTCGTGGTAGAGTGCAGTAAGTAATAACTCTTGGCATTTGAAAACCACAAGGCTATATGTCACTGTATGGGCAAAGTTTCAAAAACAAATAACTCCAACCAAAACTGTTCCCACTCATAATTTATTATAGCCATTCCCTGCGGTATGAAAGAAACCCATGAGAGTAACAAATTCACAGACCTACTTGGCAATAAAAATATGCCCAAAAGCTCATAGGCTGTTGGATGAAAGGAATATCAAATAATAATATGGTTCTTCAAATTGGATTTACTACTGCAAGCTTTCATCTAGTAATAAAATTAATTGTAACATACAAAATAAACATAAAATGATATTAATCAGCTAAACCTATAGAGAGATGAGAGAAACTACGAAGTTTCAGCAGAAGTCTTCATCAGATACAAAACAACAAATATTTATACTTTGAAGGTTACTGTGCCTGTACAATTTATTATTCTATTTATCATCTAAGTTTATTGTACTTTAACTATTTATGAAACCACTTATCATTGAAGCTTTTGTACTTTTGTCATTTATTACTCCATTTATAATATAAATTTATTGAAATTCTGCCACTTATTTTTTTCATTATACATAAATATAAATATTACACAGTAAAAAAACATCTTGAAGTGTTCATTATCTACCCAGTAATAATAATGTTGTTCAGCATTAATCAACGTATCATTACGTAGACATGGGCTGTTTCTATAAATAAAGTATATGCTGTTTTTGTTTAGGGGGCGGAGGTCCTCCTCACTTGATTCTTGTCACTAAAGCCTGCAAGATATTACCCATCATTTATAGAGACAAGACAAGAGAAGACATCAAACAAAAAATGACATCCCATGCCATAGCTTGAAATCATGCAAGCCCTGAGACATTGGTCTACATGCAAAGCAGCTTGTGCCACCATTATTATATGGATAAGAGATTGCTTCACACTCACACCTTATGCACCTTGTACTTTATTAAATCAAAACTTTATTTAAGTAATCTTTTATATAAACCTTTCCCATATATATCTATATACTTTATATCTATAACCTAAAGCATACAGATTCAGATATGATATACAGCATAAAATATTTATTTAAAACAAAACAAAAAACTTTAAACTCTATGAAACATATACTACATTTAGAAAATTCAACCAGAGATATTCTATAATTATAAATCTCATTTATAAAGATTTTATATTTATAACCATCATCTCACCCAAAAAATAAATCTACAAGCTCTACACTTATCTATATTAATAGATTGTTACAGGTTTTATTTGTCATTTTTTAATACAATCTCTATACAAATTATATTTGCCTCTTTTTAATAAACATAGCCCTACCTTAGAACTTCTCTACATGGTTTATATTCTTAGACACCTCAATGAAAATTGTATTCTCTCTCTCTCTCTCTCTCTCTGTCTGTCTGTCTGTCTCTCTCTCTCTCTCTCTCTATATATATATATATATATACATACACACACACACACAGATATATACACTTAGTCTATATAGCTTCAATTTGTTAGATACACCTCCTCTATGAACATCAAATGTAAAACAAACCCTTATGACCATCTGCTAATCATTCTGAAAGGTTAAAAGCAGGAACATGCTCTAACAACCTGCATCTGATAATGGCAGGTAACAATGATAAATGAAAATAAACCCGAATCCACGAACTATAATGAAATATAAGGGGCTACAACTGATTCTGACATTTCCCTATATTATTGGTAAATGATAAATTACTTATAATCAGCCACCAGTGATTAGACTACAATTGCAGTTTTTATACGGAACCAATTTATTTGAAATATATACCGATAACATAGCTTATACCTTAAATGTGGTCATATGGTTCTATTCTAAACATTTAAAAAAAAAAAAAAATTACGTTTGAAGTTTCACTTCAACATATTTACATACATATTTTATATTTTTTTACAACCAAAAATAACTCTATCTCATTACCAAAAACGCTAGTAGATGATTATTAAATAATTGTTCTTTAATATAAAAACAATCAACTACATTTATATACCATTTTTATATAAAATGTATTTACAGCAAAATATGACCACATAATAAAATGAAAGTGATCTCATCTACGGGAACAAGGAGAGCAAACAGTTGCAGCAAACAATACAACAAGATAACAATGCATGTAGTGGTAGACAGCAGGCACGAGGAGGTATTTATAGGCTAAAGATACCTTGACAAGTAAGAAGTTTTTCTGATCAGTGTCAACCATAGCCTGGTCAGACTTTTCATGTAACGACCTGAAATGTCAACAGTTTGGTTAAGGTGTACTAATGTCCACCATGACTGAAAGGTTGTCAAAGATATGCATCAACATTAGTTCTGTGTTGTTTTGTTACATTGGTTAGCCTGTATGACTGTTCAAAAGGTGCCAATTGAGAAAGGATCATGTAAAACACCAAATAAATTTGACTTGAATTACAGAAGATGTTCTGTGTTTAAAAATCTCTTCTTGTGGGGCACAGGTGTACATCTCTTTAACAAATTTGATCTTAATATGATCCATCAATAAAGTGTCCATAAAAAGGGATAATATGTGTTTGGTCCCATTAAAGGTCTTCATGGTATGTTTTAGACATCATATGTTTAGGAAGGTATATCAACATCATTATTATATAGTTTGTCCCTGAACTTGGTTGCCATGACAGCTACTCAGTTTCTCTGTCCTGCATGAGATATCCAGCATCTACAGCAGCCAATCCCAGCTCATCTATGATATGTTGCAATCACATACTTTCAGGTCTTGCTCTCTCTTATTTCACTGGAACTAGCCCTCCATAAATATCTTCTCTTGGACATTGTGTCATTTTACATGCCTACAATATTTTATTCTCCTTGCTTTTATCAATGAGATTTATGGAATTTTAAGTTCCTGCCAAATTTGAATGTTTGTTCTTTTCTGTCCATGGTATTCTTCTATATCACTTGTACTCAAAGGCCCTCAGGTTTTTCTTTGATAGTCATGTCTTTTTTAAAGTCTGATTAAAATGCATATCAATAATCTAATATAAACAAATACATGACTTAGAATATAATAATATTGGTGATACCTTGTGGATACCTTTGGTTAAGGTAAATGACAGAACTATGTTGTTTGAATGACAACATCATTTATAATAGCATTAAAGACCTCATCTGATATTAGAAAACAAGTTTAAATAAATTAAATGTTAAACTAGTACTGAAAAAATAGTGTTTTCTTAGAAGAAGAAAAAAACAATGCATGATTAATAAGAGAATAGTCGTTATGAGAGTAATTATAAAGAAAATTTACTTTGGAGTAAACAGATATTTTATTTCAGTTGTGAAATACACGACATTGAAATTATATTTTTAGGAGAAAAAAGGAAAAGAACTCTGCAAACAGAACATTATTTGTTATAAGTAAACAAAATGTTTTCAAGTGGAACAAATCCAACATTTTTTGGCATTTTAAACACTGAAAATATTTTTGAGTTGAAATAAACAGAAAATATTTTGACAGAACCTATAAATAACAGGTGAGATAAACAAAAGCTGAAATGGGAATATGTGAAACAACATACCAAAATAGTAATAAATGAAACCAGCAAATAAACAATGACAGATGATGTCACATAAAATATGTTAGGCAATTAGTTAGCAGAACCAACCTACGTACACCCAGGCCAGTTCAAAAATGGTTCACTTTGAGGAGATAACCATGAGTGCAGTAATTGTTTCCTGGCTAAATATATTTCTTCTGTTCAATCCCCTAAAATTTCTACTCACGTGGAGAGTTTAAAAAAAAGTAAAGTACCTCCATCATGCCAAGTAGCGAATAGGGAATATGGTGTTAGTGACCATAAATTTTACAGACCTTCAGCACATAATTTTTGGGGTAATGTGGTTGATACTACATCCGTGCCACTGTACTTTCCCACAAAAAAATCTGGTACCCATTTAAGGCTGGGTGAACCCGGAAGCCGTCGGTTGGGGTCAAACCCTCCCTCTTGTCCTTTGTAGTCCAGTTCACTAACCACTGAGCTATCGCGGCTCCACTCATGTGGAGATCTTGATCTCAAATAGTTGTTTCCCACTAATCAACTCAATTATTGCTCTGGACTCCAGCACGTTGAGAATGAAAATAGTTTGCAGTGATACCGAGGCCTTCCATAACCAATAACCAATAACATTGAGAATGAAAATAGAGTAATCGATTCAAATTCCTCACAATTTGTACACCTATTAGCTCATTTCTCAGGTATCATCTTCAAAAGCATAGGACTGAGAATCCAGCACAATAGCTGGTACAACTTGACTCATATGAGAAAGTTACACTTGCATATACTCATATAGCCAGAGGAGCTACAGATACCCAACATACTAGGCATAGCCGACATATTCCATTTCTGCAATCATTACTAATTTTTTATTTAATACCAGACCAACATTCTGGAATCTCTGATGATGTCTGCTGTCTATTTCAACATTTCAGCTCTGTCATGCAATTTCTCTTCCAAGATAGTGGATATGCCCACATTTTTCTTACTCGTCCTTAACACGGACAACAATCTTATAGGTCATTCATGTTTGACCATTCAACAAAGACCAGGTTACATTAATCTGCATCCAAAATAGTTACAACACAACACAACAATAATCAACTCCAAGTTCAACACAGACACCATTGGAATGTTTTAAACCCACACATTCAACTTTTATTATACACTGGAGCCTTGTTGGTAGTTTCCTGTTTTGTTTTTGCACATAAGCATCAAAGTTTCTGTTGTGTTAATAAAATATAGAGTGTCAGATTAGTTTTTGTTTTGCTAAAAAAAGCCAGAAAAGTTTTTTAAAATAAAAATGCTGACTTTTCTGAAGTAAAATGTGTGCTCTATTGTACGGAACATATAAATAGAAAGGTTGAAAGCTCTACTCTAAACTAGTGTGCTGTGTTAGAGATGCATCTACAGCTCAGGTTTAAAATAAAAACTTGTCAAATAAGACTGAATAGTAACAAAAGCAGAAACTACATTTACAAGAACAAAACAGATTTCTTTTATGAATATCACCGTTGGAACTTTTGACAACATAAATACATATCACAAACTGACACACACACATGCACGCGTACGCACACGCGCACCCTTTTTTTTTTGTAGTTTAAAATTAACAAATCAACACAATTATAATTTCTATATTTATAGCATCAATTTGTAGTAAGACCTGACATAATATAGACTTTAATACATCATATGTCCAGAAAACATAACTCAAGTATACCACAAATTCAGAATGTAAGTTTGCCACAAGTCCAGGCTATATTCTAAAGTATGTCACAAAGTAATTAATAGGTATAGATAATACTTACGGGACTATAGATATAAGTATGTCATAAATATAATTTATATTTTGAAGTATGTTATAAATCTGTACTATGTTTATCAGAATGTAACAAGTCTGAACTATATTTATATTATAAGCATGTCAAGTCTGAACTATATTTATATTATAAGTATGTCAAGTCTGAACTATATTTATATTATAAGTATGTCAAGTCTGAACTATATTTATATTATAAGCATGTCAAGTCTGAACTATATATATTATAAGTATGTCAAGTCTGGACCATATTTATATTATACGTATGTAAAGTCTGAAATATATTTATATTATAAGTATGTCAAGTCTGAACTATATTTATATTATAAGTATGTCAAGTCTGAACTATATTTATATTATAAGCATGTTAAGTAGGACCATATTTATATTATAAGTATGTCAAGTCTGAACTATATTTATATTATAAGTATGTCAAGTCTGAACTATATTTATATTATAAGTATGTCAAGTCTGAACTATATTTATATTATAAGTATGTCAAGTCTGAACTATATTTATATTATAAGCATGTCAAGTCTGAACTATATTTATATTATAAGTATGTCAAGTCTGGACTATATTTATATTATAAGTATGTCAAGTCTGGACTATATTTATATTATAAGCATGTCAAGTCTGAACTATATTTATATTATAAGTATGTCAAGTCTGGACTATACTTATATTATAAGTATGTCAAGTCTGAACTATATTTATATTATAAGTATGTCAAGTCTGAACTATATTTATATTATAAGTATGTCAAGTCTGGACTATATTTATATTATAAGTATGTCAAGTCTGAACTACATTGTGACATAACTTATAAATTACAATTATGTCAAGTCTGGACTATATTAATAAGTTATGTCACATCATGGAAGTCTGGATTATATAAATTATGTTTAGGTTGAAATTATAAAAAAAAAACATAAAATGGTATTTATGTTTACAGCTTTACTTAGTTGACTGATGGCACAAAATCAAAACAACTTTGTAACTCAGTAACTGGAAAAATGGACAACACACACACAATTATATAAATGAATAAAATAAAACTACATAGAGACTTTATTAAGAAACATGTGATAAAGAAAATAATATTAAAAATGAATGAAAAGAAACTTCTCTGCTGTGGTAGCTGTGAAGAAGGGAAAAACGCTCCACTGGTCAGTTTGGCTGCACAAAGGATGCTGAAGGTAAGGGACCACATGAGACATTTCTAAAAGGGTTCTAGATATATGTGAGGAGATGGGTAGCCACCAGAATATGGAGAGTAAAGGTTCCCTCAACTATATTTCTAAGAGCAATGTTTATACGCATGCACAAATAAACATATGTCACAAGAAGAACTGCAGTGAAGTTTCTCCTTAATTTTTCATATTTTCTTTAACATACACTTCATAAC
The DNA here is from genome assembly GCA_032433765.1 of Megaustenia siamemsis. NCBI lineage: Eukaryota > Metazoa > Mollusca > Gastropoda > Stylommatophora > Ariophantidae > Megaustenia > Megaustenia siamemsis. The sequence continues at coordinate 117,530,728 of JAVIAB010000073.1, read as the reverse complement.
ATAATCAAGTCGCTATGTGGTTTTAGTTTATTCACTTACATATCTGTGTGTGTGTGTGTGTTGTTCATTGTTCCAGCTGAAGCTCTCTACTGAGCTGCAACGACATGTTGTGTTGTCCATCACATATGTCAAGATATCACTTTTTTTTTTTTGTCTTGTCAGACATACAGTAGCTTCATATTTGTTATATACTTTTACCCCTTTATAAGTTAAGTCACAAGCCTGGACTATATAAGTTTATGTCACAAGCCTGGAATATATAAGTTAAGTCACAAGTCTGGACTATATATGTTAAGTCACAAGTCTGGACTATATAAGTTATGCAACATGACTGGACTATATAAGTTCTGTCAAAAGACTGGACTATATAAGTTAAGTCACAAGTCTGGACTATATAAGTTTATGTCACAAGACTAGACTATATAAGTTATGTCACAAAACTGGACTATATAAGTTAAGTCACAAGTCTGGACTATATAAGTTAAGTCACAAGTCTGGACTATATAAGTTTAGTCACAAGTCTGGACTATATAAGTTAAGTCACAAGACTGGAACTTATACGGTATATCACAAGACTGGACTATATAAGTTATGTCACAAGACTGGACTATATAAGTTAAGTCACAAGTCTGGACTATATAAGTTATGCAACATGACTGGACTATATAAGTTAAGTCACAAGACTGGACTATATAAGTTAAGTCACAAGTCTGGACTATATAAGTTTATGTCACAAGACTGGACTATATAAGTTATGTCACAAGACTGGACTATATAAGTTAAGTCACACAAGTCTGGACTATATAAGTTCTGTCAAAAGACTGGACTATCTACGTTAAGTCACAAGCTTGGACTATATAAGTTTATGTAACAAGCCTGGACTATATAAGTTAAGTCACAAGTCTGGACTATATAAGTTAAGTCACAAGTCTGGACTATATAAGTTAAGTCACAAGTCTGGACTATATAAGTTATGTCACAAGACTGGACTATATAAGTTATGTCACAAGACTGGACTATATAAGTTATGTCACAAGACTGGACTATATAAGTTATGTCACAAGTTTGGACTATATAAATTATGTCACAAGACTGGACTATATAAGTTATGTCATAAGCCTGGGCTTTATAAGTTCTGTTACACGTCTGCACAGTTAGCAATGCTAATTTTACATAATAATTACACACTGTGACACACGCGCACGCGCGCACACAAAACAAAGAAATGAATACCAAAAAGACTGTTTATCTTAGATGAATGTCCATTTCAAAATTCATCAATAGTTCCATAGACTGACCACCATATTCAACAACTCACAATGCCAGCTGGCAATGCACATGAAAAAATTCTAGTCTGCTAATCTACCTTCAAGGCCATATTCATAGACTGCCAACATCAAAGACTGCTATTGATCACTTCACAGATTCAACCTAATTTTAACTTCGATTTGCCAGACTGGCTGGAGAAAAGAAAGTTCTCTGGGGATTTTTTTTTATGTTGTTGTTGTGTCTGAACAAACTAGAGTCAGTCTCTTATCTGTAATTTATTCTAGTTTTACTTTCAATTTCAGCAGACACATTTTTCTCCTGTGACCTGAGGACAAAGTAGCCACTGATATCTTAAATATCTTGCTTTCTGAGAAAATAATGGTCCTGGATCAATAAGGCAGGAAAATGAATATAATGGAATCCCCAGATCATGTTCTGTTTTTGAGAGAGATGAAGAGAGACCAAGTTGGCTGAAGCTGGCAATATCAAACATTTTCTGCCTGAGGGAAGATAGAATTTTTGAAACTCTTATAATTCCAGAACCAGTGCTTTTGTTTGAGAAATTAATTTCAATACAAGTAAACCAACAATAACAAGCTGAAAGTGAAACACTGACGTGGTGGGTGTCAGATTATATAGCAGCTGAAACAGCACTGTGACAAATGTCAGATTACAGCAGCTGAAACAGCACTGAGAGGATGTCAGATTACAGCAGCTGAGAGACTACTGAGAGGAATGTCAGTTTACAGCAGCTGAGACAGCAGTGAGAGGAATGTCAGTTTACAGCAGCTGGGACACCACTGAGAGGAATGTCAGTTTACAGCAGCTGAGACAGCACTGAGAGGAATGTCAGTTTACAGCAGATGAGACACCACTGAGAGGAATGTCAGATTACAGCAGCTGAGACACCACTGAGAGGAATGTCAGTTTACAGCAGCTGAGAGACCACTGAGAGGAATGTCAGTTTACAGCAGCTGAGACAGCAGTGACAGGAATGTCAGTTTACAGCAGCTGAGACAGCACTGAGAGGAATGTCAGTTTACAGCAGCTGAGACAGCACTGACAGGAATGTCAGTTTACAGCAGCTGAGACAGCAGTGAGAGGAATGTCAGATTACAGCAGCTGAGACAGCAGTGAGAGGAATATCAGTTCACAGCAGCTGAGACACCACTGAGAGGAATGTCAGATTACAGCAGCTGAGACAGCACTGAGAGGAATGTCAGATTACAGCAGCTGAGACACCACTGAGAGGAATGTCAGTTTACAGCAGCTGAGACAGCACTGAGAGGAATGTCAGTTTACAGCAGCTGAGACACCACTGAGAGGAATGTCAGTTTACAGTAGCTGAGACAGCACTGAGAGGAATGTCAGTTTACAGCAGCTGAGACAACACTGTAAAACAACTGCAACACAATAACACCTATTAAAACATTGAGACAAGTGTTAGATCACAGAAACTGATTTACCCAAAGTGGCAATTATGGGGGGAAAGGAGAGAGGGAGAAAGAGAGAGAGAGAAAGAGAGAGAGAGAGAGAGAGAGGGGGCGCAATAAATCACACTTCCTGTAAGTTTTTCCCTTATAAAACAAAATAAAAACATGAACTGCACTCTTCTGTGGGTATTAAATTAACTTTCATTGAGAAAACAACGTTCAAATACAAAATTGATCAAGTCTATGCATCTCTCTGGAGCAGAACATCAAGTTAGTGTGATATTATTTTTCTGGCTGAATGTGTCAGACTTTGTATAGTTTTAACTGTGTGAGAGAGATGACGACAGCTGTCACCACAACAACTCAAGAGAACTAACCTGCATGGCTTGCACCATCTTGATTGCTGCTCCATTCCAAACCGAGCTCGACATTTCTTCTCATTGGGGCACTCTCCTAGACAGAGGTAAGAGAGCATTAGCAATTGTTAATTAAGCTACAAAATCAAGAGAGATGAGGTCAGTTACAAAAATATAAACATAAATCTTAACCAACACGAGAACAATATAGTATAAACTAATATCTATATTAACCTCTAATAGCAAAGGCATAATAATTTATATAGATCTTCCTATCAAAGGCAATAAACCGCACAAATCTTAATTTGCATGATCAATTATACAGATGGTTTTTATCAGAGGTACTCCAAACTACTAAACAGATCACATTGAGCCAAAAATATACTATGATCTCATCTAGTAAAAGGTATATTGCCAAAAATATACTATGATCTCATCTAGTAAAAGGTATATTGCCAAAAATATACTATGATCTCATCTAGTAAAAGGTATATTGCCAAAATATACTATGATCTCATCTAGTAAAAGGTATATTGCCAAAAATATACTATGATCTCATCTAGTAAAAGGTATATTGCCAAAAATATACTATGATCTCATCTAGTAAAAGGTATATTGCCAAAAATATACTATGATCTCATCTAGTAAAAGGTATATTTAGAATGACACCAATCAACATCTTACCTGGCTTGTTCTCACAGTCTACACTCAATCCTCCCAACGAGTGTCCGCCTCCCATCCCACTGACTCCACCAAGAGGACTTAAGCCGGACCCCACCAGACCTACTCCACTGAGACCACTGCCTGGACCTCCACTATGCCCTTCCTTTTTCCGCTTCTTCTTCTTCTGGTGGGCTGCATAGTTGTCTCGAGCACTCCATCCAGGATAGAGCTGAAGGTGTAACTCCTTCTCCTTCCTGGCCATCTCATAGTACTTGGCCTGCTCTGATCTGTCCAGGGCATGCCACTGAAGCCACAAACAAAGAATCACATTTCATGGAACTAAACTTGCAACAAATATTAACTACTGTCTCATGAGAAACATTTCTTAACAAGAAACTAAGGAAACATGGAGATCAAAGAAAACATCTACATGAATTTCTAATGGGAGTACATTCAAATGAAGTGCACCTCACTATCATATATTAAAACAATTCATATTTTTGTTTTCTTTGTATGTAGGGTAACTACGCTCAGATAGTGACTTTAGTGCTCTGAATTTTTCTCCCTTAATAACATGGGAATATTCCTACATAATTTTTCAGATCTGTTATTCAATGTCACTTTGACAATTTAGTAAATATTAGTTATATATTTCAATGACAGTAGTAAAAATTGTTTAATATTTAATTTTAACACTCTCTCACGACTACATCAGATGCCAATAAATCTGTTAACTGTAATGTCTGCAGCTTGCAAGCAGGACTGCACATTATTTATCCCATTCATATAGGAATAGGCCCAAGATCTCACTTTAACCTGTCATAGAGGTCACTGGACATAAATTGTTAGTGATCTCTGCATGGAAATAAATCTACAACATAGTGAACCATATGTGAGCTGCTATACTAGACATAAATATGTGACAACTAAGATAATATTGTACATATCTACATTATCTTTTCTATCAACAGTTAAATGTAACACAATGTATAAGTCTACTTCTAAATGTACACATAAGCTAAACATAGTCTGCTCTGATGTTGGAGCTTAAACTCTGATGGACCAATACCTGTTCATGGTACCACCTTCCCATCTTTAGCACAGACATCAATTCGTGCCTGCAATCTCATCCTTTTATTAGATCTTCAACAAAATGTTTATTACGTTCAATTTTAAAATATTGTTGTGGTTACTTTAGTCAGCTTGATCCTATAGTTCTACTGAAAGCCCTTGTGGTTACTTTAGTCAGCTTGATCCTATAGTTCTACTGAAAGCCCATGTGGTTACTATAGTCAGCCTGATCCTATAGTTCTACTAAAAGCCCTTGTGGTTACTATAGTCAGCCTGATCCTATAGTTCTACTGAAAGCCCATGTGGTTACTTTAGTCAGCTTGATCCTATAGTTCTACTAAAAGCCCTTGTGGTTACTACAGTCAGCCTGATCCTATAGTTCTACTGAAAGCCCTTGTGGTTACTATAGTCAGCTTGATCCTATAGTTCTACTGAAAGCCCCTGTGGTTACTATAGCCAGCTTGATCCTATAGTTCTACTGAAAGCCCTTGTGGTTACTATAGTCAGCTTGATCCTATAGTTCTACTGAAAGCCCTTGTGGTTACTTTAGTCAGCTTGATCCTATAGTTCTACTAAAAGCCCTTGTGGTTACTATAGTCAGCTAGATCCTATAGTTCTACTGAAAGCCCCTGTGGTTACTATTGTCAGCTTGATCCTATAGTTCTACTGAAAGCCCTTGTGGTTACTATAGTCAGCCTGATCCTATAGTTCTACTGAAAGCCCCTATGATTGCTATAGCCAGCTTGATCCTATAGTTCTACTAAAAGCCCCTGTGGTTACTATAGTCAGCTTGATCCTATAGTTCTACTAAAAGCCCTTGTGGTTACTGTAGTCAGCTTGATCCTATAGTTCTACTAAAAGCCCTTGTGGTTACTATAGTCAGCTTGATCCTATACTGAAAGCCCTTGTGACACTGACATGATGAGTTGTTCCTCCGCTCCTTATTTAGTTTGCCAGTTTCTGGGTTTGCTCAAATGTTTTTTCCCTTTCATGACAACTATAAGAAGTTCTCTGTTTGAGTCAATGTAACTGGTGATGATTTTACAAACCTTCTTGATTCTAAAGTGCTCTCTGTACATGGATCTTATGATAACATCTTATTCCATATCTTGTATTTTGCTTTCTAATTCTGCATTAGAGGTCCATGTCTCACAGAGAGATAAAAAATACTGTAAGCAGCAAGTAAGACATCTTTGTCACATCCAGAACCAGAAAAACTAAGATCACTCCATCACTTTTCTGACATATGCAATACAGTTAATGAGAAGAAATATCTACCTGTGATGCAATTTCTGATGAATGGCAGGTAGAATAAAAGCACCAGATGTCTACCAGAGTAAAATAAGCAGCTCCTATTTAGAATGTAACAGCAACAGTAAAGAACTTATCAATGTCCGCATCGAACAAATATTTCTTAAACAAAACAGAAACAGTGGAACAATAACTCATAGTTATACAAGACCCACATAAAATTGAAAGATTAGATTTATACAGCGAAGCAAACTGAAAGAAACTAAATCAGTTTACAAACATTAATATCACAAAGATATTGAATGAAAAATGGCATATGACATTCTTGAAACTGCCTAAAACAGAAATAGGAAGATAAACAATGAAGAAAGTTGTGTCAGCCATCGCATGAGATAGAAGCCCAACAACTAGCACTAGAGACATCTACATCAGTCAGCATTCTGGCTTCCATATGTGAGGATTGACAACATCACAAGTATGAAGTGGGAATACATTGACAGGACAAGATTTTCTTTCTCTTATCTCTTTTATTTATCTGTGTATCCATCTGTTTCTGGATGTATACATTTTTGTATATTTTGTCTTCTTTTTCTTCTGCATGTACCCAATGATTAATTGTTTTTTGTCCACCCATAAGAGGATGTTAATTGGACATAGAGGTGTGCTTTCTGTTTGAGGTCCACGTTTCCTACTTCACAAAACTGAATTGATATTTTAAATTATATTGCCATTATGTTAATCAATAATGAGAAGTACAATGAAAATCAAGGCCTTTGTCACTTTGATGGAGGTAGCACAGCATGGAGTACTCGCACAGTGATTGCTTGAACTAGAGACCAAGTGTTACAATAAATCATGATAACACATCATGTGCAATAATGTGAGGGCTGAATGATATGTACAGAACTGACAATGCAAATCTCATGAGGCAAATTGAACTGTGTGGACTACCCAGATTGCTCTGTTCACAACTTGATTACCCTTGAGCATGTGTATAACTGGCAATAATAAATGTTCCCTCTTAGTGTGGCCATAAATATGGAATCAATTGTCTGGAAGGCCATTAACCACCTCCTGTTAAAGACTGCTCCTACTGGACGTGAGGATAAATGTCCAAGTGAGTGAGTCCTCACAAATATCACAATCTGACTGCTACAAATTAACCCAACATCACCAAGGGGACAGAATCCACCCATCATCTTACTCTAAATCAGGATTCAATAAACAACAGATTGAATCCATATTCTGTTTGGGGGGAACAACCCAAGTTAGGGTATACTTCAACATGACTTTAAAATCTGCTGTTATCTTTAATGCTAATGATAATTGTCGTTCTTTGAGAGATGCCAGGATTCACTGGGTGCTACAGCCAAAGAAGTATATTGTTTGTAGTGGATTACTCACCCTCCGGCCGAGGATCTGGTTAATAGCCGCCGACTCCTTCAGTGTACACTCAGAGATTACTTTGGGTCTCATTTCTTTCATAAACAACATAAAGGCATTTAAGGGTTTCTTTACATAAGGCTTTTTTCTGCTGTCCTCCCCTGAACCGCTGCCGTGATGTGAGGACTTACAACTAGAGTTCTCGTCACCGTGAGACGACGAGTTTAGCTGCCTGCAAAAAGTACCAAAACAGAAAATGGGGAGACGGTCACTACATACTCAAAGATAATCAAAATGTTTGACAGAGTTTGTCCCTAAGCTTATCTGTCTGGTTTATGTGGGGGGACAATGTCCTTAGACTGTGGAGCAGGGTGGATACAAACAGAATGTGGGGGGACCTTAGACTGTGGAGCAGGGTGGATACAAACAGAATGTGGCCGAAGCAAGCTGACTTACCCTCCGGCCGAGAATTTGGTTGATAGCCGAGGACTCCCTCAGAGTACACTCGGCAATGACCTTTGGCCGCTGCTCTTTCATAAATAACATAAATGCGTTTAAAGGTTTCTTTATATGATTTTTTTTCTTCTGTGGGGGCTCTGCTGAGTGGCCAGGGGTATTACTGGAAAGAAACAAGGGGACATAAATGGACAAACCGCAAGCAAGGTTAAGCCGCATTGTCAGCATGCAATTAAGGTAAGAGAGACTAGCGATCTAGGTGAAGCAAGCACTGCTGGCTCATTGATTCAGTCAATGATGTACTAGCCATTGAGCTTTCTTCACAACATACTATAGTTTTAGCTAAGAAATTATTTGTAGACATTCTTAATTAAAGCTTGTACATGTTACTATTAAACCCTGTCACTATGTATAATCAACATTATAAAGCTTCATTAAAGCTAATAGGGTGTATGGTGTTAGTGCCCTTATTTGTCATTAACCCATTGTATGGCTGATGTGATCAGTATTAAGTCTGAACTCATTATCCAACAATACCTGGTACCCATTTTCAGAGGCTTGGTGAACCCCGAAACCGCATCAGTCCTTCTGGTGGTACATGTTATAGATACAGCCATTCAGTATCGTGGTTGATCGGTACATGTTATAGATACAGCCATTCAGTATCGTGGTTGGTCGGTACATGTTATAGATACAGCCATTCAGGATCGTGGTTGATCGGTACATGTTATAGATACAGCCATTCAGTATCGTGGTTGGTCGGTACATGTTATAGATACAGCCATTCAGGATCGTGGTTGGTCAGTACATGTTATAAATACAGCCATTCAGTATCGTGGTTGGTCGGTACATGTTATAGATACAGCCATTCAGTATCGTGGTTGGTCAGTACATGTTATAGATACAGCCATTCATTATCGTGGTTGGTCAGTACATGTTATAAATACAGCCATTCAGTATCGTGGTTGGTCGGTACATGTTATAGATACAGCCATTATACAGCCATTCAGTATCGTGGTTGGTCGGTACATGTTATAGATACAGCCATTCAGTATCGTGGTTGATCGGTACATGTTATAGATACAGCCATTCAGGATCGTGGCTGCCGAGAGTTGAGAACTGTGGACCATACTCAGCACCGCCACATCATTACTTGGACGTCAGACTCAATTAACTGAACTACAAGAAATGATAGACATAATAGTAAAAGAAAGCAACAAGAAAGGTCTCAGTCTGAATAGTAAGAAAACAGAAGTAATGGTCATATCAAAGAAACAATCATCACCATCATGCAGCATCAAAATAAACAGGACAAATCTGAAACAAGGTCGACGCCTCAAATACTTGGGCACAATAATAACATCAGACGTAAGATGCACCACAGAAATAATAATAAAAAAAAAAAAAAAACGCAGGCCAAAATAGCATTTCAGAAAATGAAAAACGTCTTATGCAACAAGTCTATGTCAAGAGAAGTGAGAAAGAAAGTTCATCGGTGCTTAGTAGAGCCAATTATGACCTCGAAACGAATCAAGGACAGTAAACAAACAAATGAAAAGTCGATTAGAGGTCACAGAGATGTGATTTCTCAGAAGAATGTTGAAAGTTCCCTGGACAGCTAAAAAGACCAATGAGGACATTCTTAAAGAGGCCAATACAAAAAAAATGGAGCTCCTAAAAAAACATTGAAAAGAAACAATCACCACTTTTCGGAAACACCAAGAGAAGAGGAAAGTTGGAATACTTGGTTTACAACTGGCAAAATACAGGTAAAGATATATCGTGGATGACAAAGAGAAAAGATACTGGATAGCTTGGTGTCATGGCATGAAACACAGCCAACAACAGAAATGATACGATGTACTGTGGATAGAAGATTGCTGAAGGGCATGATCGCCAACGCCAACCACCATGGCTGATGATGATGATGAGGCTCAACTACCAACTATCGTCTTATCCTGCTCTTTACATTTCCTTCAATGTTATAATTTTCAAATATTTCTATTGTCCATCTGCTCTCTCACTGTATCTTTGTACCGTAACAAGCACCACTAGTGTGCTCTTTTCTTCTACTTCGCTCACACCATTTCTGGATTGTCTTGTCATACCAGTTCATTAGGTCTGCTCTTTGTTGTCGCCACCGACTGATTGTTTGATATTGACATCAGTGATACAACATTGGCTCTGTTTTTTGTTGCCGACTGATTGTCCAATATGGACATCTATGACACAAACAACAAACAATGTTTTTTTCACATTTGCTTCCCGAGAATTTGCATATATCTTCTGGGTATCCGCCTTCGCTTTGACCATTCGTTATTTCTGATACACGTAATTTTTTTAAAATGGGAAATAATTTATCATGTCTTTTTAGTAAAGCTAAGATTGATTTCAATATAACATCAATCATATATAATGTGGTGGATAATAGAAACAATTGGAATTGTTACCTGTCTATATATCATAACAATGCAGGTGTAAATCAAAGTAATAGAAAAGGTTATGTAAGCATTTGAGAGAGAGAGAGAGTGAGTGAGTGAGTGAGTGAGTGAGTGAATGAGTGAGTGAGTGAAAGAAAGGGAGAGAGAGAGAGGGTGAGAGAGAGAAATTGAGAAATGCGTTAAAGTATGAGTGTGTGAGTGAGAATAGCAAAGAAATAGTGTGAGAGATTATGTGACATTAATGAACGTGGAGGTCAAATTGTACACAATATACAATACAAAGCTACCAATCTACCCTTTACCCTTTCTTTAAAAAAATAAATAAATAAATAGCACACAGAGAGAGAGCACCAACAAGCACAATGTAACGTCCTGAAACAACAAACAAATAATGTCGTCACCATCATGATCTATCAGCTTCTCAAGTTGCGTTATTTCCTTCACACTATCCGCACGCAAACCCAAAATCTGACCTCCAGTATTTGCTCAATGTCCATGGGGCTGCTGTTCATGTATAGAAATGTTACGTGATGACGTCAGATGTCCCTTGACAGCGCTCCAGGATGTGTTAACCCGATCTGGGAGATGGACATGTGTCGTGGTGGCCATCAACGCCAACAGTCTCTCATGAACCTAGAACACGTTCACTGAACTAACTCTCCTCCTCCTCCCCATCGCGTTTGCTCATCGCGGTGTCTTCTCATTGCCCATCTGCAGAAACCCATCATCTCCGACTTCCCTGTCCGGAAACCCGAGCCCGGGACTCGAGAGAAAATCCAAGCTGTCAATACTTTCAGTCTGGATGAGCCTTCACTTCAGCATCATCCGCTCACTGTTCTACGCTCGTCGGGTAACTGATCCTCACATCTTATGTCATATTCCCACATTCAGTGACTTGTATCTCTCGTGTCACATGACGTGCTCGACTGTTTCCGCGCTTATTTGTCTCCTCACTACAAACATTGAGTTATGGACGCTAGACGACAACCAATGAGAGAATATCGTTACTGCTGTCTCTTACCTGTGTGAGTCTGATAGGAGCTGAGGTGACATGAGTTCAGATTTGGGCCCTGCCCCTAGGGAAGCGTGATGTGGAATGCCTGGGTGGCCCAGTCCAGGGTGGGACAGCAACCCTGGAGGTCCGTATCGGGACAATGACGACAGTGAAGGCGGGAAAGAGCCCGCGAAGGCACCTGAGGTGAGAGGGTAGCCCGGCCTGTGCCTGAAAACAAAATAGTTGCGTGTTTGTGAGGCTTGATCAACTGTGTGCAGGAACTGATGGTCTCCAGTAAACAGACAGACGGTCAAGGGTAAAAAGCTAGAGAGATAAATGTATGGTCACAAGTAATTAACGGTCGGGAGTAAAGAGATAAATGTATGGTCACAAGTAATTAACGGTCGGGAGTAAAGAGATAAATGTGTGGTCACAAGTAATTAACGGTCGGGAGGAAAGAGATAAATGTGTGGTCACAAGTAATTAACGGTCGGGAGGAAAGAGATATATGTAAGGTCATAAATAATTAGCTTCTTCTTCATTCCTTCCTCATCTGCCTTTCAGCGTCGAGGGGAGATATAATTTGCGGTCTTTTGCTCTTCTGTTCGCCTCTGCTGCTGTTATGTTTCCTAGTGCTTCTAATATTCCATCGACCCATCTTTTTCGTGGTCGACCCTTGGGTCTGGTGTTTTCACAACGTTTGTTGAAGGCTAATTGTGTTGTGTTTTGTTCTTTCTGCCTTGTTGGCCAAACCATTTTATCTGTTGTTTCCTTATATATTTTATGGCGGGGGCTATTCCTAGCTTTTTTCTCAGTTCTTCATTTCTGATCTTATCTCTCAGACTGTTTCCTGTCATTCGTCTAACACATTTCATCTCTGTAGAGGTTATTTTTCTTATTGTTCTTGCATCTAGGGTCCAAGTCTGGCATTGGTAGTACAACGTTGGGATGAAGATTGTATAGTGCTCGTTTTACCTCCAGAGTTATTTCCTTGTTGGACAATAATGGTGATAACTGTCCAATGATTTGACAAGCTTTGTTGCATCTTGATTCTATCTCTGCTGTTTGAGAATTATCGTTTATCATTAGACTTCCTAGGTATTTGAATTCCTCTACTTGTTTTAGTTGTCTGCCTTCTATAGTTATGTTGATGTTCTGTTTATTTTTGGCGTCATTCATGACTTCTGTTTTGTTGATGTTGATTTTCATGTTGTATTTTGTGCCTGAGCTGTTGAGTTTGTTTAAGTATTCTTGTAGGTCTTCTCTTGTTTCATGTATTAGTGCCTGGTCGTCTGCAAATAAAAGCTTGTTGATCTCCTCTGTCTCTGATGGGTTGGCTAGCTTGCATATATGGTCCATGTATGTATAAACAGTAGTGGGGATGGTACGCACCCCTGTCTTACACATGATCTAACTTCGAAGTGGTCTGTGTAGCCTGCTGCTGTTCTGACTCTGCAGCAGCTGTTGATGTAGAGACTTTTAATAAGGTTGGTTAGATGTTGGCTTACTCCGTATGTTGTTAGTATCTCCCACAGGTGTTCTCTGTTTACTCTGTCGAATGCTCTTTCCTGGTCAATGAAGGCTATGTATACATTTTGATTGTGTTCTGTCGTTTTTTCTGCAAGTTGTTTTAATGTGAATAGTGCGTCAGTAGATCCTCTGTTTTTTTCGGAACCCCATTTGATAATCGCTTAACTGTAGTTATGTTACTGGTCTCGGCCTTTTTTCCAAGATTTTGGCGTATAGCTTTCCTACATGGCTGAGAAGAGATATACCTCTATACTGATTGCAGTCTCTTTTTGCTACCTTTCTTTTCCCATATTTGTATGATGATTGCCTGTTGCCAGTCTTCTGGGGCTTGTTGTTGGTGCCATGCTGCATTAAATATTCTGTGCAGCCATTGCAACCTGTTTCTCCTGCTGCTATTATTTCTATTGGTATGTTTTCTATCCCCGGTGCTTTATTTCTTGGTGCATATTTGATTACTTCTTCGATTTCCTCTTTCATGATGTTAGGTTGGGCCATGTTAAAAGACACAACAGCCTACTAAAAGTGATCCTGGAGGGGAAAATACAAGGTAAAAGAGGAAGAGGCAGACCAAGATTAACATGGACGAGTAACATCAAGAGATGGACAAACCAGCATATGACAACCTGCACCATCAAAGCAAGAGACAGAGCAGAATGGCGCTCCATGGTAGCCAACCTTCGTTGCGGAGAAGGCACTCAATGATGATGATGTTGGGTTCAGTATTTGTGAGTTCTAGCGTGGTTTTTGTTGTCTTATTGGTAGTTGGTATGTTTAACAGGTCTTCAAAATATTCTTTCCATCTCTGTTGCATACTTTGGTTATTTGATATTGGCTGTCCATCTTTGTCATTTATCAGCTCAGTAGGATCATTGTTTTCTTTTCTCGCTCTTGTGGCTTTTACTGCTTTGTAGAAATGTCCCTGCTCATGTTTTGTCCGAAAAAGGGAGCTCTTAAAAAACATCAGAAAGAAGCAATCAACATTTTTCGGGCACATCATGAGAAGAGGAAAGTTGGAATACTTGGTTACAACTGGCAAAATAAAAGGAAAGAGAGATCGTGGGCGGCAAAGAGAGAAAATACTGGATAGCTTGGTATCATGGCATGGAAAACAGTCAACAACAGAACTGATACGATGCACTGTAGATAGAAGATTGTGGAGGGACATGATCACCGCCAACCGGTATGGCACATGATGATGATGATGATATGACACAGTTAGCCAGCTAATATAATTAGTTTATAAATGTATGTGACGACACAAAGATTACAACATTAATATGATGCAACTTTGGTTTGTCATTCCTCGTAATGCTGGGGTTAGCTCGCATCTACCTACAGTTCCGTCACAAATAAACAGCTGCTGTGATAACTAAACGTACGTGAATATTGACTTTAGGGCCACATAAAAACTATGGATAAATTCAATACATCAACCACACAAACAAACACGCACACAAACCGACGTTTCGACAAATATATGTTTTAACAAAAGCAGGATATACCAAAATAGTATCGCATTAAATGAGATCAAAGGAACGGCGAACAGAACTGACACAAAAATATGTACACCCATACTAAATCAGTGTTGTATTACAAGTTCTATACGTTCTCTGTATCACACATTTTTTTCTGCTTTGCTTTTCGCGAGCATTGCTACTTTTGATGGTGCGTCTCTTCAGGAGGACCACCTATTTTTTTACCTTTTGAGTATCGTCGTTTCAGTGTCATATATTTCGTCAGTCAACCTGCGTCTTATATAACGTTCTACGATTTATTCGTGTACCCTTGATGTCGTCACATTTCTATGCAGTTATTTCATGTTCATTCAGTATTTCAGGTCCACAGTAGAGCATTTTGATTGCATATGTCACGTATTTCCATGTTTTGCCACTATTCGATGATATGAAACGTCATCATCATCATTGAGTGCCTTCTCCGCAACGAAGGTTGGCTACCATGGATCGCCATTCTACTTTGTTATATATGAAACGTATGAAACGTTAATTCAGTTGCTGATTAAAACCTGGACATTAGGGAACCTCGATAGCCTATTTGGTGAAACCACCCGACTGGGCCACCGACGTGAGGGCAACTCATGTTCGATTCCCACTGGAAGCAGTGAGTTGTCCTCGTGGTTGAAAAAGAAAAAAAAAATACCCCCGCGGTCGACCCAGCCGCTGACAGAAATGGGTACCAGGGTAGTACTCTGGGAAGGTGAGGAATGCTGCCTCGCATCGTGAGTTTCGATGCTTGAAGCGACACTATCCTGAAGTCTCGAAACACATCTGGATAGTCGGCCCAGCACATCTGGATAGTTGGCCCAGCACATATGGGTAAAAACTCGCGTGCTAGTACGCCGATTAGAGTCTCGTACTTTACCTTTACTTTACACCGAGATTTATCTGTTAATGATTGAACATACGTGATTTTATATCTAAATCTGATGACGCTATACGACGTGACGAAGGTCTTGTAAATCAGTGACTCACTTTCTCACAACCCCGGCTTGAGCGAGTCAATGACTGCCAGTGCTCTAACCGAGCTCATGGACAGTATATGACACGCTAGGCACAAGCATTAGCGGTCGATGGCAACATCAACTGCTGGTACAAAATAACTAGCTGTCTCTGCTGAAACTCAGCATCTGCCATTGTTATCAGGGATGCCCGCAGACGGCATCGATGCTATGGTCAACGTGGTTGAAAGAAAACAATCAAACGTCACTGGCAGATATTCCAGCAGGTCGCGTCTCTCAGCGACCTGGCTATTGAATGAGATATCCGCGGAGTCAATATTCATATTTCAATTGTTAACTGAGAACCGTATTACGCAGGCCTTACCCATGAGATTGGTTCATGACAACTGCTGTCAGATGGATTGAAATGTCTTGTGGATATCGCTAAAATGTCAATCGTCTAGTCCTGTTCTTTTGCTTTCTGCAAAAGTTCATGCTTTGCACTGGTCATCCAGGTTGGGTAATTGTTACTTTGCTCGTTTGACTTTTAAGAGGTGGGACACTGAACCTTGTGGCAGACTATGACATGCAAAATGTGAAACTGATGTCCAGTTTACTGTTGGAAATACACACGTTTATATATATATATACTTTCCCTGAACTAACAATGGAGACCGCCATAAAGAGTAAGTAAAGTACCCCCGTCACGCCAAGTGGCGTATAGGGAAATATGGTGTTAGTGACCCTATATTTTACAGACCTTCACTTCAGCACATGATTTTTGGGGTAATGTGGTCAGTATTACGCCCGTGCTGCTTTACTTTCCCAGAAAAAAATCCGGTATCCATTTAGGGCTGGGTGAACCCGGAAGCCGTCGGTTGGGATCGAACCCTACCCCTTGTCCGTGGTAGTCCAGTTCACTAACCACTGAGCTATCGCGGCTCCACGCCATGAAGAGATGAAGATAATATTAGCAATAGCAACACAAACATTAAACGCTATAAATAATATGTGGAACAAGGCCAGCAAATCAGTAAAATTACAATTACTGATGACAAGTATCTTCCTGATAGCAACTCCCGGTTGTGAACTATGGACAATTTCGCCAACAGCAAGGAAGAAAATCGATTCATTTGAATCAGAATGGTACCCAAAAAATGCTTAAGATATCTTGGATAGATGAAAAAGAGCAATGAAATCATATTAAACGATGTAAACATTAAAAAGAACTGGCTTATAAACACCTTTCTACAGAGGAAATTAAAATATTATCAAATGACACAGCAAGCTGGAAAGAACAATAATGGAAGGCATGGTTCTTGGGCGAAGCATCAGGGGCAGACCAAGAAGGTAATTTCAAGATGTCAAGGAGACTTTGAACATGGTGACAGAAAAGTGGGATATCTGACTAGAGACAACGATTCTCTCATACGGGCTGTGGTGGATGCAACGTTCTGTGGGAGATCTGGCTAGAGACAGCGATTCTTTCAGACGGGCTGTGGTGGATGCAACGTTCTGTGGGAGATCTGGCTAGAGACAGCGATTCTTTCAGACGGGCTGTGGTGGATGCAACGTTCTGTGAGAGATCTGGCTAGAGACAGCGATTCTTTCAGACGGGCTGTGGTGGATGCAACGTTCTGTGGGAGATCTGGCTAGAGACAGCGATTCTTTCAGACGGGCTGTGGTGGATGCAACGTTCTGTGGGAGATCTGGCTAGAGACAGCGATTCTTTCAGACGGGCTGTGGTGAATGCAACGTTCTGTGGGAGATCTGGCTAGAGACAGCGATTCTTTCAGACGGGCTGTGGTGGATGCAACGTTCTGTGGGAGATCTGGCTAGAGACAGCGATTCTTTCAGACGGGCTGTAGCGAATGTAACGTTCTGTGGGAGAGCTGGCTAGAGACAGAGATTCTTTCAGACGGGCTGTAGGGAATGCAACGTTCTGTGGGAGATCTGGCTAGAGACAGAGATTCTTTCAGACGGGCTGTAGGGAATGCAACGTTCTGTGGGAGAGCTGGCTAGAGACAGCGATTCTTTCAGACGGGCTGTAGGTAATGCAACGTTCTGTGGAGATCTGGCTAGAGACAGAGATTCTTTCAGACGGGCTGTAGGGAATGCAACGTTCTGTGGGAGAGCTGGCTAGAGACAGAGATTCTTTCAGACGGGCTGTGGGGAATGCAACGTTCTGTGGGAGATCTGGCTAGAGACAGAGATTCTTTCAGACGGGCTGTAGGGAATGCAACGTTCCGTGGGAGATCTGGCTAGAGACAGAGATTCTTTCAGACGGGCTGTAGGGAATGCAACGTTCTGTGGGGGATCTGGCTAGAGACATCGATTCTTTCAGACGGGTTGTAGGGAATGCAACGTTCTGTGGGAGATCTGGTAAGAGACAGCGATTCTTTCAGACGGGCTGTAGGGAATGCAACGTTCTGTGAGAGATCTGGCTAGAGACAGCGATTCTTTCAGACGGGCTGTAGGGAATGCAACGTTCTGTGGGAGATCTGGCTAGAGACAGCGATTCTTTCAGACGGGCTGTAGGGAATGCAACGTTCTGTGGGAGATCTGGCTAGAGACAGCGATTCTTTCAGACGGGCTGTAGGGAATGCAACGTTCTGTGGGAGATCTGGCTAGAGACAGCGATTCTTTCAGACGGGCTGTAGGGAATGCAACGTTCTGCAAAGACAAGCGATCTAATGATGATGATATATTCGCGCCTGCAACGCGAAGTGATGACGTAACACGACGAACAACAATCACTTCAGCACAAAAGAAAGTATACTCTGAAAACTCTACTATGATAATGCCACTTACTCTGAAAACTCTACTATGATAATGCCATTTACTCTGAAAACTCTACTATGATAACGCCATTTACTCTGAAAACTCTACTATGATAATGCCATTTACTCTGAAATTACTCGAACTATAATAATGAAATATACAGTACTATGAAACTACTCTAACTATAATAATGGGAAATACCATGAAACGACCCTATCTATAATAATGGAATATACTATGAAACTACTCTAACTATAATAATGGAATATACCATGAAACGACCCTATCTATAATAATGGAATATACTATGAAACTACTCTAACTATAATAATGGAATATACCATGAAACGACCCTATCTATAATAATGGAATATACTATGAAACTACTCTAACTATTATAATGGGAAATACCATGAAACGACCCTATCTATAATAATGGAATATACTATGAAACTACTCTAACTATAATAATGGGAAATACCATGAAACGACCCTATCTATAATAATGGAATATACCATGAAACGACGCCTGCTACGAGAATAAAATTCACGTTCATACAACCTCCTCTATGAGAATATAATTTACTCTAAAACAATTCCCACTATGAAAGTGGAATTTACTCTGAAATTACCTGTATTATGAGACTGAAATTTACCCTGAAACTGGTTTTCTTTCCTGTAGCCATAATTGTTTGTCCAGACTAGTTCTCTTTCATATAACCATAATTGCTTATCGAGACCAGTTCTCTTTCATATAACCATAATTGCTTATCCAGACTAGTTCTCTTTCATGTAGACATATTTGCTTGTCTAGAATAGTTCTTTTATGTAACCATAATTGCTTGTCCAGTATGGTTAGTCTGTCCCCTAGACTAATACTGGTAGTTGGAGCAGGATCTTGACCAGTTCTTGTTCCTTGACTTGAAGGCAGCAGTGATGTATGAGTCGCTGGTTTCATGGACGTTATCTGGCCTCCACAATGAACTGATTCGAGATGCAATACAAATCTGACCTACCGTCACTCCTTCAGTTTTATATTAAAACTCTCACTGTGTGATACAGCTCGGTCACTAAGCAGTAAAGATGTAAAAGCATGAAAATTAGAAGTTGCTGTAAAGCTGATGATAAAAATGAAAATGTAAAAAAAAAAAAGAGGTATGGTTACAGATTTACGTAGGTGAAGAACAAAACAAAAGCAGACCGACGTTTCGACTAAGTGGACCTTCAGCGTGTATATTTTTGTGTTGCTGTTTATTGTTCCAGCTGAGGACCTACTAAGATGAAACGTTGCTCTACTTTTGTTCTGATCCTCCCCTACGTAAAGTTGTAACCATACCACTTTGTCTCTTCTTTCATTTTCAGTCCACTAAACAAGTGCTTGGCAGTCTCCTAACTAATTTCCCACTTTCTACAGCACTAGCTTACTGTGAATGTTCATTGTCTGAACTTCTGATTTATCTGTTTGCCGCGATCAAAAGAAGAATAGAATCTCGCTAGGCTTTTCATAAAGTTCTATCTTGGATAACTCTTCTTGTATGCTCGTTCCGTGAGTCTCAGTTCTTTCCCTTGCTACCTCCCGAAGCTGTTATTTCGACTGTTGCTGCAAATTTGTGGTTGTGGCACCTGTTTCACTTGACGCAGTGAACGCATATTGATGGTTTTTCCCATAACAGATCCCCTGTGGCATTTGTAGCTCATTTATTGTAAGAATCAAGTACATCCCATGAATGCACACCCCCCAAGGTTCTCATATTAGTACCTGCATGGCGGTCGCTGTTGCCGCCCTTATTGTGTTCTAGAAGTACGCCATTAAAGCCGTATGCCGGGGGTCATAAGCGACTCGGTTATTTCATGAGCAATAAATAACAGGCATTTGATGTGCCTGGCTAGTTCCTGAACTATTATCCTCAAACAATGAGCAATATGAATACACAGAATGTTCATTTCTGATGATTATTTTCAATTTGTATGATTAAAATGCATTTCGTATTTTCTGAACAAATATATTGAAATAATAAAGATTAAATCAATTGAGAGTTTGTTTCTCGTGACTATTTACATTTAATCTCATTAAAGTGAATATTTTCTGAGCCATTATCCCAAAGTAATTTTTAAAAATATGAATATAATGAATTGTACATGACTTACAAACTTTATTAATATGGTAAAAATAATAACACAATTTGAATTCTGAAATATTACATTCAAACAGCCGAAATGTTAAATGTTCATTTGGAACACTCTTTGAACATACAATATGGAAAACATATGTAAACTCTCAAACAATATAAATATGTGGCAAGATCTATTTTATGAGTTTGATATGCATGATGGTTACCGCTGCTTTGTTTGAACTTAATCACAACCAGCAGTTTGAATGTGCCCGCTAGAGAAAGGTCTTAAGGACCAGGAAAACGAAGAACTGGAAATGTGGAGAGAAATACAGTGATGAGAGGAATGAGAAGAGTAATAAAGTAGTGAGAAGACAAAGTCGGAAAAACAAGGAGCAGTAATAATAGGAGTAAAGACGTAAAAATTGCGAAGCTGTTGTAAAGCTAATGATAAGGATGAAAGGGAAACAAAATAATAAAATGGTATTGTTACAGCTTTATGTAGGTGAAAGACAACACAAAATCAAAACGACGTTGCGGCTTAGTAGGCCTTCAGCTGGAAGAATGGGCAACAAACACAAGAATATGGAGACAAAAATTGATTAGTGAAGATTAGAGGGAAGAGAAAAAAAACAGAAACAAGATGACAAAAAGAATAAGGAAAATTTGAAAGAAGTAGAAGATAAAATGGAATAACAAGACTGTGATGAATAATATGAGAGTGGAAACCACGAAGCATGAATACTGTGAAGAAAAATAGTGATGACGATTAGAAATAATAGGAGTATACAGATAATAGTTGTGTGGGAGAAAATAAAAAGGTGGTTAAAAAAAATAGCAAATAAAATAATGATGGAACTATTATTGTGAGTTAAGATGAACACGCCCAGCCTTCATGTTTGATCTAGAGTTGTTAAATAACATAAATATTCGTTTATCTACAAGTCTAGAAGAAGAGGCCAAGTGTTCATTAGTTGAAGAGCAGTAAACCTTCAAGGACTGCCACCTACACTTGTGACCAGATATAAGACAATCATCAACGAGTAATGATCATAACCTCACTTAAGTACACAGATCTCCTGGTTAGACAAGTCCAAGACGCAAGAAGGCAGCAGAGAGAAGGAAAACTCAACAATGCAGGCACAGTGGAGAAAAGCTTTAACAACGCCCTAGAAACATAATAAAGCCGTGTTCCAGGTCTGCAGGGCTGACACATTTATCCCCGCTCCGGATTAACGATCGACTTGAGAGCAATTAAACAAAGCAGAGGATTGGACAAACGAAGTCAAGAAGACAGGCGCATAAATGTGTCATCTCTGACAGATTCCATGCCATAATTACCGACACAGTCGTGCCACTAAACACAGGTACCCTCGCTAGAACCGTCCATTTATTCTTCTTCCTTCTTTTGGCTCCTCTTTGTGACATGCTAAATTCTTGTTTGTGGGAGAGACTGAAGCTAAGACGATGGCTCCCTTCCTCAATTCGACTGCTGTTATGAGTGAGAGAAAACGATTACGGAAGTGATACTTAAGGACTATATTTTTTGACAAGATTACTGGTCGGTGGCGTGTCGCAAAAATTTGGCTGGTGGGCGGGGTTAGATAAAAAGATTTAGGATACTCGTGATTGGTAATCTGTGAGGGCAAATAGTGGTGGCTATCATAATGATTAATGTATAAGGGAAAACTGTGACTTTTACGCTGTATAATGACTGGAAAAAAATAGTGGCTTTCAAGGCAGATGAGAGTATATGACTCGAAAAAGTGGCTTCCACAAAGATGGCTGCGAGACACGATTAGCGATTATCGTAAAGAGCATGTATGAGAGAGAAGTAGTGGCATTTATATGTAACACTAGGCACGACTAGCATAAGTTTCTTTAAGGGAAAAGTGACTTTTATATTAATGAGAGTAAAGGAGAAAACACCATATTCCTCATACGCAAGCAAGGCTTTCCCATATGCGTACGTGTGTGCGTACAAGAGTAGGTGTTGGCTATGACGAGGACATGGGTCGATTTATTTGACGTAGACAGTACACATATGAATTTGACATTTGATATACCTGTATTGAGAAAAAATAAATAAATGGCGTGACTGCATTGCGGAAATAGTGGAATTTATATTGTGTGACTGCATTACGGAAAATGTGGGTATTATAAGGGATAGGCTCAAGGTGACAGCTTTTGTTGTGCACTAGTACAGGTAAATATTTTTAGAAGAAGCGACTTAATGTCGAAACTAAAGCTGCCTTTTTATCATGTCACAATTATTGACATAATTGGATAATCTGTCTTAGACTTTCTCCATGCAACAGATATGCTAGAAGTGAAGTGTCAGCTAGAAGTGAAGTGTCAGCTAGAAGTGAAGTGTCAGTCTTCTACGGAAATCTGTTCAACAATTCGCTTATGCTTTATCTGTTGCACACGCACGGAGACTAAAATGCGCGCTTGTGGTGCAGCAATCTCTCTCTAGGTAGTGAGCAGAGCAAGGCTACATATCCAACTGTACTGCACGTGCAAACCAAAATACGCGCTGGAATTATTGCCGTCATCATTGCTAGTCTTGCGCAACAAACGTTTTCACTAAGTGTGACTTCATTATAGTTGTCATATCCTCCTTTAGCTTTTGACATTTGCTGTTTCTTTCCCCGTATGTCCGACCTTCAGGCTGGGTTTGCAGCGTAAACAGAAAGAAAAACACCTTGGATGTCTTACACATAGGTAGAAAACTCCAACATCAACGAGCTACTCTTCGCAGATGACCAATGCCTAATATATGAGAACGAAAACCTGCTACAACAGCATTTAACATCTCTAGATAAAAGCTGCACAAACTACACTATGAAAATTAACACAGCAAAGACAGAGGCTATAAGAATAAGCAAATTAAGACACCCATTAAACATCAAGATCAAAGATTAAGAAATAAAACAAGTAGAGGAATTCAAGTATTTAGGCACAATATTCACAGAAGATGGAAAACTAGACAGAGAAATTGACATGAGAATACAAAAAGCAAATGCTGTCACATACCAGCTTTCACCATTGCTAAGACATCCAAACATTTTCTATGCCAGCTAAACAACAAATGATAAATAGCATCTTCATACCAACTTTATGCTATGAAAGTCAAACATGGACCCTTTCTAAATCACATTTAAGAAAGATCAATACATGTGAGATGCGTTGCTTGAGAAAAGTAACAAACAACACAAGAAGAGATAGAATACCAAATGAAACCATAAGAAAAATAGTAGGAACAAAACCCTGCCAAGAATATATAGAACAACAACAACTTAAATGGTTTGGCCACCTGGTCAGAATGAATCCTTACCAATCACCATCAAGGGCGTTCTTCTCGAGAATGCATGGGAAAAAGACCAAGAGGAAGACCCAGAAGAAGATGGATAGATGCAGTGACAGAGACATGTAACAACAAAGGAAAATCACTAATTCAGACAGTTCGAGCAGCATAAGAACGACAAATGATATAAACCACGACACCTTTTAGGTATCAGTGAGAGAGAAAAGAAGAAGAAAGAAGAAGATGTCTTACAGCATACACTCATGATAGACGAGAAACAAAGAAAGACATAAAGATTTGGAAACAGATCTTTGGAAAGGCATAACAAAGGCAAGTTAAAAGAATTTGGTAACAAAGTGAAAAGTTCTGCCAGTAGAGCCAAGAAAACATAAACAGAGAACCTGACCATGGGAACAGAGCAGCAAAAATGTGTGCAAACAGGAATTTGTACATCTTGAACAGCTTCTGCTAAGAAACAAAAATTGTTCCATCGTATCATCATGTCTGAACACTTTCAAAAAATCCTACAAATGCCCACTCCCCCAGACAAATTAATATTTTGCAGAAGATATGCCAACCTCAGAATTTAGCATTAAGGTGGAATATTTTGCCTTAAATGAAATACAAACAGAGCTAAGTTCATGACTAACAACATGGCCACAGATGAACATGATATAACAGCCGAGACACTAACAGCTAGCTTTTACCACAAATTAAAAACCCTGCAGACAGTATTAAACGACATCTGGAAAAAAAGATGGTCCATGCAATTAAAGAAAAGTGACCATTATACAGTATTCTGTATAAAGTATTCTGTATAAAGTAGTCTGCATAAAGTAGTCTGCATAAAGTAGTCTGCATAAAGTAGTCTGCATAAAGTAGTCTGTATAAAGTATTCTGCATAAAGTATTCTGTATAAAGTAGTCTGTATAAAGTATTCTGCATAAAGTATTCTGCATAAAGTATTCTGCATAAAGTAGTCTGCATAAAGTATTCTGTATAAAGTAGTCTGCATAAAGTAGTCTGTATAAAGTATTCTGTATAAAGTATTCTGTATAAAGTAGTCTGCATAAAGTAGTCTGTATAAAGTAGTCTGCATAAAGTATTCTGTATAAAGTAGTCTGTATAAAGTATTCTGCATAAAGTATTCTGTATAAAGTATTCTGTACAAAATACCCAGTAAGATCATCATAATAAAACTTGAAAAAAAAAAAAAAAAAAACACCGTTACGCGAAAATAACAAAAAGGATTCTAAATGTGAGACGTTGTCTAGACGATACTTTCACTGAAAGAATTACGCTACAATGTGACTGGGAGAAGCTGTCTAGATGACACTTTCACTGAAAGAATTACGCTACAATGTGACTGGGAGAAGCTGTCTAGATGACACTTTCACTGAAAGAATTACGCTACAATGTGACTGGGAGAAGCTGTCTAGATGACACTTTCACTGAAAGAATTACGCTAGAATGTGACTGGGAGAAGCTGTCTAGATGACACTTTCACTGAAAGAATTACGCTAGAATGTGACTGGGAGAAACTGTCTAGATGACACTTTCACTGAAAGAATTACGCTACAATGTGACTGGGAGAAGCTGTCTAGATGACACTTTCACTGAAAGAATTACGCTACAATGTGACTGGGAGAAGCTGTCTAGATGACACTTTCACTGAA
Organism: Megaustenia siamemsis; assembly: GCA_032433765.1. Taxonomy (NCBI): domain Eukaryota; kingdom Metazoa; phylum Mollusca; class Gastropoda; order Stylommatophora; family Ariophantidae; genus Megaustenia; species Megaustenia siamemsis. Next base: position 117,505,551 of record JAVIAB010000073.1, on the reverse strand, counting down.
AGAATTACGCTAGAATGTGACTGGGAGAAGCTGTCTAGATGACACTTTCACTGAAAGAATTACGCTAGAATGTGACTGGGAGAAGCTGTCTAGATGACACTTTCACTGTAAAAATTACGCTAGAATGTGACTGGGAGAAGCTGTCTAGACGACACTTTCACTGAAAGAATTACGCTAGAATGTGACTGGGAGAAGCTGTCTAGATGACACTTTCACTGAAAGAATTACGCTAGAATGTGACTGGGAGAAGCTGTCTAGATGACACTTTCACTGAAAGAATTACGCTAGAATGTGACTGGGAGAAGCTGTCTAGATGACACTTTCACTGTAAAAATTACGCTAGAATGTGACTGGGAAAAGCTGTCTAGATGACACTTTCACTGAAAGAATTACGCTAGAATGTGACTGGGAGAAGCTGTTTAGATTACACCTTCACTGAAAGAATTACGCTAGAATGTGACTGGGAGAAGCTGTCTAGATGACACTTTCACTGAAAAAAGCACGCTAGAGTGTGACTGGGAGAAGATGTCTTAACGACACTTTTCTGGTAATAGTTACGATAGAATGTGACTAGAGGAACATGTCGAAAGATATAAATCGTTTGCTCTAAACTTCAGATAACTAAGAGACTTTCTACACTATACACAGACATTCTTCGCAACCTGGGGCAATATTGAGAATACCATTTAAAAAATCAATATCATCCAAAATTTCTATGCCGGCTGCTTCTGTGCAGAGACTCACTGACTGTGTAGTTACTTTTTTTTTTCGCATCCTAATCAAAAGGATCTGGATTCGAATCCCAGAAGTGACGATTTGTTTTCCTTTTCGGGTCGACAAGGCTCTGAAGTTCATACAGCCTTTAGAATGGGTACCAGAGATTTTTGTGAGAAGTAAATGGGCCCTGGCGTTATATCGATCAGCATAACCCAAAAAAAAGTGCAGTGGTCATAGAAAAATATCATCTCTAACACTATATTTTCTATACACTAGCAAGGTGTGGGGGGAACCTTTTCTTTATTAACTTCTGTGCAACTCTATCCACGGAGGGAGGATTCAGTAAAGGTTCCAGATTGAAATAGGGATAGAGGCAAATGTGCCTCACAGCAGCAGAGGTAGATGATGTCAGCGACCCACAGCTGATTGCTTGCACCAGGATCGGTGAACCAGACCTACCCAGATCCTACTCCACCTCTCCGTGGTGCCTCCAGAAATAGACTAAGCTGTCTGGCGAATAGTGATCAAAGAGGGAAGACAACCCGGTACTCAAAAATAACACGCTGAAGTCGGATTTGTTGGACCGAAAGACACAAATATCACAGTTCTACTGCAATGTACAACACAACGTATCAATGCCCACTTAACGTCCTTCTAAGGACGGATGACAAAGTGTACAATCAATTCCTTTAGTAGTCATCGGGTGAACGACAAAAAGAGAAAGAAAGAAGTAAGAATGAAGCATGAACGTTTATGTTATCTCGCTTGTTTGAACTGAGATCAGCTTTATAATGTTGACATGCCGCGCAGGTAGCACAGACAATGATTGCATACTTGGATCTCAATGACAGGATCTTGATTTTGCTAATGATATAGTTCTTTTAGTGTCAACGTGAACACGATGATATGGGGACAGGGACCTGCAACATGTCCTACCTTCAAAGGCTAGACGGAAAGGACTGGAGATCAGCAAGAAAAGACGGCAGTGACAAATCTAATTATTCAGGAAGAAAAAAATGCACACGGCAAGAAAGTCTCGAGAGATGCATTAATTAAGAAGACGCAAAACGGGGGAGACACATAAGCGGAAGAAGACACATAACGGGGGGGGGGGGGGGGGGAGAGAGAGAGAAGGAAACACCACAAAGCACATAACAGGAGAAGACGCATAACGGCGGAGAGATACAAAATGGGGAAGACACATAACGGGTGAGAGACACATAATGAGTGAGACACATAACGGGATAGACACATTACGGGGGAAGACACATAATGAGTGAGACACATAACGGGAAAGACACATTACGGGGAGGACACATAATGAGTGTGACACATAACGGGGATGATACATAATGAGTGAGACACATAACGAGGTAAGACACATAATGAGTGAGACACATAACGGGTAAGATACATAATGAGTGAGACACATAACGGGGATGATACATAAAGAGTGAGACACATAACGGGTAAGATACATAATGAGTGAGACACATAACGGGTAAGATACATAATGAGTGAGACACATAACGGGGTAAGACAAATAATGAGTGAGACACATAACGGGTAAGATACATAATGAGTGAGACACATAACGGGGAAGATACATAACGGGAGGAGACATAACGGGGGAAGACACATAATGAATGAGACACATTACGGGGGGGAGACATATAACGGGGAAGACACATTACGGGGGAAGACACATAATGGGTGAGATACATAACGGGGGGAGACATATAACGGGGAAGACACATTACGGGGAAGACACATAATGAGTGAGACACATAACGGGGAAGATACATAACGGGGGGAGACATATAACGGGGAAGACACATACGGGGGAAGACACATAACAGGGAAGATACATAACGGGGGGAGACACATAATGGGTGAGACACATAACGGGGGAAACACATAACTGGGGAGACACATAACGGGCAAGACACATAACTGGGGAGACACATAACGGGGGAGACACATAACGGGGGAGACACATAACGGGGGAAACACATAACGGGGAAACACATAACTGGGGAGACACATAACTGGGGAGACACATAACGGGGAAGACACATAACTGGGGAGACACATAACTGGAAGTCGGAACAACAGTAGCAAAAACAGCAATAACTTTCGAAAACGTCGTAGGATGGTGGTGGGGGGCGATAGAGTGAGGATTGTAATAGATCATAGCCATAAAAACAAGGTTTGGGTGCTCACCTTATTATAGCGGATGTTATCCGCTCTATCTGATGCATGTGAGATGGGGAAAATGACAGAAATTGAGTACACACAAAGTGGTTTTGAAATAAGGAAAAAAACGCTTAATATGCAATGGAATCAATTCAAGACTAGTGCAGAAATAATAGAATAGAACAAGTAATCAACTATTGTATTTTCATTTTTCATATTCAAGCAAAGAACGTAGGATGGCTCATTGAATGAGATTTAACCAGAAAAATAAAGTGAGCAATCAATTTGAAAACAGGAAAAAACACACACGCACGCACGCACACACATACGCACGCACGTACGCACACACACACAAAATGCCACCTCGAAAAAGAAAAGCAAGAACGGCAAGCATCGACTCCCTCATTAAGACTGAGAAGCTCCTCCACTGTGAGGTACACTGCGGGCCCTAAGTGAGGTTTGATGACACGGGAAGAAGGATGATGATGATGATGTAATCGTCTATTTCTTGCTTAATATTGTGTTATTTCGATGAATGGATTTACAACACACACAAATGTTTTAGTATAAGAGGACAATAGCATGATTGTCCTTGTATACGGCCAGGGTGTATTTAGTAACGTCAGAGTGGAGTACAGCCTATAATAACAATCTGTCAGAGTTTGTGTCTAGCTGTCACTGCCTCCTACACAATTAACAGCTTCTCCATCGCAAACACTCATCCAATATCATCATCATGTATCCATCTGCTGTTGCCTTGTATCGTTGCCCGAAAAAGGAGGAATATAATCTATTGTCTGAAAATGATGTCCTGTGTGTTCATTACAAGTGAAATATGATTACTAAGATTATTTTTAACGAAAGATGAAAGTGCGGCAGGATAAGTATCGACATTTATTACTTCTGAAACGAATGGAACAACAAAAATAGCGGAAAATAGATTTGGAGAGCGGTTAGAATGTAACAATGTGATTTTTGTGTACAGATAGTGCTTGTTTTCCTGAGAGAAATGTAACTTTGGTAAATACAGTCCTGTCTACTGTAAGTGTCAGCAAAATGGGAGACAAAACAAAAGAAAACGGAAGAACAACATAGGCGGCCAGGGCGTCGTGTTCTCTGTCTGGTCCAAGAAAACTAAGCCTTACAACAATAGCTGGGTATCATCTTGTACCTACCGCATCTAACAGGGCAACTGAGATTCGTTGCGGGACTCAGTCCACAGTATTTGCTGCTTCAGCCTACGACCGCCCTGAAAGTCTCTCGTCCCACGGGTTATCTGAGCCGAAAGGTCGGAAATTTGACTTTGGTGGCACATAGTTAGATTACTTGTGTGCTCGAATATCTATGAAACTTGTGGACATGCGCTGTTGGCATGTTGTTATAATTGTAGGTTAAGCGTCGTTGTGGTTTGGTTGCAAGTGATCTGGTTTCTCCTATCTAACGTTTCTTGTTGGCTACGCCGTTAAAAATCAATGCAAATGAAAGGTGCAACTTCTCAAACAACATCAGTCTACAAATCTTCTAAAGATATTTAACTTCTGAACTGCATCTCTCTTTTGATGATTCCATGATATTTTGTTCTTGACTTTCTTGTCTTCCCATGGAACACAGGCAACCAAAAAGATCCCCAATTCTTTCTGTCCTCCGTTGTCTCTGCTATTCTTCTCCCGGGCGAAATTTATCTTTAATTTCACCTCAATGGTTTTATCTCAGGGTGTTTCTGAGCCTTCCTTGTTTCTTTTATTCTTGTGGGTTTAAAGTAACACCTTGTCTAGCAATGTGCTTGCCTTTTCAATCAAATATCCTATTCATTCAAACCATCTTTTTATCATTTCTTTCACCGACGGCTCATTTGTTATTTGCTACAATTCATCACTTCTAAAGCTACCAGTCCATCTGATCTGAAGTATAGTTGTAAAACAGGTGTTAACAGTTGCAGTCCACCCGATGATGGTTTTATAGAGTCACTGCACAAGGAGGACATGTAACTTGTATTCTGGATCACTGTTTCCTTCTGAGTCTCCATTTTGACATTCAGTGATTACAGTTTCATTATACAATTTGTAATGCACAAGACAAGTCATGATCTTAAATCAAGCGGGACGCGGGAATGAGGTAAAGGCAACTACCGAATAACATATGAAAAAATAATGGTAGAGATAGTGGTAGAGACAGAGAGAGAAGAGATATGAATGAAGTGAAATGTACTGCACAAACATTGGTGCAGACGGAGAAAAGAAATATGGATGAAGCCGAAAGTACTGCAAATACACAAGAAGAGCTCTTGTGAAAACACTGGTTAGAAGCGGGACATCTGATAATAAATCATTGACAAATGAATCATGTCAGATCTCTTCTTGCATTCTCACTTTTACTGGACACAAACTATGGAGGTGTCACAGAAATGTGGTTTACATGAAACTGATATATTTTTTTTTTAAACCGTGGGTGGCGAAAAACAGATTCTTTGGTTTTGGGGAAGGTGGAGCGTTTCTTGAATACTATCACAATGGATACATTAAAAGAAAATAATAATCAGGACTAAAACGGAAGTAGACAAAAGGTAGCAAACAGTTAAAGAGAATGGCACGGCACGAGGTGAACGGCTGAATGTGTAACTATAGGAGAAGAGGATGTAGAGACATAGTTACTACGGACGAAGAATTACAACAATATGCATCCTGGGGCACATCGTCAATTGATATTTTGGTGAAAGCCTGATGTTTCTTGTCTATTTTCTACCGGTCTCATCATGCCTTCACAGCGAGAGAGAATACATGATATTAGATCACATGAGATATGCTCTCCTGCCAACTGATGTAGTAAAGGTCGACTGTAGGTGTCAGAAGCTCCTGACATTCCAGAGATACTCCTCATTTAGGCTGAATTCTTGAAGCAGCAAAACGTAACCATTGCAGAAAGGGGGCGCGATCAACGATTTATGTACAGGGTGTTTCGCTTGACGTCATCTGTCAATTTCTGATTATATTAGTAGCTCTTGCAGTACAAACACACAGCACCAAATTGTCATTCTATGTCGCTAGACGCTATCTGTCAATTTCTGATTGTATTAGGAGCTCTTACTGTACAAACACACAGCACCACATTGTCATTCTATGTCGCTAGACGCTATCTGTCAATTTCTGATTGTATTAGGAGCTCTTACTGTAAAACACATAGCACCACATTGTCATTCTATGTCGCTAGACGCTATCTGTCAATTTCTGATTGTATTAGGAGCTCTTGCAGTACAAACACACAGCACCACATTGTCATTCTATGTCGCTAGACGCTATCTGTCAATTTATGATTATATTAGGAGCTCTTGTAGTACAAACAGACAGCACCACATTGTCATTCTAGGTCTCTAGAAAACTGGATAAGAGTCTCAACATTCTTGGTCAACGGTTAGAAATATGAGCGTTTTGGAGGATGTTTAATAACATACATAGCATTATGGTTTAAGTTGTGCCTGAACTGATGCAAATATTCTGAGTGCAGTGTCATCAATTAAAAAAAACAAAATGGGAAGAAGTTTTAGACCGAGATTAGTAAAACAAAGAACACAAAAAGTGGTGGGTGTTGTATGTATGCGCGCTTGAAAGAAAGTGTGTGAAAAAGAGAGTGAAATAGAGTGAGAGAGAGAGAGAGTGAGAGAGAGAGAGAGAGAGAGAGAGAGCGAGAGAAACAGATCAAGTGTGTTTTTTCGTACATGCGCGTGTGTTAGAGCGAGAGCAAGTGAACAAACAATTGATTGGAGAAAATCTGTGAGTGGAGCTAGAACTGTGGACAGAAAATGAAAAAGAAAAATGAGGAGGAGAAGTAACAGTTAAATGAGAATGAGTGGATAATAAACACACAATCACAGATATATATATATATTACCAAAGTATAATAAATCAATGAGACCGAGAAATTGTACGTGCGTGTGAGTGAGTGTTCAAAATTATGTGAGACAGAGATGGCCAGAAGTTAACAAATAATAGGTGAGGCAGAAAGATGCACGAACGCACAGTCAAAATAAAAAAAAAGGAATTGGCTGAATAGAGAGATAAAGAAAAAACACACATACAGAGAGAGAAAGATAAAAAATAGAAATGACAGATAGATGGGACTATACAGAGATAGTAAGATAAAGAAACACAAAGATGGGACATAAGCAGAGGTTCAGAGAGGTTGTATGTGGATATAAGCACTGGTTCAGAGAGGTTGTTTGTATGTGCAAACGTGTTTTTTTTTTTTAAACAAAATTGGAAAGGACAAGGGCGGATAAGCAAACACAAACAATACATAGAGAGGGAGCGATGAAATAAATGGACGCACAAAGACGGAAAACACGAGAGAGAGAGAGAGAGAGAGAGAGAGAGAGAGAGAGAGAGAGAGAGAGAGAGAGAGAGAAAGAGAGAGAAGGAGAAGTAGGCTAGAAAGTTAAAGAAAATTAAGAAAAACTGATGGGTAAATGAAATAGTTGAAAAAGAAATATGAGAAAGTATTGGACATGGACGGAAGAAGTGACAATGGCAAGCAGAAGAAGCGATGGAGATAAGAGATGGCAGCAGCAGGAAACGAAGTGGCGGTGAAGTGCGGCCGTTGACACTTATATAACCAGTGTGGTTGAGAGATGATTTGTGAGCGGGTGAAGGGCCAATCTATCCGCCAGCGCGCCTACAAGTGGTCGGGAAGTTGTTGTCCACACTATCAACATCGTTAGAAACGCCTCCAGCGCTAGAGAGGGCCGTCCGATCGGTTATCTAACCGGTCAATTGTTTGACATGGCCAACTGTCCCAGCAGTTGCTCGCCTCACCACGTCAACAATATCATCATCGAATTTCTCAAACAAGCTTATCACGAAATGTGAAAACAATACGCTAAGTTCCCATTCAATAATTCTCTCTTTCGCCCTTCCGTTTGATCTATAATCCTCTCCCACATCCTTCTTGTGTGGTATTTAAAGTGGTGGCGGGGAGAAAGCGCGCTATAGAGAAATTTAAAGCGAGGGCACGGCGTGTCCAGGTTGCAGAATATAAACAACAAAAGGGGATCGTAAAAAAATCTGGTTAAAGTAATATATATTCTATTTATTTATATCTAATCTGGTTAAAGTAATATATATTCTATTTATTTATATCTAATCTGGTTAAAGTAATATATATTCTATTTATTTATATATAATCTGGTTAAAGTAATATATATTCTATTTATTTATATCTATAATGTTTAAGTGACTACCTTTTTTATGCTCACTAACTTATTAAAGATGTATGCGTGCGTGGATTGTTTGACAATATGTATGCACATTTTAAATAACATTTTGAATTCTGTGTAAATGGTAGAATCTGTTGCAACGAACGTTCTTGTTCGGTAGTGTTTTATTGTACTGCAGCTAGCGACCCGGCTCTGCTACCTCAACAAGGGATGATATGTCTCGGCTACCGCCACAAGTCACTGATGACAGCCATAAACGTCTCAGTCACTCTCCATTAGCCCTGTGACACCACTCAAATTTCACACCTGCTGACAGGTAATACATTTAACGCATTCTCTCGCAGTACGCCTGCCTACTTTGTCTTTCACTGCCAGCGCACTTCACCTCCATCCACAGTTTACGCCACTCAGAATCTCGTGTTCCCCAACCAACGCCCTCGAGTCAGCCTCCCAACCTTGTACGTTGCAACATTCCAGACGTGTCCTCGCAAGACGATCCACAGATAGAAACTTCGCCCTCTAGTCTACGTCGCAGCGCATATGTACGTCCTCATCAAAAGTCGCAGCAAAAACGCCAACACTGTATAAATTCATGATCTGTTAAACAGAATTTATGTTCGAAACAATCTGTGTCCTTCTTGCTCCCTTCTCCACGCTACCACCATCAACAGCTAACACTACCATCATCAACATCTAACACTACCATCATCAACAGCCAACACTACCATCATCAACAGCTAACAATAACACCATCAACAGCTAACACTGCTGTCATCAACAGCAGACACACTACCATCATCAACATCTAATACTACCGCCATCAACAGCCACGCTACCACCATCAACAGCTAACACTACCGTCATCAACAGACAAACTGACATCATCAACATCTAATACTACCGCCATCAACAACTAACACTACCGTCATCAACAGACACACTGACATCATCAACATCTAATACTACCACCATCAACAGCTAACACTACCATCATCAACAGACACACTGACATCATCAACATCTAATACTACCGCCATCAACAACTAACAGTACCGTCATCAACAGACACACTACCATCATCAACAGCTAACACTACCATCAACAACAGCTAACACTACCATTATCAACAGCTAAACCATTATCAACAGCTAATACTACCATCATCAACAGCTAACACTAACATCATCAACAGCTAATACTACCATCATCAACAGCTAACACTAACATCATCAACAGTTAACACTACCATCACCAACAGCTAACACTACCATCATCAACAGCTAACACTACCATCATCAACAGCTAACATTATATCATCAACAGCTAACACTACCATCATCAACAGCTAACACTACCACCATCAACAGTTAACACTACCATCATCAGCAGCTAACACTAACATCATCAACAGCTAACACTACCATCATCAACAGCTAACACTACCATCATCAACAGCTAACACTACCATCATCAACAGCTAACACTACCATCATCAACAGCTAACACTACCATCATCAACAGCTAACACTACCATCATCAACAGCTAACACTACCATCATCAACAGCTAACACTACCAATACTCAACAGACACACTACCATCATCAAAAGCTAACACTACCATCATCAACAGACACACTACCAATACTTAACAGACACACTACCATCATCAAAAGCTAACACGACCAAAAGACTGTAATTTTTCACATGTGACTTTATTGTCAACACTTCAGACATTTTATATATTAAAAAAAAATTTTTTAAAACTACTGAGCCGTGCCCTGATCTTTCTGTAGGGAAGGAGGGAAGGGAACACACGATCAGTGCGGCAGCCACGTGATGTTCCGGTCTGAGTGTTTATTTCAACCTCGATCAGGGAGGTGGTATATTTTTATCGCAAACACTGAGGTTCAAAACCGTTGGAAGCTGTCAGCGACTCACAGCTAATGGTTTGCGCCAGGATTAGTGAACCAGAGCCATCCAGATCCAACTCCACCTGTCCGTGGTGCCTCCAGAAACAGACTAACCTGTCTAGTCTAGCCAAGCGAGTAGGAATCGAAGAGATAAGACAACCCGTTACTCAAAAATAAAATGATTAAGTCGGGGTTGTTGGGCCGAAAGGCGTGAATATCGCAGTTCTACTGCAAACTACAACCAAATGTATCTGCGCCCACTTAACGTCCTTCTAAGGACGGATGAAGAAAAGGACAATTAATTCCTTTAGCAGTCATCGGCTGAAAGAAAAGAAAAGAAAGGAAAGCCCGTGTGTGAAGGAGATTCAATCGGCTGTCCGCTTTTTGTGTTACTTACAAGACACTTTCAGATAGCTGTGGGGACGTCAATGGCGATAACGTTAGGCTGCTCAATGCGACTCGCCTTATTCTACCCGGCTGACAAGAATCAATGCTACCTCTAGCTGGGAAGGTATTAACAGCGAGGAGGAGAACTGGCCCAGTTAACTCCAATATCTGTGGCTAAATGCTGTGACGTTGACTATTTCACTGCCATACAACGTCATCATTGGTCTTTCTATTTTGATAGTCAAGACATCTATTCATTGTTCACGTGTTATTTACCTTATTACATAGTTGTTTATCATGTATGCTTTTGTTGATTTAGTCATTGATGTCTTTCCAGAAAGATAAAATGCATGTGCTGCTTCTATTTTACATTCAAAACAATCAGGCAGAAGCTGTAAATTATAATTGGAAAAATTGTGTGGTAAAAATTAATTTTACAGTTTGTCTATAACACAATAAATTGTACAATTTTGTTTATAACACGAATCATTTTATGGTTTGTTTATAACACAATTAATTGTACAATTTGTTTATAACACGAATCATTTTACCGTTTCTTTACACCTACGGTTCACTTTGCAGCTTGGTTATAAACAGCAGAACACGATATTTTGTGATTGTCTCTGAGTGCGGTCAGAGAATATAACCTGTCTATGCATGCCTGCCAGTTATCACTGTCTGTCCTCCAGGAAATTTTTACACTATAAATGTATTTCTGTTTTTTTTCCTTCCTCCTCTCTCCTCTTCACTGAACTCTCCCTCTCTCCCCAAATAATAAAGCAAATCAGTGTCACGTCAGTATACACAAAGACACGTTCTAAAAGTTCCCTCAGTTCTAGAGTGCCATCAACGAAATCTAGCCAAGTATACCGTTCCGATATCATGTGTTACTTTTTGGCTTTTCTCACCTGTGCTGTAACCAATGGAGCATGCATTGTCACTGATGCTGACAGGAAATCCAAAACAATTCCGTTGTTTGAAACTTGTCTTCTCTAACCGCGAGCTTAAATAACAGCAACAGCATTAGGTGTATTATTTTTTTTAAATAACCAAAATGACTTTGATAATTGGACGTGTCTATGTGAGAGGTCACGTGGGGAACCTCTCTGTACACTCAAAAATGGCATACAGATGCACTCGCATATCGAACAATTTAAAGACAATTAAATTTGTAAAAACTAAAGGTTTCCTCTGCGCCTTGCAAGGCGTATGGGAGAATATGGTGTAAGTGGTCATATTTTTATATGAGCATTGCATATTTTTGTGTAATGTGGTCGGTATCGCGACATGCCGCCTTTACTTACCAGAAAAATGTATGGTAATTAAATTTCTAGCAGTACCTTAAAATCAGACTCTGAAAGATCGAATTTCATAACAGTAGATATCTGATTTAGGGTCACATACTGCTTCAAGACGCTACTAGACAAGTGATATCGGTCGGTATACATGGGGTAGGCATACCATCAAATGCTTTATGTACATTTCAAGAGTTCACAAAATTAGAGTCAATATCGATCGCGATTGTGTTCTCACAAGGAGCTGAATCTCCAGTTGTAGAAAACAAAAATACGCACATACACATACAAGCCACAAGCGCTGAACCGAGCTCATAGACGCCTCCAAACGTTTCTTGTGTGTTGTATATTTACTGTGTAATTTATACATTGTTTTTAACACATAAATGATATTCACTTTGTATAAATTAATGCAGCAAATGTCATGTACTAATTATTGTAAGCATTAATACGTAAAACATAGTGTAGTTACTTGTATTAGCTTTTTTTCTGAATATGTGCATGCATGTTTGTGTGAGTTGCCTGTTTATCTCGTTATCTCACTGCTTCTTAACACTAGAACCGTTACGACAAATTCATTTGGATAAGCAGCAAGCAAAATAGTTACAAACCAGTGGACAAAGAGATACAGCGAAGAGGATGGCGCTGGATAGGATATACACTGCGGAAGCCAACTGAAAGTGTTACACGACAGGCCTGTTTTGGAATCCCCGGGGGAAAAGACAAAGAGGAAAATAAACATTCTTGGAGGAGACAGGTGGAAGCAGAGATGAGGTAACGGAAAACATGGAATGATCTTAAAGAATGCCAAGAAGCAGAACGGCTTGGAAAGTGGTAGTTGAAGACCTAGGTATGTATGCTCCACATGGAGTTGAAAGAAAGAAGATGGAAATAGTTACAAACATGTGACACACATGAAGGGTACTAAATATGATGACAAAAATGATATGATTTGTTTCTCACCTTTATGGCGATCACCCGATGATTATTACAAGAGTGGATAGTTCTCTTCGTCATCCCTACATATAAGGACGTTAAATAGGCGTAGATGCGTTGTGTTCTAATTTATTTGCGCATTTCGGCCCAACACATCCGACATCAGGTCAGCATTTTTGAGTACAGGGTTGCTTTATCTTTTCAATCTCTGCTAGCTTGCCCTGAGTACGCCGCGAAGATGTGCGTTACGACCTGGATGGTTCTGGTTCACCAATCCTGGTGAAAACCTTCAACTATGAGTCGCTGGCATCTTCCAGCTCAGTTGCTGAGAGGCACCTTACCTTCAGACACGATGTAAGAAAAAATAACTGATAAGCGAACATTCTACGACTCATAGCTTACCAAGACCCTATTGCACTTGGATTTTTTTTTTAAAACTAACCTTTCTGGCAAACAAGGAAGGATGAAAAAGGAAAGACAACCCGGTACTCAAAAATACCGTGTCGAAGTCGGATATGTTGGCACAAATAACATATAACTGACCTACGACCACCCAACGTCCTTGTATGAGCGGACTGCGAGAAGGAAAAGTAGTCGGATGAACGTGAGAAGAGAGAACGATTTGGTGGTTGAATAATGTTGGCGTCAAAAGTAGTCACATAATTGGCTAAATAATGATATCAGCTAATGCTGGCAGATACAACGGGTTCAAGACTTTGTACAAATGTAGATGCAATTACACTTGTGATGGGGCTTTAACACATGACGAACATCAATTCCAAAATGCACTGCCTTAAATAGCAATAGTTCATACACAGTTGCTTGTCACTGTCAATTTAGTTTACTTGATCGTTGATGTATTTCCAAGAAGGTCAAATACACATGCTTCTATTAAACATTCAAAGTGGTTAAAGGAGGCTGTAACTTAAAACCTGTTGTGGTTAAAAACAAAATGAAATATTTCACCAACCAAAACGTTCTTGCCAATATATGATCTTTTCATTACGAGGATTAACTATTAATATATTACTGACGTTACATATTTTTTTTTAGATTGCGTTTTGTGTGTGGTCGCAAAATGAAACCACTGATAAAATAGCAATTTAAAAATGAGTGGAATGTACTAGGCTCTGAACACCATCCATAAGTGCTACTAACTTTACAAGATAACAACTAAAATGTCACTTTTACATGAAAGTAAACAGCTGTGATGTAACCAACATTGTTGCATGTGAAACAGTGCACATTAGGACAGTGAACAAACACACCAACGATATGCTGACAACAATGATTATCTAAAGCTGTGTCTACTTACCAGGAAGCACTGGTGAACTCTGGAGAGTATAACGGGTGTGGAAACTGGCCGGGTGGGGCGGGGTATGCTGCATACATCGGCGGTCGAGGTAAGCCTGCAATCATGAATAGAAGGGGAGATCATTGACAGGCTAGACGAAACGTGTGGTGGTAGTCTGGTCAGCTGCAGGGAATGAGTGCACGTCAGTTACAGGGAGGAGTGGGATATGGTAGTACAGTGGTCAGTTCCATGGAAGGAGTCACGTGAGTTACATGGAGTGATATGGTACAGGTGCAGGGACGGAGTCAAGTGAGTTACAAAGAGTGGGATATGGTAGTACAGTGGTCAGGTGCAGGGACGGAGTCAAGTGAGTTACATGGAGAGGGATATGTTAGTACAGTGGTCAGTTCCATGGAAGGAGTCAAGTGAGTTACATGGAGTGATATGGTAGTACAGTGGTCAGGTACAGGGACGGAATACAAGTGAGTTACAGAGAGTCTAATATAGTAGTACAGTGGTTAGTAACAGATAGGGTAATAATAATAAGGATAATCCTTATCGTTTGAAGAGCGATCAATTCGTTTGTATTAAATTTTTTTTTAATTGGGTAATTCCGATATTTCTGAGCAGGTAAAACATTCATATCTCAGGCAAACGATACAATTAAAGCTCGTGTTCATTATGAAGGTGTCATGAACATCTGGAGCTAAACATTAAAGGTGTCATGAACATCTAGGGCTAAACATTGAAGGTGTCATGACCATCTGGAGCTAAACACTGAAGGTGTCATGAACATCTGGAACTAAACAGTAAAGGTGTCATGAACATCTGGAGCTAAACATTAAAGGTGTCATGAACATTTGGAGCTAAACATTAAAGGTGCCATGAACATCTGGAGCTAAACATTGGAGGTATCATGAACATCTGGAGCTAAACATTGAAGGTGTCATGAGCATCTGGAGCTAAACAATGAAGGTGTCATAAACACCTGGAGCTAAACAATAATGATGTCATGAACATTTGGGGCTAAACATTGAAGGTGTCATAAACATCTGGAGCTAAACATTAATAATGTCATGAACATCTGGGGCTAAACACTGAAGGTGTCATGACCATCTGGAGCTAAAAATTTAATGATGTCATGAACATATGAAGCTAAACATTAATGATGTCATAAACATCTGGAGCTAAACATTGAGGGTGTCATGAACATTTGGAACTAAACATTAATGGTGACATGAACATCTGGTGCTAAACATTAATGATGTCATGAACATCTGGAGCTAAACATTAATGGTGACATGAACATCTGGGGTTAAATATTAATGATGTCATGAACATCTGGAGCTAAACATTAATGGTGACATGAACATCTGGGGTTAAACATTAATGATGTCATGAACATCTGGAGCTAAACATTAATGGTGACATGAACATCTGTGGCTTAATATTGAAGGTGTCATGAACATCTGGGACTAAACATTGAAGATGTCATGAACATCTGGAGCTTAACATTAAAAGTGTCATGAACATCTGGGGCTAAACAATGAAGGTGTCATAAACATTTGGAGTTTAATATTGAACAGCACAAACTGAGAGTCGCTACGTGGGTACACGTATTTTATAAAAGAATACATAATGATTATTGTAATTATCACTAAAGAATGATATCAAGCAGTTTCTGAAACTGTCGTAGGGACCATCGTCGGTGCAATTAAGTTCGGGAACTGTTCTGATAATTGACTGTGGGACTAGCGTAATAGTTGACATTGTACCAGCCCACCTAATGATGTTAAGTAAATAAAGATTAGCAACAGTGTTATTATTGCTAGTAGTACCAATAACAACATCAATAATAATTAGTAGATGTGACACTGCTACCGGCTACTTCAGGGTCCCACGTAAACAAACGGGATACTTCAGCTTCCCACGTAAACAAACGGGATACTTCAGCTTCCCACGTAAACAAACGGACTACTTCAGGTTCCCACGTAAACAAACGGACTACTTCAGGTTCCCACGTAAACAAACAGGATACTTCAGGTTCCCACGTAAACAAACGGACTATTTCAGTTTCCCACGTAAACAAACGGACTACTTCAGGTTCCCACGTAAACAAACAGGATACTTCAGCTTCCCACGTAAACAAACAGTATACTTCAGGTTCCCACGTAAACAAACGGACTACTTCAGGTTCCCACGTAAACAAATGGGATATTTCAGGTTCCCACGTAAAACAAACGGGCTACTTCAGGTTCCCATGTAAGCAAATGATGAACTACAAGTACGATTCAATTATAACTATGAATGCTCTTTTGGAAGATTGACAGCTGGAACAGTCTTCCGTATTTTAAATCATTTAATAATAATAATAATAATAATAATAATAATAATAATAATAATAGGCTATTTGTAGAGATAAATCAAAGTGCCACAGTAGATCACTCGAGAGCAAATAAGGGCTTTCGTTACCACTGAATAGTCCTATTATAGAATTGAGCCTATAAAATAACAAATAAATATTACACGTTGGATAATTAAAATATTTTAATGAAATACTATTTCAAGGTTAAAACCAAATCATTCGTATTTTTTTTTTACAAGAGCAATTTGACAAGCGGTGTTTAGAAATGAGTGCACTTTATTATGTAATCAGCTTTGATGTAAATTAACGGAATTCAATTATAACAAAAAGGCACTTATTCTAGCAACTAACTGGTTTATAATGTAAACATTTATGTAGAATGGAAACAGCGGGAGATTATGGAGTCTATTTACTTACATATTCTTGTCATAATTTCCCAAACCACAAACAAATAAGAATCAGGCAAACAAACTTTTCTCCGTCACATATAAACCAGGGGGCAGAATTAACGACGCTCATATTCTAATGCGACTCCGGTTATCTTCCCCCGTCGAGCGGAACCAGATTTCAGAAAACCGTAAAGTGTCAGGAGAATCCACAGGCAAATTTTATTTTATTTTAAGAACGTCTGGTTTGGATTTAAAGCAAATGAACATTCCAGGTACTCACACGAGATTGCCCCAGGTGCAATTGTTCTATCTATTCCCGACTGCTGCCAAAAATAACAGCGTAATCAACAACATGAAGAGGACGGGTTAAGATCTCCGATTCTAAACGATGCCACAACCGTCAAGGTATTAACAGTAGCGTCCATGATAGCCTAGGACAGTATTTCCCTACCTGTTTGTACCTGAGAGCACACCCCAGCTGTCGGTAGAGACGGGAGAAGCAGCTGAGATTTTTACATGTTTCGGGGCACATTTATAGTTCAACAAAATACCTCATGACTGTAATGTAACAGTAGGAAGATACCTGAGAGTTATAACCCAAGTAGGCCCGCCCCTTGTTTCGCTCTTTATAGCATCATGTAGAGAATGGCCAAGACACACTCGTCTACTGTTCTTTCTGAATATCAGAGCAACAGTACACAAATATGTCGAGTTTTCTTGCTCATGATAGTTACCGCAAAAGAGAAACAGAACATCAACATACCGATAGACGGCAGACAATAAAAACAAGTAGAGGAATTTAAATACATAGGAAATCTTGTGACAAACAACAATTCACAAGCAGCAGAAATAGACTCAAGATAATAAAGCTTGTCAAATCATTAGACATCTATTACAACCATTGTCCAACAAGGAAATAACTCTGGAGGCAAAGCCTACACTCTACAATAATATTTCACTCCAACGTTGTGCTATCAATGTCAGACCTGGACTCTAGACTCAAAAACAATCAGAAAATTAACCACTACCGAGATGAAATGTGTCAGACGAATGACAGGAAACAGCCTGAGAGATAAGGTCAGAAATGAAAAATTGACAATAAAAGGTAAGAATAATTCCTGCAATTGAAACATAAACAAATAAAGAAACAACAGATAAAATGGTTTGGCCATGTGATAAGACAGAAAGACCAAAACACAACACAACGAGTCTTCAATAAACGCTGCGAGAACACAGACTCAAGAGCCGGTGACAAAAAAAAAAAAAAAGATAAATCGATGAAGCATAGAAAACATAACAACAGCAGAAATGAACAGAACAGCAGAAGGAAATTATGTATCCTCTTGACGTTGAAAGGCAAACGAGGAAGGAAAGCAGAAGAAAGTTAGGTACTGGAAGTGTACCCATTGTTCACCAGTCTCGCTACCTGTTATACAGAGCATCCCGCTGTTGTCACGAATTGAGTAGAGTAAGATGAAAACAAATAATGCATTTTTTTTTTGGGGGGGGGGGGCGGAGAGAGAGAGAGAGAGAGAGAGAGAGAGAGAGAGAGAGAATTATTAAAAAATAAATTAAACAAGAGAAATCTATTTTTTTAGGGCACATATATAGACACAGCAAACTATTGAATGATTAACAGAGATAAGACCAACATTATGAAAATTAATACAGTTGGCAATAACGAAATAAAACTAGGAGAAATACCTCTACTAGACGTACAATCTTATATATATCTGGGCAGTAATATAGATAAAGAGGGAGGAACAGAAAATGATACCAAAATAAGGATATCAAAAGCAAGAGGAGCTTGCATTGCACTAGGAAAAATGGAAATCCAAAGAAATTAGGTTAATACAAAAATAACAATTTTCAACTCAAATGTTAAGTCGGTCCTATTACATGGCTGTGAAACAAGGAGAACAACAAATTTGACAATCACGAAGATACAGACTTTCATTAATGGATGCTTACGCAGAATAAAAGGATGGAAATGGCAGGACAAAATCACTAACATAGAATTATGGAAATGTACCAGTCAAATGCCAGTGGATAAAGAGATATAGCGAAGACGATGACGCTAGATATGACACACAGTACGGAAGCCAACTGAGAGTATTACACAACATGCCTTTTTTTGGAAGCCTCAGTGGAAAAGACAAAAAGGAAGACCAAGGAATTCTTGGAGAAGACAGATAGAAGAAGAGATGAAGATGATGGGGAAAACGTGGAATGATCTTAAAAGAATGGCAAAAAACATAACGAATTGGAAAGTGTTTGTTGAAGACCTATGCTCCACTGGGAGCTAAAAAGGTAGAAGAAGAAGAAGAAACTATTGGATGTCATCTTGAGCGGCAAAAAAAGATAAACGAGATTGAGGCAGATAAAGACTAAAGTGGACTGTGTCAATGTCAACAGATGGACATGAGAACACAGTACAGTGAGAACCATCGTAGCATGAGAGACAGCATGGCTCGTAGACGGCATGCATCGTAGCATGAGAGACAGCATGGCTCGTAGACGGCATGCATCGTAGCATGAGAGACAGCATGTCTCGTAGACGGCATGCATCGTAGCATGAGAGACAGCATGGCTCGTAGACGGCATGCATCGTAGCATGAGAGACAGCATGTCTCGGCATGCATCGTAGCATGAGAGACAGCATGTCTCGTAGACGGCATGCATCGTAGCATGAGAGACAGCATTTCTCGTAGACGGCATGCATCGTAGCATGAGAGACAGCATTTCTCGTAGACGGCATGCATCGTAGCATGAGAGACAGCATTTCTCGTAGACGGCATGCATCGTAGCATGAGAGACAGCATGTCTCGTAGACGGCATGCATCGTAGCATGAGAGACAGCATTTCTCGTAGACGGCATGCATCGTAGCATGCATGTCTCGTAGACGGCATGCATCGTAGCATGAGAGACAGCATGTCTCGTAGACGGCATGCATAGTAGCATGAGAGACAGCATGTCTCGTAGACGGCATGCATCGTAGCATGAGAGACAGCATGTCTCGTAGACAGCATGCATCGTAGCATGAGAGACAGCATGTCTCGTAGACAGCATGCATCGTAGCATGAGAGACAGCATGTCTCGTAGACAGCATGTCTCGTAGACAGCATGCATCGTAGCATGAGAGACATCGAAATGGCATGAACTGATCTATATCAACTAACACTATACGAGAACTAGGAATGGTGCCACGGTTAAACGACAACTTGTCGCCAGTTTTGTTAACGGGACTATGACATCCAGCAAAACATGAAGAGTTTGAATTTAGAGACAATGTGACGCCGGGACCATCCGATAACTAACACGAACTACTGTGAAATAATATATATAATACATATATATATATTACATTGTTACATACACATCGTTACGCCATTATCCTATTTTAACTGGGGTCTGGGGTACGGGGAGATACAGGACATGAAAATATCGCCAGCCTGCCCTGAGAAGTCTTGGGTTCGGGTCGAGTTTTTATTTCACTCACCGATAGAAACAAATGTCGGGATTTGAACCCGCACTCTCCTGGTTTGAACCACGACGAGTTATCGATATTCTATAAAGGATGATCATATCAAATATGAACTTCACTGCTGGCGTACTGGAAATTGCTGTTAGATTACGACTTGCAGGCCCATCCTCTCGAACAGAGATAAACAGGCTGTATCTAAACAGCCTCAAGTATTGGTTTACATTTATGTGCTGGTTCCTCGGTTGGAGGGGGAGTTGGTGGGGGGTGGGGGGGGGAAGAAAGAGAGAGAGAGAGACTAACTATAATGACCAATATATCTCACGATCCCATTCCTATTTTCCTTGCCCACAAACAGCAGCAACCGTTACACTTTCTGCGATAGAAACACATTTCCTCCACTTTGTGCGAATCGTGGCTACCCTTCCAAAGTGCCCCACATCTGGCTCACACTCATAATCATTGAGTGCCGTCTCAGTATCGAAAGTTGGCTACCATGGAGCCCCATTCCACTCTGTCTCTTGATTTTATAGTGCAGGTTGTCCATAGGCTGACTAGTACATCTTTTGATGTTACTCGTCCATGTTAGTCTTGGTCTGCCTGTTTTACCTTGTAATTTCCCTTCCAAGATTACTTTTAGTAGGTTGCTGTGTCTTTTAACATGTCCTAAAAATCTCATTTGTCTTGGTTGAATATTGTTTAGTAGTTCTCTTTCGTTTTTAGTTGTTTTAAGACTTCATGGTTTGTTCTGTTTTCTTTCCATCCAATTGTACCTATTCTTTAATAAATCCACATTTCAAAGGTTTCAATATTCTGTTCTGTTTTCTTGTCTAATGTCCATATTTCTGCACCATACAGGAATGTTGAGAAGATTTAACATTTTGCTATTCTTAGTTTTAGCCCTAGTGTTATTTGTTTTAATATTAGCATATTTTCTATGGCATTAAAATTACTTTTTTGCCATTCCTATTCTTTTGTTTATTTCAGTTGTACATTTTGCTTCACTAGTTATAGTATGTCCAAGGTAGTTGTAGCTCTGAACTGTCTCCAGGTCTATTCCTTCAATTTTGATATTGTAGGTTTTGAGTATTATCTTTGTTTATGATCATAGTTTTAGTCTTTTTGATATTCATATCTAATCCATATTTTTTGCTTGTCATGTTTATTTCATTAAGTAATTGTAGATCTTTAGGATTTTCTGCTAGAAATAGAGTATCATCAGCATTAAGTTATTGATTATCTTTCCTTTAATGTTTTAGCCTGGATCTCTGTGATGTTTTTAGAGATTTTCTCAGTGTATAGATTGAACAAGCTTGGTGATATGATGCACCTCTTTTAATATCAATAGTTGTAGAGTTATCTTTGTTATATTTTATTATTGCTGTTTGCTCTCAGTATAAACTAAATATTAATTCTATGTCTGTGTCATCTTGACGTATATCTTTTAGGCAGTCTATACGTTTTTTTATGGTGCATTCTGTCAAAAGTGTTAGTGTAGTCTATGATGCAGGCACATATTGTTTGTTTGCTTTTGTGTACTTTTCGATTAATGTCCTCATTCAGAATATGGCTTCTTTTGTCCCACTGTTATTTCTAAATCCAAATTGTTGTTGTTCTAATTCTGTATTGATTTTATTATGAATCCTTCCTTGTATGACTATTAGCGCGATTTTTGTTAGATGAGTCATTATGCTTATATTTCTTAAAAACCATTGCATTCAATTGCACAAGTTTTTTTAGGCAATGCAGTGAAAGTTGATGTTTTTAGTTCATTTGGCGTGTATCCTGTATGGTATATGTCGTTGCATATATATAAGATCACTTCAATGCCCAAATCCACTAGTGCTTTTATCATCTCTATGTGTTCATTGTGAGGTCCTGCAGCTTTTTCCCGTTTTCTTAGTTTGTATAGCTTTTCCCACTTAGATTTTAAGATTGTATAGCCTGATGTACATTTTATCATTGGTTTTTTTCCCTTCCGTCATAAAATAATTAGATTATATATTCCTCCAATTGATTATATATTTGTAGTCATTAAGTATTTTTCCTTTTTTTTTTGTTTGCAATAAATCCACTTTCTGTGGCTTTTTTTTAAATTTTAAAGTCATTCTCTTTATTTCTGTGTTCTCTTAAATATTGTTTATTTTTTAAGTTTCTATTTCTGGATATCTTTGGCTGAGCTGGCCTTCTTTTCCCTTTTTGCACATTTTGCGTATTTCAGTATCTATTTTCTTGTATTGAGTAGTGTCCTTTTCTTGTCTTCTTTCTTCTATTTTTTCATAGATGGAGTCAGTTATCCATTTTTGTTGTTGTTATTTTCCTTTTTTGGGGGTAAGATGTCGCAAGTTTCTTGTATGCTTTTCATTATGCATTGCTATTTGGTTGTAACATTTTCATTATGATTTTCTCTTCTGTACTGCTCAATCCACACTAGTCTACATAGACATTCTATCCTCAACGCTGGATTTGAGACATTAAATAGCTTCCACAATAGCAGACTATATGTACGATACCGTTACATTGTCCTCTGATGCCATACAGCCTTAAAAGAAAGTCAGAGTTGTTTGAGTTGCTCCATAGTTCCCTTCACATATAGTCATATGTTACGTTGTATTTGCTACCTCGTGAATGTCTCTCTCTCTCTCTCTCTCATATAATCTACGATGAGATATAATTTAGTTTTAAAGAGAATACAAGATGTTTGCATCAATTACATACAGTTTGTACACTATCCACTTTCTGACAGATAAGTTATTCTATATACAGGAAACATAATACACTTTTAAATCATATATACTTCTATATGTGATACAACCTTTATTTTGAAGTTACATCAATTCTGTTTTAGGGAGAAATAATAGGACAGTAAATAAACTGCTTTTAGTACAAGTCTCTTTCAATACAGCTGACTTTTAGATGATTCCTAGTGCGTTTTGAGATGGCTCATATAAACAATTACATGACTCATAATGTGAAATCACATAACTTGTATGTACTTTCAGATAGTTCATAATCAAGCTTTAGACGAGTCAAAATCCACATTAACGTTAAAGTAGGAGCATATGTTTGTTCCACCAGACAGCTACACTGAAATAAAAACAATGCTAAATCAGGAACGAGAAAACGCCGCGATATGGACAACTGAGAAGAATTAAACCAGCTGCAGTGATGCTTAATAACGCTAGTTAGAAGTGGAACTTTTGTTAAAATAAAGTTTAATTTTTGTTGAAAATACGAGCAATAAAACGTGCAATTTTCCCAAAACCTATAAATCAAAAGTGTAGTTAACGTTGAAAGCATCAACAGTGTAGTTAGCGTTGGAAGTATCAAAAGTGTAGTTAACGTTGAAAGTATCAAAAGTGTCATCATCATTGAGTGCCGTCTCCGCAACGAAGGTTGGCTACCATGGAGCGCCATTTTGCTCTATCTCTTGCTTTGATGGTGCAGGTTGTCATCGGTTGATTTGTCCATCTTTTGATGTTACTCGTCCATGTTAATCTTGGTCTGCCTCTGCCTCTTTTACCTTGTATTTTCCCCTCCAGGATCACTTTCAGTAGGCTGTTGTGTCTTTTAACATGGCCTAAGAATCGCATTTGTCTTGTTCTAATTGAGTTCAGAAGTTCTCTTTTCATTTTTAGTTGTTTTAAGAATTTGTCATTTGTTTTCTTTTCCTTCCATCCAATTCTACCTATTCTTCTATATATCCACATCAAAAGTGTAGAACGTTGAAAATATCAAAAGTGTAGTTTCCGTTGAAAGCACTAAAAGTGTAGTTAACGTTGAAAGTATCAAAAGTGTAGTTAACGTTAAAAGTATCAAAAGTGTAGTTAACGTTGAAAGTATCAAAAGTGTAGTTAACGTTGAAAGCATCAACAGCGTAGTTTACGTTGAAAGTATCAAAAGTGTAGTTAACGTTGAAAGTATCAAAAGTGTAGTTAACGTTGAAAGTATCAAAAGTGTAGTTAACGTTGAAAGTATCAAAAGTGTAGTTAACGCTGAAAGTATCAACAGCGTAGTTAATGATGAAAGCATCAAAAGTGTAGTTAACGTTGAAAGCATCAACAGCGTAGTTAACGTTGAAAGTATCAAAAGTGTAGTTAACACTGAAAGCACTAAAAGTGCAGCTTTCGTTGAAGTATCAGCACTTAAAGTATAAACATGTTTGCCTTAAGAAGTTAAAATTGTATTGTCTGCCCACAGCAGAAGATGATGAAGACGACATTGTAAAGGTAACCATGTAGACGCATCATCGCAAGCTTATACCTGACGTTAAGGCCTAATGCATTTTTCTGCCAAGATTGTGAGCACAAACAATATGGTGCGTGCGCACGCAGTCCCACCACCAACCGCTCTCTTTTTTTTCCTTCAATATTTCTCCGCCCTAACCACTAATAGTGGTTTTTGTTCCATTCACAATTATCTTCTCCTTGCAGAGGAAACATCCACTCACAAGAGCTGGCCTGTACCAAACGTGCCGTCGAGCCCGCTCAGTTGTTATCAAATACCGCACATACGTTTAGTGTACGAGAACACTGTCAACCGTCCAGTCTGTGACACGACGTGTAGATGTTAACACTGTCAACTATCCAGTATGTGAAACGCCGTGTATATGTTAACATTGTCAACTATCCAGTCTGTGACACGCCCTGCATATGTTAACACTGTCAACTGTCCAGTCTGTGACACGCCGTGTATATGTTAACATTGTCAACTGTCCAGTCTGTGACACGCCGTGTATATGTTAACATTGTCAACTATCCAGTCTGTGACACGCCGTGTATATGTTAACACTGTCAACTATCCAGCCTGTTACACGCCGTGTCTATGTTAACACTGTCAACTATCCAGTCTGTGACACGCCGTGTATATGTTAACATTGTAAACTATCCAGTCTGTTACACGCCGTGTATATGTTAGCATTGTCAACTATCCAGTCTGTTACACGCCGTGTATATGTTAACATTGTCAACTATCCAGTCTGTTACACGCCGTGTATATGTTAACACTGTTTTACTATCCAGTCTGTGACACGCCGTGTATATGTTAACATTGTCAACTATCCAGTCTGTGACACGCCGTGTATATGTTAACATTGTCAACTATCCAGTCTGTGACACGCCATATATATGTTAAATCTCGTACATGTTCCAGACACAAACACAACAATGTGCCGCTACAGACTTTACTGGCATAAGATTGTATCGTTTAAATACTTATATTTGGGTTCCTCTGAATGCCCTTTACTTGTTCTTGGTTTCCTCTGAATGCCCTTTACTTGTTCTTGGTTTCCTCTGAATGCCCTTTACTTGAACTGTCAAAATGTACCATTCATTCATGCACAACCCTTATCATTTGAAAACAACACGAACGAACGTAAAACAAACTCGTCCACGGTATTTCTACCTTAATTATTGGCAGCAACTTACCATAGTTGCAGGTCTCTCTGGGATATCTCTCATATGATCATCCACGAATGTCGTAAAGTTCACAGTTCTAGAGCATGACTCCATTATATTCTTGTATCCATTATTCAGGTCTTTCAATGAAAACCACCAAGTTAAGCGTTTCTGCGATCTACTTTCGATATAGACTATTATACCGGCACATGTCAAAGTATATGTACCTATAGCTAATAATGACCTTGTCATTCATGATCAAATATGAACTTACACACGTTAGCACTCAATGGCGACCGTTATTTATTTTACAGTAATCATGTATTGCAAATATTTATGTCAACTTCTGCTACTACTTCATGTACCTTCGAAGCTATTGGTAACCACGCTCACATATATTTTATTTCCAAATGCCGAAATCCTCCTTGTAGCAAATATTACGTACCAATATTTTAACTTTCTTTAGATATATCTCGGGTCTTACAATTACCCTATCTTTGCGACATAAGTAAATAAATAGGAGGACGGACAAGTGAAGCGACAGGAGGACAGACAAGTAAAGCGGCAAGAGGACAGACAGGTGAAACGAGAGGACAGACAAGTGAAGCGACAGAAGGACTGACAAGTGAAGAGGCAGAAGGTTTGGCTCGTTTTTCAAGTAAGAGACCACGGTTTCATACATTCTCCAGTCGACCCAGATAAGAACATTGGAAATTGGTACTTGACCTTTGGACGGGAAGGTAGAGCGGCTAGAGGAAGAATCACAATTACGGTGCGCACAGGATGTTGCGAAGAGAAGTGAGGAGCCCTAACACTTTATTTCCCAACAACAGTTATGCTATAAGATTACAAGACACTGGTAATAAATAACTGACCATTTACTACAGCAGGAAACTACCGCGGCGAGAACTCAACTTTAATATACAAGGGCATGTATTTCTACAGCCCTCGGGAAGAAAAACAACAACAGAAAACAGAGAACATTAAAACAACATAAAATATAGAACAATAAAAAAAGAACAATTTAAAAAAAAAGTGAGAACAATAAACAATTTTAAAAAACAGAACAATAAACAATAAAAAACAGAGAACAATAAACAATTTATAAAAAATCAGAGAACAATAAACAATTTTTAAAAACAGAGGGCAAATAAACAATAAAAAAACAGAGGGCAAATAAACAATAAAAAACAACAGTGGGCAAATAAAAAAAAATAAAAAACAGGGCAAATAAACCAAAAAAAAAACTGAGGACAAATAAAAAAAAAAAAATAGAGGGCAAATAAACAAGAAAGAAACATAGGGCAAATAAACAATAAAAACAGTAGGCAAATAAACAATAAAAAATAAAGGGCAAATAAACAATAAAAAACATAGGGCAAATAAACAATAAAACAACAGAACAATAAACAAAACAGAGAACAATAAACAATTAAAAAAAACAGAGAATAATACAGAAAACAATAAACAAAACAGAAAACAATAAACAATTAAAAAACAGAGAACAATAAACAATTTAAAAAACAGAGAACAATAAACAAAACAGAAAACAATAAAAAAACAGAAAACAATAAACAATTAAAAAAACAGAACAATAAACAATTTTTAGAAAAAAAAACAGAGAACGATAAACAATTTAAAAAAAACAGAGAACAATAAACAATTTAAAAAAAAAAAAAAAACTGAGGGTAAATATGCAGCACGAAGACATTCATCACCTTCAGTTAGCCTCTCAGGTGGCAATAAATATTTATTAGGGGTAACTAGTTGGCAGCGTACTGGAGAACAGGTCTCTCAGGTGGCAAGCGACAAGTTCAAATCCTGGTTCGGGTCATCTATTGTTCTATGTTACCTATTTGTGGACTTCTCCGAGTGCCGTAACAAAACCCGCATAATTTTATTTATGTATAATAACACTACCAGACCCGAATCATCTTGGTGCTTTTTAATATATAATTTGCCACACTAACTACCCCTGGGCTAAATTACAGAAGTGAACGACGATTGATATGGGCAAGCATCAGCACAACTTTAATGAATGAAACAGAACTTGTAACTCTCTGGGAACAGAACTTGTAACTCTCTGGGAACAGAACTTGTAACTTCTGGGAGCAGAACTTGTAACTATCAAAGCTTCATATCGTTAAGCTGTGTGGCTACTGGAGCCCCCACGGTGAGGGGAGAAAAGAAGAGAGCCACTGTTATCTGCCACGCATGTCTTAAGAGGTGACAAAGGATATTTGGAATCGTCGCTTGTGCAGTCGAGTATAACGTGCACGGAGCGACCTTGTCAACGGAATTTACCTATGTATTTTGGGAAATGCTGTGACAGGTGGTGGAGTGGATATGGGGAATACCTGACTGCAAAAAAAACTGATTCACTGAAACATAGATAGAATAAAACATATCTTCATGGCGGCTTTTTCTCAATTTGATTGTTCGTCAAGTTGTATTTGTACTAGTTCTCAGATATTCAATTCTTCTCATCGCATGTGGTCCATCTTACCTAGTGTTGTTACATTGCTGGTACGGTGTGTCTCCAAAAACGCCACCTTTACTAGTCTTATTATTTTGTTTGTGTGCATCAAAGATTTTTTTTTTTTTTTTAATATTCCAACTGCTACGTTACAATTGAGAGCATATGTGATAGAGTCACTTTATTAAAGCAATTTGTCCAGTTACCATTTGCTGCTGGAGATCACATTCGAAAATCTTTGAAACTTAGGGATATCCTCTAATACAATCATCCAATCAGATTTGTTCTCATTGTCCCAGTCATTTTTTTTAAACAACAGCAACACTGTAAATCGACTGAGGTCAGTACTTTTACCAGCGATAGAAAGGTAGATAAAGATATCGGAATCCAGATAGTAAATAATGTAGGCTACAAAACTATAACTGATTCAGTCAGGGGAACAAGTTCCAACAATATATATGGTTAGCTGTGAAGAACAAAACATCAGTGATCACAATCGATGACTGTCACAGCCAATAACTTCACACAATTAAAGCAGTAAAGACATCAAGATGCATAGAGACGTGAAGCTGCTGTAAAGCTGATGATTATGACAATTTTTTTTTGTTAAAAAGGAGAAAAAAAGTGGTATGGTAACAGCTTTACGTAGGTCAGTAACAAAACAAAAGTCGACGTTTCGGCCAAACAGGCCTTCAGCTGGAACAACAAACAAAAGCACAAATATATATAGATAGATAGATAGATAGATAGATAGATAGATAGATAGATAGATAGATAGATAGATAGATAGATGGATAGATGGATGGATGGATGGATGGATGGATGGATGGATGGATGGATGGATGGATGGATGGATGGATGGATGGATGGATGGATGGATGGATGGATGGATGGATGGATGGATGGATGGATGGATGGATGGATGGATGGATGGATGGATGGATGGATGGATGGATGGATGGATGGATGGATGGATGGATAGATAGATAGATAGATAGATAGATAGATAGATAGATAGATAGATAGATAGATAGATAGATAGATAGATAGATAGATAGATAGATAGATAGATAGATAAGGATATATACATAAATCTAACTACGTGGCGATAACATGCTATATAGATACTCAAGGAAGGAAAAAAGGGTCACTTTCCTGCGGTTCAGAGCTTGGTCAGCCTCTGACTTAACTAAACTAGATGGGCGGGCTGACCAACTATATATTTCACTGACCAGGCAGTCAGGTGAGAAATAACAAGGAAAGGTCCTAAAAAAATATTTTTATAACAAATGGGGATAAAAATGGGAACCAATATGAACCAATGATATACAGGCTATTGGCATCAGCTGTTCAGCACATGTTCACACTAATTGGGTACTCCTAGGACTCAGCTGTCAACGTGCGATGATAATCGACGGACAGCTCAGTAAAGATAAATTTATACAACCAAGAAGACGGTAAAGATAAGCTTCAACAACCAAGGAGACAGTAAAGAAGAATAGAACGAAGGAGTATGTGTTAGCACTCGGAAATAATGACAGACAAACAACAACAGAAAAAAACAAAGAACAATATATCGCCTCGGAAGTTCCCTATATAATAATATAATATGTATTATTATTTGTACCCAGAGACAGTAAATATAAGTTTATACAACCAAAGAGACGGTAAAGATAAGTTTATACAACCAAAGAGACAGTAAAGATAAGTTTATACAACCAAGGAGACGGTAAAGATAAGTTTATACCACCAAGGAGACAGTAAAGATAAGTTTATACAACCAATGAGGCAGTAAAGATAAGTGTATACAACCAAGGAGGCAGTAAAGATAAGTTTATACAACCAAAGAGACAGTAAAGATAAGTTTATACCACCAAGGAGACAGTAAAGATAAGTGTATACAACCAAGGAGGCAGTAAAGATAAGTGTATACAACCAAGGAGGCAGTAAAGATAAGTTTATACAACCAAAGAGACAGTAAAGATAAGTTTATACCACCAAGGAGACAGTAAAGATAAGTTTATACAACCAAGGAGGCAGTAAAGATAAGTGTATACAACCAAAGAGGCAGTAAAGATAAATGTATACAACCAAGGAGGCAGTAAAGATAAGTGTATACAACCAAGGAGGCAGTAAAGATAAGTTCATACAACCAAGAAAACTAACGAATCATTTTAGGGAAGCAAGAGGTCTGAGAGTTTCAGTTCATGGAAACAAGGACTTGATAAAGTTATTAAAGGAATGAGTTGGTCTGTGTAAAAGTACGAATGAAGGTGTCAGTGAGGACATTTAGTTGACGCGGAGTATGTGAGGATATGTTTAACAACAAACATAAGAGACAGAGAGGACATTTAGTTGACGCGGAGTATGTGAGGATATGTTTAACAACAAACATAAGAGACAGAGGAGGACATTTAGTTGACGAGGAGTATGTTGGGATATGTTTAACAACAAACATAAGAGACAGAGATGACATTTAGTTGACGAGGAGAATGTGAGGATATGTTTAACAACAAACATAAGAGACAATGACGACATGTAGTTGAAGAGGAGTATGTTGGGATATGTTTAACAACAAACATAAGAGACAATGAGGATATTTAGTTGACGAGGAGTATGTTGGGATATGTTTAACAACAAACATAAGAGACAATGACGACATGTAGTTGAAGAGGAGTATTTGGGGATATGTTTAAGAACAAACATAAGAGACAATCAGGCCGAATAACCCTAGGATAGGCATTACAAGACAAGTTTGGGAACCACTCAAATCCCAAAACACGTACACTGGCTATACTCCGACGGGTCATCATAATGGCAGGTCGGCCAAGTCATATCACATTTGTTATCTTTTCCGCAGTCGTGTGGGACGTTTACTTTTGTCAATCCATATTAAAGCTCATTTCATCCCATTTGCTTTCAATTCCATTAAAATCCTGCAGAATTTCTTGGCCCTATATAGTTTACTCCTGTTTATTATTTCATGGTCTTTTCATCATAATTACTTCTATTTCATGGAAATATTTTGTGATTTCATATTAACTGGGCACTCAGGTTCACTGTTTGTAAAACTCATTTTAGTTACCTTACCTTATAATTAATCACGTCACATACTACTCGAACTGAATAATCCATGAAAACGACCCTTCATGATCAACATTCCTCCGTCCCTTTCTTCGTGCAAACTGAATTTTAAAATTTGATTTCTATCCGCTAATGAGTTAAAAACCATCTCTCATTCTCAATGCTTTGACACTTTTGTCTAAATCTCTGGAGGTTTCTTTGCTGACGACTATCGGATGTCTCCTGTAATTCGTCCACTTATACTCCTCTGATGCTGCTTCTATTGAGTGCAGCATGTTTCAGTCTGCGGTATCTAACTAATCAAATTCTGTCTTGAATTCGCTCAAGATTCATAAACGATCTAGATCACCCCATCACGAAACAGGTGTTTATATTTTGCTCATACATGTAGCACGGAAGTGGTCTGGGCCAGAACCGGCTCGCCAAGCTATTTTGATCGGTCACTGAGCATGATTTGACAATTTCTATACACTCCCCCCATCCCTTGAGCTAAACATGAGAAAAC
This sequence comes from Megaustenia siamemsis, assembly GCA_032433765.1. Lineage (NCBI taxonomy): Eukaryota > Metazoa > Mollusca > Gastropoda > Stylommatophora > Ariophantidae > Megaustenia > Megaustenia siamemsis. The sequence goes on along the minus strand of JAVIAB010000073.1, from coordinate 117,473,912 downwards.
AAAGAATAACACATAAATAACCCTAACCGGTAAGCGTTCTATTTGTAATGTATTGTTAAACTGTTCTTTTTCCCTCCTCCCTTTTTATATCGAATCCCCCCTCCTTTTCATTCCACATTCTCTTCTGTCTTCCACTCTCCATCACTATTACCATTAGTACAACGCTTGTGAATGCAAGTAATTCATATAATGGTTGCATTAGGTATTTGTATCTGGCCCTCGGTGTCTTCATAGTTTTAGATCTGGCCCTCGGTGTCTTCATAGTTTTAGATCTGGCCCTCGACATCGTTATAGTTTTAGATCTGGCCCTCGACATCTTTATAGTTTCAGATCTGGCCCTCGACGTCTTTATAGTTTCAGATCTGGCCCTCGACGTCTTTATAGTTTTAGATCTGGCCCTCGACGTCTTTATAGTTTTAGATCTTGCCCTCGACGTCTTTATAGTTTTAGATCTGGCCCTCGACGTCTTTATAGTTTTAGATCTGGCCCTCGATGTCTTTATAGTTTTAGATCTGGCCCTCCACGTCTTTATAGTTTTAGATCTGGCCCTCAACGTCTTTCTAGTTTTAGATCTGGCCCTCGACGTCTTTATAGTTTCAGATCTGGCCCTCCGAAAATAAAAGGTTGATCACCCATAATTTAACACATTACTGAGTTTCGATTCTACAGCTCAAATTAAAGTCATATAAAATAAAACACCAAGAAGTCATTCCTACCGATAGCATGACTGTGGTCTATGATCATCAAATGAAAGTTACACCACAACGTAAAATGCAAACACTATCAGTCGATTCTTTCAGTCTAAACCGACTAAGATGTGTTTAAATAATGTTCCCATCAAAGCACTTGTCCCAACAGCTAATGCTGGTGTCGGAGAATGCATCTCAGTCTGCCTTCAATAAAGAAAATTACCTTTCTATTTTTGACACGTGGAAAATTGTGAACAATTTAGGGTACCCGCCACATCAAACAGAAGAAATAACACGCACAAAGAAAATTATTGTAGAAGGTATGGCATTTAACTCTCTATTTCTTTCTATATCTTTCTCTATTTAACAACGACTTTTTCGGAACCTACAATCACTGTTTTAAGAATTTGTCATACCCAAATCTAACAATGGGAGCCGCGATAGCTCAGTGGTTAGTGAACTGGACTACAAAGGACAAGGGGTAGGGTTCGATCCCAACCGACGGCTTCCGGGTTCACCCAGCCTTAAATGGGTACCGGATTTTTTTCTGGGAAAGTAAAGCAGCACGGGCGTAATACCAACCACATTACCCCAAAAATCATGTGCTGAAGGTCTGTAAAATATAGGGTCACTAACACCAAATTTCCCTATACGCCACTTGGCGTGACGGGGGTACTTTACTTTCCTTTTTTTTTTTTATATCTGACAATATATAATCGTTACTAAAGTGAAAACGATCGACCGCTGAATGAAATATCTCGATTTAAATATTATCTATCTATCTATCAATCTTTCGTTCGCCTGGAGTATTGTCTATATCTGTAGTGTCGTTTCCTGTATAGATTTGACTAATTCTTGCAGTGGCCCATTTGTGCAAAAAGATGAAAGGCCACATCACGGCAGTCAGCAGCATAAGATGGAGATGAGGTGGTCAGTGCTCACATTTATCTTGGCCACTGGCACAAACATATGAGTTGTCTGCTACATATTTTATGAGACTGGTATAGCGTTTTTTAGCAACCAGGGAGACTTCCTTCTTCGATTCCCACTGGCTTGGTCAGACTGATGTTAGTCCGTTTTAAGGGTACCACTGGAAGGTGGAATAGGGTTTGGATGAGCCAATTCCGTCGCATGCCTCCAGCTATGTAACTCTCATCTACTGTTAGTCCAGGTGTTGGTGGGCGACCTTGACCTCCCAACAACTTCGCTACATCAGCTTCTATTACAATGTACGCTTCTTTCTGTAACTAAAAGTTCTCGTATTTTAAGCGATATTTTGTCCTTTACTTTTGTTTCTTTATAATAAATTAACTCCCAGAACTGTATATGCGCGCTTGTGAGTGTGTGTGTGTTTGTACGTGATGTCAAAGCCTCAGGAGGATTATTGCCGTCTGAGTTTGGATTGTAGCGTCTCCACTTCTCTTGGGCAGAACGTGTGGATCTGTTAGGTCTAATGCCCTGCTCACATGCATTGATATGTCCTAACCAAAGGAAAAAGAATAAAATCCCTCAGCTTAGTGCAGTCACCACACACAGTGCAGTCACCACACACAGTGCTCACAGCGTAGTCACCACACACAGTGCTCACAGCGTAGTCACCAAACACAGCGCAGGCATCACACACAGTGCTATCAACCAACACAGTGCAGTCCCCTCAGACAGTGCTATCATCGTACACAGTCTACGCACCGCACACAGTCCACTCACCACACACAGTCCTGTCACCAAAGACAGTGCTGTCACCGCACACTCTGCAGACTAGTGTTTAAAGTGCTACCGCCTATATAAATAGAAGCTCTTGACCCTAACGTTAATTGGACCCATAACCACGTGAATGTACAGCGATCAGCGCAAGCCATTCCAACGTAGCCAACTAATCCCAAAGCTCCTTCTACACCCCTTATGTCTTTCTTTTACTCGGCATGACATTTGTTACATGTTCAAACCAATACTATGATTATAGGCAGTTCTTATACTGTTGACAATTACGTTAAAATATGATGTGTGTAGTTAACTATTAACTTTTTCAGTATGGACATTTTAAAAAAAAAATCTTTTTAGCGGTAGAGATTTCAGAGACACAATTTTTCACGTTTTTTAATATTAAATCTACGTGTTTATATTTATCTAACACTTAACATATTTAGATAATTGAACAAGAAATTAGATTTAACCAATACCAAAATTATATAAAACCTGTAAAAAGAATATGGTTTGATGACAGTTTACACTAATCAAATTGAGAGTAACGTACTGTGCGAATGACTAGACGTACATGACCAAAAACGGCATATCGCATGGTGCGTTGAGACGTACGGATTTAGAATGCACAAAACGTCTAGTAACTTAACAAACCGACAATTTGATATTGCCAGACAAAACAAACACAAATTGTCTTGGTTTCAACAACAGAACACAAAATACTATATACCGTTAAATAATATTGAAATGTAGCTTTTTATATTTCTTGTGATATGCAAACACCGAGTTTAATTTGCTACATTTGGTTTCAAATTTGCTATGTTTATTTCTGGACGTTATCCACACAACCACGTTCCATTAGTATTTATTTACAAATTACATAATCTATTTATCTTGGATGTGCATGGTTGACTTCCTGGAATGCAATAATTTATGCTTGGGGTTGTCTCATTCACCACAGCACCCTCGTGATGCAAGTCTAAATACAACTATCACTCATTTTGGCGACACATAATAAATGCTAAGGATTTACAACGGAAGTTACCACTGTTCCCGTCCGTTAGTTTATTTAAGATTCGGTTTTCTCCGCTGGCCTTTGGCTAAACAGCATAATTGAAATGGCAGTTTGTTATTTTTGCTGTTAGGCCGCACTACCTTAACGCTTTGCTCTGCTATAAGGTACAAAGACAGCTGCAGGTGTAACTATACTGACCAATTCTTCTTCTTCTTTCCTTCCTCATTCGCCTTTCAGCGTCGAGGGAAGATATTATTTGCGGTATTTTGCTCTTCTGTTTGCTTCTGCTGCCGTTATGTTTCCTAGTGCTTCTAATATTCCATCGATCCATCGTGATCGTAGTCGACCCTTGGGTCTGGTATTCTCGCAGTGTTTATTGAGGGCTCGTTGTGTTGTATTTTGATCACTCTGCCTTGTCACGTGGCCAAACCATTTTATCTGTTGTTTCTTTATATATTCTATGGCAGGGGCTATTCCTAGATTTTTACTCAGTTCTTCATTAGTACTGCATACAAGAGCAGGAAAACTGTCTGACCTGAGCTGTACAACTGTCACTTGGTAATATCGGTTTGATTTGTGCCTACAAAGTTGTACATTCCCTGTTGTGGTCACGCTCTCTGTCAGAGACAGGAATACTGGGCACTCCTGTTAGAAATAAAGCAATCAAGAACTAACCTGTTTTGGGGTCTGTGTAAACTGGAGGGTAGCCCTTGTGTGCAGGGGGTGGCTGGGCGAAGTCATTGTACATGACGAGTCCTGGGTAGGGCGGCTGGACCATGCCAAACTTGCCAGCCTGAAATGTGAAAACCGAAAGTAAAAATATTGATAACCACAAACAAGTCAATATATACTGCATGTGTGTGTTTTCTCTCCGATGTTTTATGTTCTCCTGACTTCATGTTGCTCATGACTTTCTGTGTTTTTAAGTTAGCCAACTTTACGGTGTTGTATTGCTCCTGCTTTCGCCAAGAGCCGTTAGACATTGTATGAGTATTATTGACGTTACCTCAGCATTGTTCGTCATAGGTGTGTGTAGATGTTGATATAGTCTTTTATAGCGCGCTTTCAGCGATACCAAACGGGTTGTTATAGATATAAACATGTGTGCTTTGTTACGGATATGTGTGTTGTTAATATCATAATGTAAATAAGACATACACTTTTTTATGCTTTGCTACTTATACAATACTAATAAATACTGAAATAAAGTTTACGCATTTTATAATCTAGTGTAGACGCTTGGTAAAATAATATATGCTGCTGGTAAGATAATTTGTGATGTTTATATAAAGTGGACTTTTGATAAGGTAATTTGTGATGTTTATATAAAGTGGACTTTTGATAAGATAATTTGTGATGTTTATATAAAGTGGACTTTTGGTAAGATAATTTGTGATGTTTATATAAAGTGGACTTTTGATGAGATAATTTGTGATGTTTATATAAAGTGGACTTTTGATAAGATAATTTGTGATGTTTATAGAAAATGCGCTGTTGATAAGATAATTTGTGATGTTTATAGAAAGTGCGCTGTTGATAAGATAATTTGTGAATGTTTATATAAAGTGCACTTTTGATAAGTAAATTTGTGATGTTCATAGAAAATGCGCTGTTGATAAGATAATTTGTGATGTTTATAGAAAGTGCGCTGTTGATAAGATCATTTGTGATGTTCATAGAAAATGCGCTGTTGATAAGATAATTTGTGATGTTTATATAAAGTGCCCTTTTGATAAGTAAATTTGTGATGTTCATAGAAAATGCGCTGTTGATAAAATAATTTGTGATGTTTATAGAAAGTGCGCTGTTGATAAGATCATTTGTGATGTTCATAGAAAGTGCGCTGTTGATAAGATAATTTGTGATGTTTATGTAGCCTGCGCTGTTGATAAATATATTTTGAATGGTGCTGATAACATCTAAGTAAAGGGTACCCTCCACGCCAGAGAGCATACGGGAAATATTGTGTTAGTTAATGACAAACTTGGTTGCTATCACGTCAGGCTGCCCCACTTTACCCAGGAAAATCCGGTCCCCATTTTTTTGCGTTCGACATCTTCCGCCTTTAGTGAAGTGCCTAGAGAATGGGAACTCAACTGTGCGTGTTGATCCGCTTTTTTTTCCTGGCAGCCATGTGCACATGGTTCCCTCGCCACACAGGCAGAAAACTCCGTCTTTGGAAGTCGTCATATTTTTTTCCCATCGATGAGTAATTGACGTTTCAAGCCGGGCCTCGCTGATGAGACCAGGGGTGGTTGCCGTAGAGAGAAATCACACATAAAAATCCAAACTGGTGCAGCTAGGTTTTGAGCTCACAACCTCCCTGTCTCAAGACCAACCTCCCTATCTCGAGACCAACCAGCCCTCTCGGTACCCATTTATGACTGGCTAAACTTCGGAACCATCGACTACCTCTTGTCCCTAGTAGTTCAGTTGTGAGTGTTGATAAGATAATGCGTGTCGTTGCAGATATAATGTGCGCTGAAGTTGTTTAATGTATTACTACAAATGTCATGTCGCTACTTTATGTTGCTACAGATTTCATGGAAATTATCCGCTAAATTATTCTTACTGTTGTAAAAATAGTTATGAAAAGAGGCAAAGTTCCAGGTCTCGACAATATAACAATGGAAGAGATAGATGCATTAGGAGACCTGGGAGTACAAGTCATAACAAAACTACTCAATGACATATATAACATTTGACACATACCTGAAGATCTATTACAAATCTATCTTTGTAGACATACTGAAGAAGTAAGTAGTTACCGATTGCGAAAACCATTGAACTACTAGTCTCAAAGCCACATGACCAAAATATTACTAAGACTCATCATGAGACGTGTAAGAAACAAGACAATATCAGAAATAAGTGAGGAACTACTAGAGTCACTAGGAGGAATAACAGCAGAAGAGGCCAACAGAAGAGCAAAGAATCGCAGATTGTTTCTCCCCTCGACGCCAACGGCAGCAGAGGAAGGATAGAAGAAAAGTAGAAGAAAAGTGAGGAACAATGTGGATTTATGGAAGGAAAGGGCACCAATAATGAATTATACTTCCTAAGAACATTGATAGAAAAAGCTAGAGAAGTAAAGAAAAATGTATATATGAGCTTTAAAGACAAACAAAAAACATTTGACAAAGTAAAGCATGTGGAAATAATATGCTGGAGAAATTAAACATTGATGGCAAGGATCTGAGGATCATAAAAAAAAAGCATGTACTAGCAACAAACAGCAGCCATAAGAATTAGCAAACAAACAGGACAGTTCCAATATATAAAACACGGAGTCAGACAAGGCTGTGTTCTGTCGCCGGATTTGTGTTCACTTTACAGCGAACATATTATAAAATCAATAGTAGACAAAAAAAATTAATTGAAGGCAGCGGTCACAACATAAACAATGTGCGATATACGAATGACATAGTCTTAATATCAGAGACAGAGAATGAACAACAAGAAATGATAGACATAATAGCAAAAGAAAGTAACAAGAAAAGTCTCAGTCTGAATAGTAAGATAACAGAAGTAATGGTCATATCGAAGAAACATCATACATCTTTCTTTTGGTGGATGGTTAATCATCACCTTCACACAGCAAAAAAATAAACAGGACAAATCATCAAGTGCAGTGTGTCAAGTGTCAAATCCTTGGGCACAATAATAGCATCAGATGGAAGATGCACCACAGAAATAAAAAGCAGAATAGCTCAAACCAAAATAGCATTTCAGAAAATGAAAAAAACATCTTATGCAGCAAATCTATGTCAATAAAAGTGAGAAAGAGAGTTCATCGGGCTATATGGAGCCAATTCTGACCTATGGAAACGAATCATGAACAGTAGACAAACAAATGAAAAGACGATTATAGGCCACAGAGATGGGATTTCCTGCAAGCAGTGGTGCTAAGAGGCAGAAGAGGGAGAACACCAGAGGTAAAGTTCTTTAGCGTTTATGGAAGGGATTTACCATCCACAAATAACCATTCTCTCTCCACCTGCCACACGGGCGGCATTGCCACTACCTATTAAGTGACAGTAATGAAATGTTTATTGTTGCATACAGCCTTTGTGTATTTTATTTCTTGTTTCAGTCATCAAGTTTATAATTATTTTTTTTTTTATGAGGTTAGGGTTTATGAACGGACTGATTTACTTTCGAGTATATCTAATAGAGCAAAAAAAAAATGATTTGGACTTCGACCAATTCAGAGTTCGAACGACTTTTTGCAACAAATTAAGTTAAAAGTTCGTGGCATCTGATCTGGATCAGAATGGTTTTAGAGCAAAAATGCTATCAATGCAAATATGAAAGTATTCCAGAATTAACCATCCATCAGCATAAAGACAACTCTGGATGCGATACTGACGGATACATTTATATTATTTTATATAAACAATGTTTTAAAAAAAAATCATAAAGGGCCCCTTGCCCTTAAAATATATGCGGATTTCTGAGAAAAAAACGAACCACAATGTTGGAGCGGTAATGAAGACATTATAGACCGAGGTTGCGTTGCTTGCACAATAGACTAATTTATTAGTAACACAAGCTAATGTGTACTTGTGGGTAGTGCAGAAACTGCAACAAATAGTACTCAGTGTACTGGAAGACAAGATAGAATATTGTACTACAGTGACGTCACTGTTGACAAAACTGAACGTCTCTGAAGGAATCGTTGAACTTATTAGAGACTGATGCAAGATTGAAGAAGATGAACTTCACTGAATGTCAATAATACATCAAATGCTGGTTCGGGCTGTCTCTGTGTCTTCTGTAGATGCTTTCAAGTGCTGTCAAAATACACGTGTCTTCGTATACGCACCTCACTTCGGAAGTTGATGTCTACAATTAAAAAGTCCATTATTTATTATGATTGTCCTAATCTACCTACTGGAACTATACTGTGTTGTCAGTCTTCTTGCTGCGTATTTACAAGACGAATATTTCAACCTATTTGCATGTGCGGCTTGTACTTGATAATATGAAACCCAGAATACAATTGTGACTATAAGTTAGTCGTAATTTCTCAACTTGTGTTGCAATCCATTGCTCTAATCATATGACGTGCGGACTCTCATTTGTATCTCGTCGTATCCATTATTTATTATGATTATCTTCACATTACGCAGTTACCATTATTAAATGGGAGATAATGGTGGCTGGAAATAAAGGAATGTGATGAATGTATGGGTGACATGATTGTGTGTAAGAGACTTACCATGGCAACATGGAAGACGATGATGACCACTGTTAAAAAATAAATTGGACATGAGAGGCACGTTTGTGTAACATTAACACTTAATATACTGGGAGAGTACAGGCAGTAAACAAATATTAGAGACAATATGTTGATAGAAATGAAATATGATTAGATGTCGCCCCAGGAGCAGCCAGCGAGAACAAATACGCTTCTTGTAACCTCAGATTACACTGTCGCAACGACAACAGCAAAATGAAAACACAACTTCCATCATGAACACCTCCTATTGCTGAGAGTTTCCTGAGAAAGCCCCTATTCGTCACGTTCAAGCAATTCACACATTTGCTCACATTTCATTAAGGAAAAACAGCACAATCAGTGATCTACAGATCTATACAGAGCTGTTTGTGAGCGCGGACAATCGTTGTTTTATCACAAGTTTGCTTTCAAGCTAAAGTGTGATGTTTGTATGTACATGTTTGTATGTACATGTTTGTGTGCAGGTGTTTTCAGCAAGTACGAGGACAAATGACAGGGAAAAGTATAATAAAATAAAAGAATAATAATAATAAATGTAAAGAGGACATAGATATGAAGAAAAAAATGGTGTAATCATAAAGTAATGGCAGGTAGAGGGAATATAGATGTGCTGTGGTTAGTCATAGAAATGGTGCTGATAATAATGGTAGTAATAGTAGTAACAGTGGAAACAAAAGTAGTAGTTAATACACGGTAGCAGTGGATTATTGAGTTATTAGAGAGTCATCATCAATGCACTCCGAACATGTCCATAGTTGCTCAGATACCCTCCTCAGCAAGTCCCGCAGTATCCAGCGACTGACGACTCCAGTTCTGTGTTGGTTGATAAGTCTACTTACACGCCCACTAAGTTTCTCGTTTCTGGCTTTGCCCATCTGAACTCCCATCTCTTTCATCTGAAGGAGTGATGTGGACTCATGGTTGTCGAAGTATTTTGCCCTTCCCACATCTCAGAGGGCATTGTGATGTCCGCCCAATACATTGGTTGACCGTCCTCAACGATAGCTCAGCTAGGTAACCTTTCTGCTGGTTCATTTACCCGTACTCCTGCATGTTTAGGGACGTAAACAACGGTGACCTTACGTATTTTTGACTCCTGCAATGAAGCAGTGATTGTAATATATTTGTAGCTTTTGTACAGAAAGTTTACATTGAATGAAAGAATAAAAATGTCACTATTTGAGTGGCTACTGGTGGTGTTTCACATCACTGTCACTCCTGACCGTCCAGTGACATGATACCGGTAACTGTAATAACAGTGATGTCCGAAGTTATAGTAGTAGTGGTGGTGGTGGCGGTACAACACTTGTAATAAATGTAGTTATGGGAGGAGTAGTAGTAGTAGTAGTAGTAGTAGTAGTAGTAGCAATAGTAGTAGTAGTAGTAGTAGTAGTAGTATTAGTATTAGTAGTAATAGTGATGGTGGTGGTGGTACAACACTTGTAATAAATGTAGTTATGGGAGTAGTAGTAGTATTAGTAGTAGTGGTGGTAGTGGTGGTGGTGGTGGTGGTACAATACTTGTAATAAATGTAGTTATGGGTGTAGTAGTAGAAGTAATAGTAGTAGTAGTGGTGGTACAATACTTGTAATAAATGTAGTTATGGGAGTAGTAGTAATAGTAGTAGTGGTGGTACAATACTTGTCATTAATGTAGTTATGGGAGTAGAAGTAGTAGTAGTAGTAGTAGTAGTAGTAGTAGTAGTAGTAGTAGTGGTGGTGGTACAATACTTGTAATAAATGTAGTTATGGGAGTAGTAGTAGTAGTAGTAGTAGTGGTGGTGGTGGTACAATACTTGTAATAAATGTAGTTATGGGAGTAGAAGTAGTAGTAGTAGTAGTAGTAGTAGTAGTAGTAGTAGTAGTAGTAGTAGTAGTGGTGGTGGTGGTACAATACTTGTAATAAATGTAGTTATGGGAGTAGAAGTAGTAGTAGTAGTAGTAGTGGTGGTGGTGGTACAACACTTGTAATAAATGTAGTTATGGGTGTAGTAGTAGTAGTAGTAGTATTAGTAGTAGTAGTAGTAGTAGTAGTAGTAGTAGTAGTAGTAGTAGTAGTGGTGGTGGTACAATACTTGTAATAAATGTAGTTATGGGAGTAGAAGTAGTAGTAGTAGTAGTAGTAGTGGTACAATACTTGTAATAAATGTAGTTATGGGAGTAGAAGTAGTAGTAGTAGTAGTGGTGGTACAATACTTGTAATAAATGTAGTTATGGGAGAGAAGTAGTAGTAGTAGTAGTAGTAGTAGTAGTAGTAGTAGTAGTAGTAGTAGTAGTAGTAGTAGTAGTAGTAGTAGTAGTAGCAATAGAGATGGTATAAAAATAGTAATAGCTGTAGTAATTGGAGTAGTAGTGGTAGTAGTAGTAATTGTAGTGTGGGTGAAGGGACAGTGTTAGTAATATAAGTAGCGGTGACATTATTGATGGTAGTATTAACTGTAGTAATAGTAGTTATAATAGATGTAGTAGTAATAGTAGTTATGGTAGATGTAGTTGTAATAGTAGTTATGGTAGATGTAGTAGTATAGTAGTTATGGTAGATGTAGTAGTATAGTAGTTATGGTAGATGTAGTAGTATAGTAATTATGGCAGAAGTAATAGTAGTTATGGTAGAAGTAGTAGTATAGTAGTTATGGTAGATGTAGTAGTAATAACAGTTATGGTAGAAGAAGTGGTTGTAATAATAAGGGTAGTACATGGGTAGTAACGGTTGCTGCGGTAGTAAGAGGAGTAGTAGTAGTATTTACAGCAGCAGTACTAGGGGTAGTTATATAATCTAACAGCAAAAATATAAGTTATAGCTTTCAATGACAATGTGCGCGCGCGCACACACACATACACACACACACACACACACACACACAAATACAAATAAAAAGCGAAATCTGGCAAATGATAATATGAGCAAGTTAAAAGAGAGCAGCCGTATACAAACGTATCGCTAGTTGTGTAATATCACATAGATTCTGTTATGATCCTATTTCTCCTCTATATATTCTCTTTATCCCTCCTTTTGATGAAATTACCTCAGCAGTTTACAGTTCCCCGTATAAAGAGATTGAACCAGGTCTGTCAGAGCTCTGTTACCACATTTGGTTTCATCAAAGCAACTTTCACAACAGACATCCGGACACACTATACTCTTGATATGTTCAGATAAAAATCTGAAGGACTGACGATGAGAGAAGACTCAGGGCCGGCTATGCAGAGTTTTTGACACATTTCCTACTTCCGTTATATAATCAAAGACGACAATGTTGAATAATAGAAAATACAGGCTCCTCATAAAGGAAGGTCTATACACAAAGGTAAAACAGAGAATGTTCTCATTAAATATTTCATGGTTCTTCTTGACAATCAGCTGGTATAACCGATTAGCTCTCTGATAGCTTTAGCGGTAGCTCTCTGATAGTTTTAGCGGTAGCTCTCTGATAGCTTTAGTAGTAGTTCTCTGATAGCTTTTTTTGGTAGCTCTCTGCCTGTTTTAATTATTGCTCTCTGATAGCTTTAGTGGTAGCTCTCTGATAGCTTTAGTGGTAGCTCTCTGATAGCTTTAGTGGTAGCTCTCTGATAGCTTTAGTAGTAGATCTCTGATAGCTTTAGTAGTAGATCTCTGATAGCTTTAGTGATAGATATCTGATAGCTTTAGTGGTAGCTCTCTGCCTGTTTTATTAATTGCTCTCTGATAGCTTTAGTGGTAGCTCTCAGCCTGTTTTAATAATTGCTCACTGATAGCTTTAGTGGTAGCTCTCTGCCAGTTTTAATAATTGCGCTCTGATAGCTTTAGTGGTAGCTCTCTGCCTGTTTTAATAATTGCTCTCTGATAGCTTTGGTGGTAGCTCTCTGCCTGTTTTAATAATTGCTCTCTGATAGCTTTAGTGGTAGCTCTCTGCCAGTTTTAATAATTGCTCTCTAGTTTATGGATCGAATAAATGGATCCCTTGTCTGCTCTAATCGACCTGCTGAATAAACGTGCACATGACTTACTAGCTGTGTGAAGGCATGTGAGATTTAATATGCAATAATAAGCCCTCACCTTCAAGACTATTGATGTAGAGGTTGAATTTTTAAAGCTTGAAAAATACGGCTCCTCTACTGAAATAAATTATGAAGGTTTGCCTACAGCGCAAGCTACCAAAATGAAACTTTTATAGCGATACACGCCTGTTTGTGTTTTCAAACATCACTATTTGTTTTTTTTTAATCTGAGACTATTATTTTAAATTAGCTATCAAAACGTGGCAGCTTTCTAGATGTTCACATACTACTCCTGAGATACTTTCTATTTGTCACTGTTTTAGTATAGTTTTATCTCATGTTCAACTACTTTCTCGGTTTGTTCAAGTTTAGTCGTGAACTTCTATTTTTATGTGATGGAGCACATGTGTAAATGTTAGAAACACTTGTATTGCTTTCACTTCTTGTTCTTTTGTCAACTGCCACCTTCTATGTGTTCACCTGATGACTGCCCCTCGGTCCGCCTTTAAACAACGTTTAATGGATGTAAATGCGCGATGAGTTGTAACTTAAGCAAACTTGCGATGTCTGAGTCCTTCAGCCCAACATCCGTCAAGCGGAATTTTTTCACTCACTATTATTTTTGTTTAGCCAGACATGTTAGTCAGGCATTGGAGGGACCATGGCTCGACGCATTCAAGTCCGCCAGTACCACACATGTGAGGTCATATTTACGTCTAAATTTTTATTTCAAGATTTTACTTAACAAAGTAATATCTACAAACGTAAGATCAAGCACCCTATTTAATAACAATTGTTTATCCACTGTAATAAAAGATTAAGAAGATCAAGTGATAGAATCATCATTTGAATGCAGTCGATGCCAAGTTAAATATAGGTAGCGATTTTTACTTCCCGTTAAACAATGCAATTACGGTAAGATGCTGCGGTGGTGCTTCAAACTTCCAACTTAATTCGTCCCAGAAAGCCATTCAAACCCAGAATTGTTCGAAGTCTGAATATTTATTTCGCACTAGAAATAATTGAAAATGAATTAATCTTATCTCAGACCATTGACTACAAAACATGTTCTACAGGATTGCCCCAATACACAGACCTGAAAAGGACAATGTGGTCCTCACCCACCTCCCTGGAAGAGAAACTATATGGGACAATCGACTCACTTAAACAGACAGCTGACTGACTTCATGAGAGAGTCTGGAATCCTACTCTGATTGAGTTTTGATCGCAGAGACAGAGAGAGAGAGAGAGAGAGAGAGAGAGAGAGAGAGAGAGAGAGAGAGAGAGACCATAGGCAATACCCATTTTGAAAGACACAAATAGCAAATGTATTTAATTTAAGATAAAAACTAACAACACAATTAAATGTCTTTATAATAAAATAAAACAAAAAAAAAAACAATAAATAAAATACGCAAATACCATACCAAAAAATATGAAAATTGCATTTACTGTAACTTAGTGAGGAGCAGTGATGTTCTATATGGCTTGTGGAGAGGTAGAATGCTCACTGTTTGGAAGAGGATGTTCTATATGACTTGTGGAGAGGTAGAATGCTCACTGTTTGGAAGAGAAGTCCCCTTATGTCCCTAAAAAATCAAATAACTCTTCTTCTGGTGTTCCGTCATCCGTTTCACTCTCCTGACACTACTGGTTCTGGGATTTGGTTCACTTGCTTTCTTTTCTCTACCACACGTTTACCGTCCTCCATGCTTGCTGGTAAGTTTCTTGTTCAACTCAATCGCCGAAACTATCGTCTGCCCGTTAGGATTCATTGTTCCAAGAAAGACAGAAGAAGGATTCATTGTTCCAAGAAAGACAGAAGAAAGATTCATTGTTCCCAGAAAGACAGAAGAAAGATTCATTGTTCCCAGAAAGACAGAAGAAGGATTCATTGTTCCCAGAAAGACGGAAAAAGGATTCATTGTTTCCAGAAGGACAGAGGTAGGATTCACTGTTCCCCGAAAGATAGAAGTAGGATTCATTGTTCCCAGAAAGATAGAAGAGGGATTCACTGTTCCCCGAAAGATAGAAGTAGGATTCATTGTTCCCAGAAAGACAGAAGTAGGATTCACTGTTCCCCAAAAAATAGAAGTAGGATTCATTGTTCCCCATGAGCATACTTGATGAAAGATCACAATAGATGGGACTGAAAATAAATAGAGATAAGGCCAAAATTATGAGAATTAATGCAGTTGACAATAAACAAATAAAAATAGGAGAAATACCTCAATTAGATGTACAATCTTTCATATATCTGGGCAGTAATATACACAAAGAGGGGGGGGGGAACAGAAAATGATACCAAAATACGGATATCAAACGCGAGAGGAGCGTTTGTTGCACTGGGAAACAAATGGAAGTCCAAAGAAATTAGGTTGAATTCTTAAAAAAAGTAAATTAATTAAAAATAAAATTTAAAAAAAAAAAGTTCAACTCCAATGTTAAGTTAGTCTTATTATATGGCTGTGAAACAGGGAGAACAACAACAACAATCCATTAATGACTTTCATTAATGGATGCTTGCGCAGAATTAAAGGGTGGAACTGGCAGGACAAAATCACTAACATAGAATTATGGAATTGTACCAGTAAAATACTAGGGGATATAGAGATTAAGCGAAGACGATGGCGCTGGATAGGACACACACTGCGGAAGCCAACTGAGAGTATTACACAACAGGCCCTTTTTTGGAATCCCCCGGGAATAAGACAAAGAGGAAGACCAAGGAATTCTTGGAGAAGACAGATAGAAGCAGAGATGAAGATGATAGGGATGACATGGAACGATCTTAAAAGAATTGCAAGAAACAGAACGGCTTGGAAAGTGTCTGTTGAAGACCTATGCTCCACAGGGAACAGAAAGGTAGAAAAAGAAGAATCACAATAAATGGAAACTGAACCGTTTTTTTTTCTAACAACGACAACATTCTAAATCAACTGAGAGAGTGCTCGTTCGTGGTCATCCCTTTACCAACCAACGAAAAGTTGATAAGGAGTTAGAAATCAGAATTCTGAAAGTAAATAATATAAGCTACAAAACAGCACAAAGTATCTACACATCTTAATGTAATTATACAAACAAAAAAGAAATTATTTTAACCACGGTTTATTCCCATATTGTGCTACTGGTGACAGACATGACAATTCCTGGGAGAAAAAAAAAAACAGTAGCGCAAAAATAACTACATGAAAAATAAGAAAAGATGTATACAAAATTAAAAGAGAAAGGGTTATAAATAAGGCTTTAAGAAAAAAGTATGGGTGTAACATAAGCTATTGTCTATATTGCACAACAAAGAATCAAACAGGCCGTACGTTTGACTAGAATGAAACAATCAAAGCAAACTGTACATCGAGCGTGTTGCATGAAAACATCCAGTTACACAGCAAAAGATGCGCTCAGAAAAAGGTGAAATCAAAGAAACATTTAAGTAAATTCCACACGACAACAACTCAAGCTACTTAATTAGCCAATGCAAGAAAGCGATACATTCTTCCTTTCTGTGACGTTTCACGAACAGTTGGATAAAACAAATAAAGAAAAATTAACTTTCACACTTTTTAGATGCTACAATTACAAGACAGTAGTACTTACAACACACCCATACACACACAAACAAAAAGGCACTGAAACACACGAGTGTAACGCTATAAATGACCTGGGCACACAAAATGCATTTACTGAAGACATTTGTTTTTTCACTGTGTCTACGCGGAGTTCGAAAGTAGAAGTATTGTTTGAACTCTGGTTCAAAATTATCTCCAATTTAGCATTGTGGATCCAGATCAATGTAGTGTTGTTGTGGATCCAGATCAATGTAGTGTTGTTGTGGATCCAGATCAATGTAGTGTTGTTGTGGATCCAGATCAAGGCAGTGTTGTTGTGGATCCAGATCAAGGCAGTGTTGTTGTGGATCCAGATCAATTTAGTGTTGTTGTGGATCCAGATCAATGTAGTGTTGTTGTGGATCCAGATCAAGGCAGTGTTGTTCTGGATCCAGATCAAATTAGTGTTGTTGTGGGTCCAGATCAATGTAGTGTTGTTGTGGATCCAGATCAAGGCAGTGTTGTTGTGGATCCAGATCAATGCAGTGTTGTTGTGGATCCAGATCAATCTATTGTTGTTGTGGATCCAGATCAATTTAGTGTTGTTGTGGATCCAGATCAATTTAGTGTTGTTGTGGATTCAGATCAATCTATTGTTGTTGTGGATTCAGATCAATTTAGTGTTGTTGTGGATTCAGACAAATCTATTGTTGTTGTGGATCCAGATCAATGCAGTGTTGTTGTGGATCCAGATCAATATAGTGTTGTGGATCCAGATCAATCTATTGTTGTTGTGGATCCAGATCAATCTATTGTTGTTGTGGATCCAGATCAATCTATTGTTGTTGTGGATCCAGATCAATTTAGTATTGTTGTGGATCCAGATCAATTTAGTGTTGTTGTGGATCCAGATCAATCTAATGTTGTTGTGGATACAGATCAATTTAGTGTTGTTGTGGATCCAGATCAATCTATTGTTGTTGTGGATCCAGATCAATCTATTGTTGTTGTGGATCCAGATCAATTAAAGTGTTGTTGTGGATCCAGATCAATCTATTGTTGTTGTGGATCCAGATCAATTTAGTGTTGTTGTGGATCCAGATCAATTTAATGTTGTTGTGGATCCAGATCAATCTATTGTTGTTGTGGATCCAGATCAATTTAGTGTTGTTGTGGATCCAGATCAATTTAGTGTTGTTGTGGATTCAGATCAATTTAGTGTTGTTGTGGATCCACATCAATTTAGTGTTGTTGTGGATCCAGATCAATCTATTGTTGTGGATCCAGATCAATTTAGTGTTGTTGTGGATCCAGATCAATTTAGTGTAATTGTGGATCAAGAACAATCTATTGTTGCTGTGGATCCAGATCAATTTAGTGTTGTTGTGGATCCAGATCAATCTATTGTTGTTGTAGATCCAGATATATTTAGTGTTGTTGTGGATCCAGATCAATTTAGTGTTGTTGTGGATCCAGATAAATTTAGTGTTGTTGTGGATCCAGATCAATTTAGTGTTGTTGTGGATTCAGATCAATCTATTGTTGTTGTGGATCCAGATCAATTTCGTGTTGTTGTGGATTCAGATCAATCTATAGTTGTTGTGGATCCAGATCAATCTATTGTTGTTGTGGATCCAGATCAATTTAGTGTTGTTGTGGATCCAGATCAATTTAGTGGTGTTGTGGATCCAGATCAATCTATTGTTGTTGTGGATCCAGATCAATTTAGTGTTGTTGTGGATTCAGATCAATCTATTGTTATTGTGGATCCAGATCAATTTAGTGTTGTTGTGGATCCAGATCAATCTATTGTTATTGTGGATCCAGATCAATTTAGTGTTGTTGTGGATCCAGATCAATTTAGTGTTGTTGTGGATCCAGATCATTCTATTGTTGTTGTGGATCCAGATCATTCTATTGTTGTTGTGGATCAAGATCATTCTATTGTTGTTGTGGATCCAGACCATTCTATTGTTGTTGTGGATACAGATCAATTTAGTGTTGTTGTGGATCCAGATCAATTTAGTGTTGTTGTGGATCCAGATCAATTTAGTGTTGTTGTGGATCCAGATCAATTTAGTGTTGTTGTGGATCCAGATCAATTTAGTGTTGTTGTGGATCCAGATCAATTTAGTGTTGTTGTGGATCCAGATCAATTTAGTGTTGTTGTGGATTCAGATCAATCTATTGTTGTTGTGGATCCAGATCAATGCAGTGTTGTTGTGGATCCAGATCATTCTATTGTTGTTGTGGATCCAGATCAATGCAGTGTTGTTGTGGATTCAGATCAATCTATTGTTATTGTGGATCCAGATCAATTTAGTGTTGTTGTGGATCCAGATCATTCTATTGTTGTTGTGGATCCAGATCATTCTATTATTGTTGTGGATCCAGATCATTCTATTGTTGTTGTGGATCCAGATCATTCTATTGTTGTTGTGGATCCAGATCAATTTAGTGTTATACATCCAGATCAAATTACCATTGTTGTTGTTGCTGTTATGGATCCATATCAATTTAGTGTTGTTGTTGTTGTTGTTTTTGTTGTTGTTATGGATCCGGCTTTATTTTGCGTTGTTGTTGGTGTTGTTGTTTCTGTTGCTGCTGTTGTTTTTACTGTTGCTTCTGTTGTTGTTGTTGGTGGTGGTGTTGTTGTTGTTGCTGCTCTTGTTGTGTTTCTGCCGCTGATGCTGCGTTGGATGGAGAGACTTTGTCTGTGGTCTAGACTGCAGTGAAGTAGAGAAGATGTCCAAGAATAAGGATGGATTGAGATGGTGGTGTTGTAACTGCTGTTGTTGGTGGTGGTGTTCTTGTTGCTGGTGTTGTTGTTCTTGTTGTTGCTGCTGTTATTGTTGCTGCTGGTGTTGTTGTTCTTGTTGCTGCTGCTGTTACTGTTGTTATGGACTCAGATAAATTTAGCGGTCGAACTCTGTAAGTAAAGACATCACATCATACCACTAGGTGATAGAAGAACGAGACTCTCCTGTATTTTATTGCGTCACTAGCATACATGTTTCGCTAAATCTGCATGAGTAATGCCAGTCTTTTGTATAGATGATGTATACTGGGTGTCCATGGCCTTATGCTATGTCAACAGAGATCCCCACATCAAACAAACATACATATATCGCTATAGAAATATAGAAAAGATGACGTAGGCATGCCATGTCCTGAGCACTGCTACCAAGAAAAAAAGGCTAATGATATTTCTCTGTTAACCCTAGCTGGTGAAAGAACGTGGGGAAAAAAAACCCGAGAGAAATATTGCTGATAGAGTGTGTGTGTGTGCGTGTGTGTGTATGTGGTGTGGTATGTGGTGTGCGTGTGTATTTTTTTCGGTGGGGGTGTCCCGGAGGATGGAGAGAGAGAGAGAGAGAGATTGAGAGAGAGAGAGAATTGGTGATGGTTTCTTTGAGCTATGACATTTTGTTGTTGAACATTAGATAAAGAAGTACTGTTGCCATTGTTTACAAATATAAAACATCAATTACTAATATCATCTAAGGTTAGTTGTCTTTCTTAACGTTACAATAGAGGGAGCTTTAAAATAATGTTCAAGAAACTCTGGCATTTAAACTAATTAATAGTCACAATTAACTTTCAATTAAGACCTCTTGAAGAACTCATAGTATTACAGTCACCTCTTGAAGAACTCCTAGTACTACACTGTCACCTCTTGAAGAACCTCTAGTATTACACTGTCACCTCTTGAAGAACTCATACTATTACTCTGTCACCTCTTGAAGAACCTCTAGTATTACTGTCACCTCTTGAAGAACTCCTAGTATTACACTGTCACCTCTTGAAGAACTCCTAGTATTACACTGTCACCTCTTGAAGAACCTCTACTTGTATTACAGTGACCTCTTGAAGAACCTCAAGTCACCTTCCCATGAACTCCTACCAACAAATAACCAGTTACCTATAGAGGAAATACTAGTAAAACTTACAGTTATCCTCTCTCCTTCAATTCAAGTAATACGTAGCCACCTCTTGAGGAACTACTAGTAAAACTTACAGTTATCCTCTCTCCTTCAATTCAAGTAATACGTAGCCACCTCTTGAGGAACTACTAGTAAAACTTACAGTTATCCTCTCTCCTTCAATTCAAGTAATACGTAGCCACCTCTTGAGGAACTACTAGTAAAACATACAAAACCGGTTCATGATGAACAGCTAGAAATACATAGACATCTATTTAGAAAACCCGTGTAATGCATAATAAAATGACTTAACCGAATCTTAAGCAACACCTAATCAACTTTTGCGGTAGTCTAAGTAATATCTAATTATAATTAGTATAGTTATATAACTAGGTATAATTGACCACCCACGGGACCCCAGTTATACAGAGGCATTATTCACCAAAACATATAGTAATATATAGCTAACATCCACCAAAACACATAGTAACATATAGCCAACAGACATTAAACATATAGTAACATATAGCCAACAGACATTAAACATATAGTAACATATAGCCAACAAACACTTAAACATATAGTAACATATAGCCAACAAACACTTAAACATATAGTAACATATAGCCAACAGACCAAAACGTACAGTAACATAGAGCCAAAAGACACCAAAACATACCGTAACATAGAGCCAACAGACACCAAAATATACAGTGACATATAGCCAACAGACACCAGAGCATACAACAGACACCAAGATCATTCACATACGGCTGCTTTTTATCAAAACCTAGTGTAGTCACATTTGTAATAACGTCAAGGAAAACCTGGCCTTCACTTGGGAAACCTCTGGTAAGTTCTAGACACAGGATGGCTAATGTCTTTGTTCCACCTACGATCGACATCACGTTATACTACCAGATGATTGAACACAATAACAATCTGCTGTTTTTCGTTTATGTATATGCTTGCATGAACTATATGGCGTAGACATTCAACCACAGATCAGAACAAATTCAAGAGAGATAATAAATAAAATTTAAAACAAACAATTCTTAAATAAGGAATAGCCTGCCCCTTTTTTGTGTGGTTTTCATTGCTTTCTGGTTGTTTACATTTTGCAGAACATTCTAGATCTGCTCTGTTCAAAACCTTCACTTTAGAGTGGAGAGAACCTGTGCTAAAAAAAAAATTGTCAGTGACTCATAGCTGACTGATTATGCCAAGATCAGCTAAGAACACTTATTCACCCAACCCCACATCCCCGCAGAGGTAGTGGTAACAGACGAATTAATCTTACCAAGCGAATAGAAACAGATGGAATGCAACTCGGTAGCGAAAAATATTACGCTAATCGGATATGTTGGGTCGCACATATCGCAGCTTGCTACAGACCATAACAAATATATCTATAATAATAATTTTAAAAAATATATATATGTATATATATATATATATATATATATATATATACACACACACACACACACACACACACACATGATAGAGGTAACGTTAAAGGTGCGAGACTTGAATCGTCGTCTTAGCATGTCGGTTTTTTTCTACTCATATGTGCCCGGTGCGTATCTAGCAGTATTCGGAGACTTCTGTCTAGTGTCGCCTCCAGCACCGCAACTCAGGAGCGAGGCGTCATTCATCACCTTTCCATTGTATGAACCCAGGTACTCACCAGCGGCTGAGTCGACCGCAGGAGGTCTCAGAGGAGAAACGCTTGACACCTGATTCGAACTCAGGTCCATCATCATTGTGTGTGCCGTGCCGGTTGGCGTAGGCGATCATATCTCTCCACAACACTCGGTCTTTCATGCAAGTCATAGTTTCAGATGCTGATCTTTTGTTATGCCATTTCGATAAGCTGTTCAATATTTCTCTTAGCTTTCCTCTGCACTTCTTCTCATTCATTCTGCCTGTTATAGTATTCTCAATGCCCTCTTTTCGCATGACATGTCCAATAAGTGTAGATTGTCTCTCCCTTATGATTTTGATGATATTCCTAGTTTATCCAACTCGTTATAAACATCTTTTATTTGTAATGTTTTCTATCCATATAATTCATTGTATTCTTCGATGAATCACATCTCAGCTGCCTCTGATGTTCTCTGTGTTGTCTTACGTATGTCCAGCTCATCTAAAAACGACTAATTCAATCCAGTGACCACGATTTCCTTGATATCTGACATCGTTGACAACTCTGCATAAATAAAGAAACTACCCACATCTCACGGGCCGGTCGCCACCCAACTTATAACAACAACTGAAACTCCGCGCACGTGAAAGCGTGTAATCTACGGCGAAGTGTATTAGTAACGAAAATAACGACGCCGCTTTCAGGCATTTCAATTCACTATGTCGTTCTTATTATAGCATGAACATACATTTCAGTGTCATTAAAAAATATAATTGCTGGTTACTACAGTCTATTATTATGTTTAAGGAGCGGCATAATCGCCACTGACTTTCCAGCACTTACCACCCACAGCGTCTATGATAACCTGATGCATGTCATGCTGCAAGTATTTCAGTTTAATATTAACATACCAGTCATGGAAATGGAGTGCCGCCATAATATCATGGACGGAGGCAAAGGCGCAGCAGAACTGGAAGCTGTCAACGACCCCCCAGCTGATGGATTACGCCAGCGTCGGTACTCAACCTCCTCGCAGTGCCTCCAGAAACAAACTAACCTGTCTAGTCTGGCCACGCGAGCCGGGATCGAAGAAGGAAGACAACCCGGTACTCAAAAATAACATGCTGAAATCGGATGTGTTGGGCCGAAAGGCGCAAGTATAACAGTTCTACTGTCTACTGCAAACTACAGCACAACGCATTTATGTCCCACCTAACTTCTAAGGAAATGTGACGGATAGGACAATTAATAACTTTCGTGTGCTCTGATCGAGTGGAGCAAAATTGTGAACAACTTGTAGTGCTGGCATTCTCAAAACTGACAAGAGAACTAAGTTACCAGGCAGGTAAGAATTAACGGAATCACACAGAATCCTAGCAACACAAAGTAAGCACAACACTATCATGGACTTGAGTTTCTGTGCACTATAAAATTTTCATGACCTAATTCTACAACAGTAACATGGGCTGACCTAACACTATAACAGCAACATCGACTGACCTAACACTGCAACAGCAACATCGACTGACCTAAAACTGCAACAGTAACATAGATAGACCTAAAACAGCAACAGTAACATCGACAGACCTAAAACTGCAACAGTAACATCGACTGATCTAAAACTGCAACAGTAACATCGACTGACCTAACACTGCAACAGTAACATCGACTGACCTAACACTGCAACAGTAACATCGACTGACCTAACACTGCAACAGCAACATCGACTGACCTAACACTGCAACAGCAACATCGACTGACCTAACACTGCAACAGCAACATCGACTGACCTAACACTGCAACAGCAACATAGACAGACCTAAAACTGCAACAGTAACATCGACAGACCTAAAACTGCAACAGTAACATCGACTGATCTAAAACTGCAACAGCAACATCGACAGACCTAACACTACAACAGTAATATGGGCTGACCTAACACTGCAACAGTAATATGGGCTGACCTAACACTGCAACAGTAATATGGGCTGACCTAACACTACAACAGTAATATGGGCTGACCAAACACTACTACAGTAACATCGACAGACCTAACACTACAACAGTAATATGGGCTGACCTAACACTGCAACAGTAATATGGGCTGACCTAACACTACAACAGTAATATGGGCTGACCTAACACTACTACAGTAATATGGGCTGACCTAACACTGCAACAGTAATATGGGCTGACCTAACACTACAACAGTAACATCGACAGACCTAACACTGCAACAGTAACATGGTTGACCTAACACTACACCAGTAATATGGGCTGACCTAACACTACAACAGTAACATGGGCTGACCTAACACTGCAACAGTAACATCGACAGACCTAAAACTGCAACAGTAGCATTGACTGACCTAAAACTACAACAGCAACACCGACTGGCCTAAAACTACAACAGTAACATTGACTGACCTAACACTGCAACAGTAACATCGACTGACCTAAAACTGCAACAGTAACATCGACTGACCTAAAACTGCAACAGTAACATCGACAGACCTAACACTACAACAGTAACATCGACTGACCTAACACTACAACAGTAACATCGACTGACCTATCACTACAACAGTAACATCGACTGACCTAACACTACAACAGTAACATCGACTGACCTAACACTACAACAGTAACATCGACTGACCTATCACTACAACAGTAACATAGGCTGACTTACAGTTACACCATTAAAACATGGTATACATAATGTTACAACATTACAACATTGTCTAGCTGACCAAGACTTAGCAGTTCTACCTCCTCGTGGTCTCCCATGGAAACAGTCTGCGTCAAACCAGACTGGCTAACAGAAGCTAGGATCGCCATGTTCCCTGTAGTGGTGGCTGTTACTGATATAGAGGACCCAGTATTGCAGTACCTCTGGGCTGGACTAGCAGTTTCCCAGCATAGCCTAGGACAGACGAACACCAACCTCTCCAGTGAGAGCCGGGAATGTCAAGAAAGCCATTACGACCCGCCACATCTTATGAGTCAAAGGGCAACCTGCCCGCATCAAATCGTGGCAATCCGTCAACAACTTACTATTACAACATTATAACATGTGTTAACCTACTGTTACACAATGACATGGTCTAACCTATGAATTACATACAACATAGTATAAACCTACTATTACAACATTATAACATGGACTGACCTACTATTACAACATTATAACATGTGTTAACCTACTGTTACACAATGACATGGTCTAACCTATGAATTACATACAACATGGTATAAACCTACTATTACAACATTATAACATGGACTGACCTACTATTACAACATTATAACATGTGTTAACCTACTGTTACACAATGACATGGTCTAACCTATGAATTACATACAGCATGGTATAAACCTACTATTACAACATTATAACATGGACTGACCTACTATTACAACATTATAACATGGGCTGATCATGGCCTACTATAGATAGGCCTGAGCGCAGAAAAGGAAATCCCGGAATACCTCCAATAAAGAGAGAGAGAGAGAGTGTGTGTGTGTGCGCGCGCGTGTGCGTGTTTACACACACAATTAAAAGGAATACTGCAGTTGGCTGTAAATGTCCCTCGACGCTGCAAGGCAAACCCCGATGCCGAAATAGAGGACAGACAAACACACATTGTTATTTTGTGAATAAACGAATGTCTTCAGTCTCTGTTCGCATTTACGTTTATCTAAGACTTCCATTCTAAGTATTGAGTTACATCACCAATGGAGAAACAAGAAAATACCAAAGTACAAAAATACACTGCGACAAGCATTATGATTTGTCTATTCTATATACCTCCACCACCCAGCTCAACCACTGCCCCCCAGGCCTTATGTGTTAATTCAAGACAGTAACTAACATTTTTCATTCTTTAGACTTGGGCGTGACAATAGCGTCCACACACCAAGAAACCTGAAGAGTGGATGGTATGAAGGTAATACTTGGTGCAACGATGACCAACGAGTACCAGGACACAATAAACGTCTGTGGTAAGTAGACACCAGCACAATACCAGCCTCCGCGATCTCCAGATTCCACCAGCCCTTCGCTCCCTCAACAACCCCTTCAAATTATGTTAAGTCTCCATTCTGATGTCGGCATTTTTATTTGGTACCCACTTGTGAATGTATAACGTTCCCGCTTTCTTCCTGGCCTTTCTTACCTCCGGTTTTAAAAAGCAGCGATAAGAAGATGCGGTGTAATTCACACATACTATCCGGCATTAAACAAGGGGTACAATGGTGACCTCTCAGTGATTCTAACAAACAGAGCCCGAGTTGGTCCCAAACACTGGCCCTTGTGAATCGGAGCGCTTTTTGTTTGGTTACACGGCCATTAATCACAACAGCAATGGATATTGATGTTTCCAGTCAGGTTTACAGAGCGGGCCAAAACACAACACAGGCTTGGCACTTAGGACCGTCCGCCACGGGGGATGTCGTCTTCTGATAACATCCAGGTAATTCTTCAACTACTGGGAGATTTCACTCAAAAAGGTCATGAATTATCCAAATTTGTTCAGGATAATTTAACACTAGATTACAGGAATGTTGCTTACATTTTTCGTTCTAAAAAATGATAAAAAAACGTGTATTATGTAAAATATGGGATAATGCAAGGAAGTTATGCACACCTCTGATAATGAACTTGCCCGTTGTGACACCCGTCTATCAAAGCTCGTGACTGCAGGGGTATACGCGGTCTGCTCGCGAAAATATGGACTGCACCGAGGTCGAGGGCGGGCCGGGGGTTTCTCTCGTGTGGGGAGGCCAGGTCTCTGGGCTTGCTATCTGATAACGGGAAGGGCATCCGCGAGAGAAGTTTAAAATGATATACACGTACATATGTGTATGGGATACGTTGTGACAACAGGCATATATGATGTGTTTGTGTATGTACTGGCAGTGAAATATGATTGAGGTGGCGAAATGAGAGACAGTGGTGTTAGTAAGAAAGACGACAGAAGGAATACAATGAATATTAATTTAAGATGATATATATGTGTACGTACTATATGTGCATATATACAAAAAACAAAAATGGATAACTAACACCATCTTAGAAAAAATGGAAGAAAGGAGACAAGCGAAGAACACTGCCCAATACAATAAAATAGATAATGAGATACGCAAAATGTGCAAAAAGGCAAAAGAAGACTGGCTCAGCCAAAAATGTAGAGAAATAGAAACTATGGAAAGCAAACAAGACCTAAGAGGAATGCACACAGAAATAAAGAGAATGACTAATAAAAATAAAAAAGCCACAGAAGGTGGATGCATTGCAGACAAAAAAGGAAAAATGCTAACAGACAATAAGGATATCATAGATAGATGGCAGGAATATATAACAGAACTATTTCATGATCAAAGGGACAAGAAACCAGTTATAAAATGTACATCAGGCTATAAAATCTTAAAATCTGAGGTGGAAAAAGCTATAAAAACAATGAAAAGGGAAAAGCAGCAGGACCTGAAAGCATACAGATAGAGATGATACAGGCACTTGAAGATTTTGGCATTGAAGTGATTACAGACATATGCAATGACATATACCACACAGGATACATACCAATGAACTAAAAACATCAACTTTCATTGCATTGCCTAAAAAGAATGGTGCAGTTGAATGCAGTGACTTTAGAACAATAAGCCTAATGAGCCATGTTACAAAAATCTTGCTAAAAGTTATACAAGGAAGGATTCAGAATAAAATCAATACTGAATTAGATGAGCAGCAATTTGGATTTAGGAAAATAGCGGGACAAAAGAAGCCATATTCTGCATGAGAACATTAATCGAAAAATACACAGAAGTAAACAACCATATATGCCTGCTTCATAGACTACACCAAAGCTTTTGATAGAGTACACCACAAACAACTTATAGAATGCCTAAAAGAGATACATCTAGATGACATGGATATACGACTAATATGCAATCTATACTGGGAGCAAACAGCAATAATAAAATTAACAAAGAGTTCTCTACACCCATTGATATAAAAAGAGGAGTAAGACAAGGATGCATCCTATCACCAAGCTTGTTCAATCTATACACTGAGCAAATCTTTAAAAACATCATAGAGATGCCAGGCCTACAAATTAATGGAAAGATAATCAATAACCTAAGATATGCTGACGATACTGTACTACTAGCAGAAAATCCTAAAGACCTACAACAATTACTTAATGAAATAAACACGACAAGCAAAAAATATGGACTAGATATGAATATCAAAAAGACTAAAACTATGATCATAAACAAAGAAAATACTCAAACCCACATGTGGATATCAAAATTGAAGGAATAGACCTGAGACAGTTCAGAACTATAACTACCTTGGACATACTATAACCAGTGATGGAAAATGTACAACTGAAATAAACAAAAGAATAGGAATGGCAAAAAGTATTTTAATGTCATGAAGGACATACTAACATCAAAACAAATAACACCAGAGCTAAAACTAAGAATAGCAAAATGTTACATCTTTTCAATATTCCTATATGGTGCTGAAATGGACATTAGACAAGAAAACAGAACAGAGAATTGAAGCCTTTGAAATGTGGATATATAGAAGAATAGGTAGAATTGGATGGAAGGAAAAGAAAACAAATGACAAAGTCTTAAAACAACTAAAAATGAAAGAGAACTTCTGAACACAATTAGAACAAGACAAATGCGATTCTTGGCCATGTTAAAAGACACAACAGCCTACTGAAAGTGATCCTGGAGGGGAAAATACAAGGTAAAAGAGGCAGAGGCAGACCAAGATTAACATGGACGAGTAACATCAAGAGATGGACAAATCAACGATGACAACCTGCACCATCAAAGCAAGAGATAGAGCAAAATGGCGCTCCATGGTAGCCAACCTTCGTTGCGGAGACGGCACTCAATGATGATGATGACTATATGTGCAAACTAGCAATGGCAGGCACATACATCAAACAGTTAAGTGAGTTTGTTTGTGAATAACATCGTCAATACAGGGTGACCGCCACACTTTTAATCCCACATTCTTGAGCTGTTTTCATGCGGTGAGTGATAACTCATTCAAATTTATGCCACTTTAAGATAAGAAGGATATGCATCAACATAATTTCTGTTCCTCGCTGTCTAGACACAGTTCTCCTATCATCATATAAGAATGATTTTAATGTCTGCAATTTGAGTTATTTTTTTTCTTTTAGCGATCATCGTAACGATTATGTCTCTTCGTTGCCCACACGTTAAAGGGCGTTAAACGGGCGTAGTTACGCTGTTTGAGATCAACATCAATGTCTGTGACGTCCAACCATAAAAACAGTCGATGTCGGCGGCGCACGACATTTGTTTGCATTGAGTGCTTACCGTCACTTCATCACGTCTGTTCGCACACCCCGACACGGGTTAGGGTAGAATAGAAACTTCCTCAGCTCTTGCCACCGATCTGGCCCAAAAGCCATCAATGAGTCTGGAAGACTATCAGCCGATGATCTCTCTATTCATATGATCACTGACTGAACTTTTAAATACGGCCAATGAGAGATGGCTCATCGTTCATCCCTAGACCGGTCATACGCTAATCTTATGGTCTGTTGTTTGATGTGCGACGGGGATAATCTGACGACTAACTGTGTGTCTATATGTTCAGAACTGGAATCAACAACGATGGCCTAACATCATCAAGCGCTATACATTTTTAAAAATATGACGATCATCATTTTCAAGAGGACGTGAACTTCCGGTACATGGTGGATATGCGGCGGGAACCATTGAAGGTTATGCATGAAAAGTGTTCCTTGTTGTAGTTTCCTCATATTCCAAGTCCGGTTTGTTGCAGGAGCTACTGAGTTAAGTGCTTTGTGTACACCGGGAGCTGTGTGTCTCATCCGTTCTGATCATGTTTCGATATTCTAATTGTTTACGATGAATGATGATATCGTATGAAAGGGAACAGTTGGATGTGTTCAATTTCTGCGCGGTTTCGCCTTATGTCTTTTGGCATGTGCTGAGACTGCTACGATGGGGACTACAGTTACCTTTCTTTGGTTGGGAGATAGGTTATTAATTCGGATGATTACGCTGGCACGGGCGGTTGGGCAATTATTGATTTTATTCGTTTGCAGTGATGCCGGGGTCTTCCATAACCAAATAACCAAATACGGCCAATAGACTGCCCATTTATGTACCAACTCCCATTCACCTTGATATTGTTACATAACAAACATCTAGTGGACGGGTACATCAATAGCTCGTCCGTCGTATGTTTTTGTCCTCGAGTGTCTATTTGGCCAGGACATTACATATACCTGTTCTCTACAATATATAATTATGTAACTCTTGTCTCAACAACCATTTCAATGTAACAACATACAATGTTTGCATTCACTAATAACAACTGATATCTCTATAAGACTCCGCGTGCTCTGACACCACACTCTTTGTTTTATCTGTTGTAAAAATCATGTTTAAAAAATCAGAGCAGAGTGGCACTCCATGGTAGCCAACCTTCGTTGCGGAGAAGGCACTCGATGATGATGATGATGTTGTAAAAATGATGTACAGTTCTCAACTGCAGAAACGTTATGAACATTTCGTGGTCGGAGTTCATTTCCCCACAACTCATGTGAATAATCAAACACCAAGGGTTATTTCCCCACAACTCATGTGAATAATCAAACACCAAGGGTTTATTTCCCCACAACTCATGTGAATAATCAAACACCAAGGGTTATTTCTCAACAACTCATGTGAATAATCAAACACCGAGGGTTATTTCCCCACAACTCATGTGAATAATCAAACACCAAGGGTTCATTTCGTTACTAACAACTTCACTTACATACACGCAAATTACTTAAAATAAATAATCGTAAGCATTTAACAAAGAACTCTTGTAGTGTCACGCAGTTCATGCACGGTGTTGATATCTTCCTTTCAATAAGGCAAGACATCGGATCACTAATGTACACCACACAAAGTACAATGACTATTTCCGTGTATGAGTGAGCAAGAATTATCCAACTAAAATGAACTCAGTAATAACCATGAACGCTATTGGTTGCTCGCAAATATATTCGAGTATCCCCGCTTACGGTTTAGGGAGGGTGAGCTCAAGGTAAATGCTGTACAATGCCAGGTACAGCTAGCACATCATGAGACCCGTCCAGGTTGCAGTTTTCAGAAATCTAGGAACATCTTAACCACCAT
This sequence comes from Megaustenia siamemsis, assembly GCA_032433765.1. Taxonomy (NCBI): domain Eukaryota; kingdom Metazoa; phylum Mollusca; class Gastropoda; order Stylommatophora; family Ariophantidae; genus Megaustenia; species Megaustenia siamemsis. The sequence continues at coordinate 117,442,959 of JAVIAB010000073.1, read as the reverse complement.
CAGGATGATGGCGTAAGAACGTTGTTCCGGTACGCTTTCAGCAGGATTAAGGCAAGCTCGTGTTTACAGTGCAAGGCGGCTAGAATTATTTACTCTTTTACCGGGAAGAAAATTGACGATATTATAGTTTGATGATTTGTGGTCTACTGGTCAGAGTGGCCGCGCCTGGATCTGTAAAGACTGGCCAGTTATGTGTTAAGTACAACATAACTACATAATCCAATTAATGAGAGGTTTGATTGAAAAACAGACTCCTAGAAATGCAGCTTCGTATTTTGATGCATTTATGTGCATTTCTTTGACTTGACCCTATCAGTACAACACCACTGCTACTCTATGTTTGTATATCGTTCTACGTCTTCACTCTTGTATACATATATGTACGTGTGATATATGTTTGTTCCTACTGAAGGCCTTTGCGTTGAAACGTCCTTCTAATTTGTGGTGTCCACTTGTTACGTGAAGCTTTAACTAAACTATACCATATATATACTTCCCCCCCCCCTCCATTTCTCCTCACTGTTAGCTCCACTGCAGCTTCGGTTTTTGATGCATTTCTCTGCCTTGACCCTGCTCGAATTTAAGCAGTGTGCTAGAACTTGACTCGTTCTAAACCAAATATACGCAAGTAACGTATTCTCTTAAAAGCGGTGGCCATGCTGTCTCTTCACTACTCTAATGACAGGCTTCAAAATGACAGGCTTCAAACACTTCTCAGCTTTTGGGACACAACATGCCACACACTAGCTATTGTTTAAATAACACAAATATAGTAGGGTGAGCTTACTAATTACATCAAATACATAGATTACATATTGTTAAGGGCGGTTTCAATTTGGTAATGAAAGTAACATATTGGTAAATGTAGTAGCTCTTGTTAAAGGTAGTAACATTTTGATTAAGGCAAGCATCGTCAGGTCGCATGTCATTACAGAATATTGTATTTATCACAGCCAGTCTTAAATAATATTTGTCTCTAGCCAGATCTCCCACAGAACATTGAATTCATCACAGCCCGTATGAAATAATATATGTCTCTAGCCAGATCTCCCACAGAAATTTGAATTCGTCACAGCCCGTATGAAATAATCTTTGTCTCTAGCCAGATCTCCCACAGAACATTGCATCCATCACAACCAGTCAGAAATAATCGTTGTCTCTAGCAAGATCTCCCATAGAACATTGCATTCATCACAGCCAGTCTAAAATAATCGTTGTCTCTAGCAAGATCTCTCATAGAACATTGTATTAATCACAATCAGTCTGAAATAATCGTCTCTAGCAAGATCTCTCATAGAAAATTGCACTCATCACAATCAGTCTGAAATAATCGTTGTCTCTAGCAAGATCTCCTATAGAACATTGCATTCATCACAGCCAGTCTGAAATAATCGTTGTCTCTTGCCAGATCTTCCACTTCTGCTGTCACGTCACGTTCAATGTCTCCTTGATGTCTTTAAACCACCTTTTTCTTGGCCTGCCCCTTATACGTCGCCCAGGAACCATCCCTTTCATTAATGTTATTTCCCGCTGTGTCGTTTGACGTGGCCATGATACTTTAATTTCCTATGTAGAATGGTGTTTATCAGCCAGTTTTTTTTTTTTTTTATGTTTAAATTTCTTCATGTCCTCGTTGCTCTTTTTCAATACCCAGGGTATTTTAATTATTTTGTCTGTGGTATTTTGTTTCGAAAGAATCGACTTTCTTTCTTGCTGTTTGCGAGATTATCCATGATTGACAATCGTATGTTGCCACGTGTTCTTCATGGCGTTTAATTTGTGTGTTGCTACTGCTAATCTTGGTAAACGCGGTAGATTTTGATAAAGAAGTTAACATCTTGAGTAAAGGCAAGTAACATTTTCGTTAAGGCACAAGTAACATGTTGGAGAAAGGCAGTACTATTAAATGTAAGTAAATATTTTGGTATAGGTAATCATTTTGCAGCCCCGGCTACATTTAGCTTAAAGTAAATAACATAGAGGTGAGTAACATTTTAATAAAGGTAAAATCCATTTTAATAGAGGCGAATAACATTTTGGTAAAGGTATATAGATGAATACCATTTTCAATGAGGCGAGTAACATTTTGGTAAAGGTAAATATACCATTTTAATAGAGGCGAGTAACATTTTGGTAAAGGTAAATATACCATTTTCATAGAGGCGAGTAACATTTTGGTAAAGGTAAATATACCATTTTCATAGAGGCGAGTAACATTTTGGTAAAGGTAAATATACCATTTTAATAGAGGAGAGTAACATTTTGGTAAAGGTAAATATACCATTTTCATAGAGGCGAGTAACATTTTGGTAAAGGTAAATATACCATTTTCGATGAGGCGAGTAACATTTTGGTAAAGGTAAATATACCATTTTCAATGAGGCGAGTAACATTTTGGTAAAGGTAAATATACCATTTTCATAGAGGCGAGTAACATTTTGGTAAAGGTAAATATACCATTTTCATTGAGGCGAGTAACATTTTGGTAAAGGTAAATATACCATTTTCATAGAGGCGAGTAACATTTTGGTAAAGGTAAATATACCATTTTAATAGAGGCGAGTAACATTTTGGTAATCTTACATTTTGGTAATTTTGGTAATCTTCTCCGCCAAGCTTCCTCTTCTGTTCCAGGGATTAGTCATCGCACCAATCGAGTATGCCCTGGCCATTCTTACTGTCAGTACGACTCAAATTGATGGGCTGGAGAAAATACAAAATGAAGCCATGCGCATTATCCTGGGATGTACGAGGGACACTCCCTGTGTAGCAATGAGGTATCTTCTTGACTTTCCAACCATGGATGACAGAATTAAGATCTGGAGAGCACGAGCATACCTGAAGATTAGTACAGATACAGAGCATCCATTGCACCACGTGCTCAACACAGAGAAAGGTACCAGGCTAAAAAGAGGCAAATCATGGGTGGGCCGGGCAGAAGATGTCATCAAACAGGTCTGTGGGCTTACCAATATCAGTGTTGGTGAGGAGTGGATACCGGTGCCTACGTCATTCAAGGGAACTTTCTCATGTATTGTCACACTCGACAGGAAAAGTAGGGAACAGAACCCGGTCGTGGTTAATGCTGAGGTTAACGGTCTCATCTGCGATAATACCGATGAGAAAGATGCAGTCATCTATACAGACGGATCTATAAGACGACACCAAAGAAGTGCATGGGCATTTACAGCACGCTCAGCAGGCAGAATAGCCAAGGAAGACAGTGGTGCATACGCCATGACCACGAGTAGCATGACAATGGAGGTGATGGCAGTGACCAAGGCATTCAAATGGTTAGAGTCACAAGACTACACCCACGCATGTATACTGAGTGATTCGATGAGCATGATAAAAAAAGTGGAGGCGGGCTATGTACGCATGCAATGGGTAGAGTCGTTGCAGAAATCCAAAATACGTAAGGTCACCTTTGTCTATGTCCCTGGACACGCGGGAGTACGGGGAAATGAGAGAGCGGACAGGTTGGCTAGCTGCGCTGTCGTTGAGGACGGGCAACCGATGGATCGAGCGGACATCATCAATGCCCTTCGAGATGTTGGAAGAGCACAGGACTTCGACAAACACAGATCAACGTCACTTCTTCGGATGATGGAAATGGGAGTTAAGATGGGCACAGCCAGAAATGAGAAACTTGGTGGCCGTGTAAGAAGACTTATCAACCAACATAGAACTGGAGTCGTCAGTCGCTGGACACTGAGGGAATTGCTGAGGAGGGGATCTGAGCACCTATGGACATGTTCGGAGTGCAATGATGATGACCTGCAAATAACTCAATAACTCAATAACATTTTGGTAAAGGTAAATATACCATTTTAATAGAGGCGAGTAACATTTTGGTAAAGGTAAATATACCATTTTCAATGAGGCGAGTAACATTTTGGTAAAGGTAAATATACCATTTTAATAGAGGCGAGTAACATTTTGGTAAAGGTAAATATACCATTTTCAATGAGGCGAGTAACATTTTGGTAAAGGTAAATATACCATTTTCATAGAGGCGAGTAACATTTTGGTAAAGGTAAAAATACCATTTTCATAGAGGCGAGTAACATTTCGGTAAAGGTAAATATACCATTTTCATAGAGGCGAGTAACATTTTGGTAAAGGTAAATATACCATTTTCATAGAGGCGAGTAACATTTTGGTAAAGGTAAATATACCATTTTAATAGAGGCGAGTAACATTTTGGTAAAGGTAAATATACCATTTTAATAGAGGCGAGTAACATTTTGGTAAAGGTAAATATACCATTTTCATGAGGCGAGTAACATTTTGGTAAAGGTAAATATACCATTTTAATAGAGGCGAGTAACATTTTGGTAAAGGTAAATATACCATTTTCATAGAGGCGAGTAACATTTTGGTAAAGGTAAATATACCATTTTCAATGAGGCGAGTAACATTTTGGTAAAGGTAAATATACCATTTTAATAGAGGCGAGTAACATTTTGGTAAAGGTAAATATACCATTTTCATAGAGGCGAGTAACAGTAAATATACCATTTTCAATGAGGCGAGTAACATTTTGGTAAAGGTAAATATACCATTTTCAATGAGGCGAGTAACATTTTGGTAAAGGTAAATATACCATTTTAATAGAGGCGAGTAACATTTTGGTAAAGGTAAATATACCATTTTCATAGAGGCGAGTAACATTTTGGTAAAGGTAAATATACCATTTTCAATGAGGCGAGTAACATTTTGGTAAAGGTAAATATACCATTTTCATAGAGGCGAGTAACATTTTGGTAAAGGTAAATATACCATTTTCAATGAGGCGAGTAACATTTTGGTAAAGGTAAATATACCATTTTCATGAGGCGAGTAACATTTTGGTAAAGGTAAATATACCATTTTAATAGAGGCGAGTAACATTTTGGTAAAGGTAAATATACCATTTTCATAGAGGCGAGTAACATTTTGGTAAAGGTAAATATACCATTTTCATAGAGGCGAGTAACATTTTGGTAAAGGTAAGAAGTGCTTTCACGTATTATAATACATTACAAATGGCACTAAGACAAATCATATATTATATGAATCGTTGAGGTAGAATCTGTCACTTCTGAAGTGATGCAATCTAGTTATGCTGTGAAGTGTCCTGGGCAGTTTTACTTTCCTATCTTGGGGCTGGGTGATCTAGAGGCAGGTGGTCGGAATAAAAAAAAAAAAAACCCGTGGTTTCTTCGTTGCTTTACATTGCACCGGTTTCTAAGTGATGAGATCTGATGTCTGGCCCTCACGGAAAACGTGAAAAATAGGAGGTCCCGTGTGCACTTGCGCACGTTAAAGAACACTTGGCAGAATCGAAAACAGTAGGCCAAAAATAATTGCAAGAATTGTTAAGCAAATCTACCCATCCATGTCGAAGACGGATGTTCGGGTCGAAAGGCGTAGATATCGCGGCTATGCTGTAAACTAGCGACACAACCACACCCACCTAACGTGTGGGTGATGAGGAGAAAAAAGTTCATATTCTTGATCAGGTGACTGCACTCTCCGTTGTCTGTATGTGTTCCTATCTTGTCATCAGCCACGGCCACAGTTTGAGAACGCTAGAGTTGGCTCATGAGGATGCCATGTGGTACGTCAAACTTCAACACTGAACTTATCTCGTTTGTGATTTTGTCGAGCGATGTATCAAAAGCCTGTATTATATCTGCGTTTACTATTTCTTGTTACATGCTTAAAACCACTAATATCAGGCATAGTCAATGTATGTGTTCCATCTGCGCGTCTGTGCATTGGATTTCCTTCTTTCCTACACGTGCTGGGTAACTCATGTGTCTCAACTGGGTGGCGACAGTCTCATTCCAGTGAATAACTGCACTGTCAAGTTTGTCTTGAGTTTCAAGCTATGCTCTGTTCATGGAAGATTATATTTTGTTCTACTCTAAGCTCAAAGATTGTTCCATGATCTGTTTTGAGCTGAAACATCACTGAAATGTCATAACTGTAGCCGTCCAATACTTCTATTGTTGAAGTCCACCAACAATGTCATCACTGTAACCGTCCAATACTTCTATTGTTGAAGTCCATCAACAATGTCATCACTGCAACCGTCCAATACTCCTATTGTTGAAGTCCACCAACAATGTCGTCACTGTAGCCGTCCAATACTCCTATTGTTGAAGCCCACCAACAATGTCGTCACTGTAGCCGTCCAATACGCCTATTGTTGAAGCCCACCAACAATGTCGTCACTGTAACCGTCCAATACTCCTATTGTTGAAGCCCACCAACAATGTCGTCACTGTAACCGTCCAATACTCCTATTATTGAAGCCCACCAACAATGTCCTCACTGTAGCCGTCCAATACTCCTTTTGTTGAAGCCCACCAACAATGTCGTCACTGTAGCCGTCCAATACTCCTATTGTTGAAGCCCACCAACAATGTCGTCACTGTAGCCGTCCAATACTCCTATTGTTGAAGCCCACCAACAATGTCGTCAATGTAACCGTCCAATAGTGCTATTGTTGAAGCACACCAACAATGTCGTCACTGTAACGTCCAATACTCCTATTGTTGAAGTCCACAACAATGTCATCACTGTAACCGTCCAATACTCCTATTGTTGAAGTCCACCAACAATGTCATCACTGTAACAGTCCAATACTCCTATTGTTGAAGTCCACCAACAATGTCATCACTGTAACCGTCCAATACTCCTATTGTTGAAGTCCACCAACAATGTCATCACTGTAACCGTCCAATACTTCTATTGTAGAAGTCCACCAACCAACCATGTAACCACTAGAGCGGATGAACGCTCAGTCCAATCAGCGAAGCCAACCAAACCTCTCATTACCGAAGACAACAAACACTCTCATTAATGATGCCAACAAATGCTGTCAAAACTAAAGGCGACCAACATTATCGTTAATGAAGTAGACCAACACATTCAGAAACTGATGACACTCTGTACTCCAATCACTAATTTTTTTTTATTTCCGAGTGTTGTAAACATATCTATTCTGAATTGATTCGCTGATCTATTTATCCATCGCCTCGGGATTTTCCATCCAAAATAAATTTCATTTATTATTATTGATATCCCACTACTAAAGCTGACCAAAACAACCACTGATGACAGTCAATACTGCCACTAGTGAAGCCGGTCCAGCACACTCATTACTTATGACAATCAATACTCCCACTACTAAAGTCGACCTAAACACTCTTTACTGATGACAGCCAGTACTCCCACCACTAAAGTCGACTAAAACACTCATTAATGACGATAGTCAATACTCCCCACTACTGAAGCCGGACCAGCACACTCCCATTAATGACACATACACATAATATTTCCTTGTATGCTTTGAGCGACACGCTCCTGGTTATCACACTTGCTAAACCTTGAAAAGTCCAATCTCACGGTACGATCTCAAGAACACACGCGTACTTTACTAAATCATTACACGGCACATTCACCACCTGTGCTACTGGCAATGCAGAAACTACTGTTAAAACATGTAAAATGCATTGATACTTTACTATTTCTCTTTATTTTTTTCGATGAAATCTGCAAGGAAAGAGAGGGAGGTGGGAGTGTCAAATTGCTGTAATTATTTTAGGGATCCATATACTGAGCATGCCATAGGCATATCTAGGAGGTATTATGAGTTCGATTCCAAGCCACAGCAATCACACGGAAAACATGAAACATCATATTCTACATACTTTCATTCGTTGTTTGATTTTTATAAAAGGTATCATAGTTTTAGTGCATACAAAAGAAGCTATGTTTATATTATATATACTCATCATCATTGAGTGCCGTCTTAGCATCAAAGGTTGGGTACAATGAAGCGCTATTCCGCTGTCTCTTAATTTCATTGTGCAGGTTGTTATTGCCTGACTGGTCTATCTTTTGATGTTACTCGTCCATGTTAGTCTTGGTCTGCCTCTGCCTCTTTTACCTTGTATTTTCCCCTACAAGATTACTTTTGAAAGGCTGCTGTTTCTTTTAACATGGCCAAAAAAACCTAATTTGTCTTGTATGAATTGTGTTTAGTAGTAGTTCTCTTTTCATTTTTAGTTGTTTTAAGACTTCATTGTTTGTTTTCTTTTCTTTCCATCCAATTCTACCTATTATTATATAAATACACTGTTCAAAGGCTTCAATTTATGTACATTATAGTACAGTATGAGTGTCACTGCGTTACATTAAAGAAAGTACATTATGTGTCTGGTTTATCTTCTATCGATCAGAAATAAGTCTCTTCTCCTGTTGTTTGAGCATCAGGAGGACTGTACGAGTGATGACCTCCGCGTTTATCACTTTGTCCTCCCCTGTGATACCAAGAGTACAGCGCAGACATGGCATATGGAATGCATTTAGCCATCTCTCCTTCTTTACATAAATTGTCCATGATTTTCTTGGCGAGCTATGCATTTCGTCTAAACTATGAAAGTCATATGCCGGTACAGAAACGAGATCAAGATGAATGCCTTCAACAAATGGCACGGGTTACAATTATTAGACTAAGCAAAATTGGAGCAGAAATTTATCTACAATGAGGAAGGGAATATCGACATATGTTGGAGATGTGCTGAGAGGAGATAACGAAAGAATCTCAAAACAGGCTTTTCTATAGAAACAGCAGAATAAACAGGAAAAGAGGAAGACAGTAAACAGAACACTTATAAGGGAAGTAAAGTTAGCCGGCATAGACTCATTCGATAAGATCGAACATCTCGCCAAGAATAGAGATGGATGGAGAAAAACACTAAGAGCCCTATGCGACCTTTAGCGGCGCATGAAGGATCAAGATCACTTCCTGTCAATAGCGGTTGGTGGTTTCTCACAGAGTGGTCTTTTTGCAAGTCGGAAAGGCGGATGCCACTCAAAGAGGACAACCCTGGAAGTGACGAGTACAGTCAGCACTTCCTGTCAGACCCATCATAGCCATGAATATGTCAAAATAACCCTCCATAAAGCATTCCACGACATCATGCCATGGTTATCTCACAAAGTTTGGAGTACCTAGAACTGACTGAGTCGGCAAACTAGGGACTGGCACTTGTGATTGACAGCGGACAAACCGGTCAGTCAAGCAAGCAGGATTATCGTATCGTTGTCCACAGAGACTCTCGGTCGTCGGCTGACCTTATCTAGGACAAACTGCAGGTTAGTGGCGGTCAAACAGGGGCAGTGAAAAGTGCGCACTTTCACACAAACAGCTCGATAGCCTTTGTTTCTTTCACCAAGGCCATTTAACAGAGCTACCAGCAAGAGCGTCATCACGGCTCTAGGATTTTATAGAAAAGTAGTATTTTAGTTGAAACTATAAAAAAACCTTACTACGTGTATGTATGAATAGATGCCTCAAAGGAAACTAATCTTCACTCAGTTTTTACACTGATATTTTATTGGAGAGATTTAAAATTGGGATCCCGGACAAAAATGTGAATATTCTAGAAAAGTGAACTTTGATGCTGCTGATATTTCTCTGTCCAAGAAGGTTTATGGGAAATACAAATGTCCAAATTACATATATATTTATATGTGTGTGTGTGTGTAACCCTTTCTGGTGTAAAATAACCATAATTTAACCGCATGGTCCATACATTTAACACATAGCGTCTCTTGTGATCATTGTTAAAGTGCTATAGTAGAATTATACTCAAGTCATGTTTCAGAAGTGAGAACATTTCCCAAGACAACTAAAATGGCATCAACAAACAGCTGTGCATGTCATATTTTTGTTGATGCGCTCAATTTATTGGGGAATTATAATGAAGACTCAAGGTCAAATTAATTTTATTATATTACTGACTGTTGGTTAGAAGTTCTCATTGTATTGTGTTGATCAAGGTATCATCCAATGACTACGGGTCCCGGTAGGACAACCAGAAAGTAGAGAGACAGCCACATATAGCATTATGTCATAATTAGCTTGGTTCAGTTCTGCTTCTTGTGTCTTCGCTCAATGAGTATATCTAACATGCTCTGTCATTAAAAACTAGTTGAGTGGACGAAGATGCGCTGTGCTGTCATTTACTGAATGAAAACCTTCAAGATCTGCGCCTTTCGACCCAACAAATCAGACTTCTCCGTGTCAGCTTTGGATAACGAAGTCATCATCAGGTTGCATGCCCTTTACAGAAAGTTTCATTCACCACAGCCCGTCTGAAAGAATCTATGTCTATAGCCAGATCTTCCACTTTCTTTGTTGCAATGTTCAAGGTCTCCTTGACATCCTGAAACTACCTTCTTCTTGGTCTGCCCCGATGCGTCCCAGTAACGATGCCCTAAATTATTGTTCTTTCCAGCCCACTGTGTATTTTTTCTCGTGGCCATAGTATTTTAATTTCCTCTGTAGAATGTTTATAAGCCAGTTCTTTTTAATGTTTAAATCTTTTAATATGTCTTCATTGTTCTTTTTCAGTATCAAAGATATCTTAAGGATTTTTTTCTGTATCATTTTTTTTTTCCAAGAGAGATTGTCCATAATTTACAACCATAAGCTGCTATCGGGAAGATGCATGTCCTCAGTAATTTTGATTTGACAGCCTTGCGGGTGTTGCGCCACATGTTCTTCACGGCATTGTGTGTTGTTATTGCTAAATGTCTTGTCATCACTATCTGACAGACTCCATAGTTGGTTACTACATATCCAAGATATTCATAGTTTGTTACAATTTCAGGTTCTACACTGTTCATGATTTTGAGTTGGTTTTAGGATACCGAATGACACTTTTTGTTGTATCCCTACTCGCTTGGCCAGACTGATTAGCCTGTTACCGGAATCACTATACGGGGACAGAGAAGGATACTATTCAGCTGTTGCTATTGATCCTGATGTAAGCAGTCAGCTATGAATCGCTGATGACTTTCAGCCCATGTACTGCTCCCCCACCGGCTTTAACTGTAATAATTAAAAGAAATTATAAATAGACAAACAACCGCTCCCACAAGCGTGATAGTTACTGTTAGCCACTGAACGAACAACACTAGCAAATGTAACCTTCGTTGTAACATAGAACAAAAACAAAATCAGAACAACAACAAAATCAGAACTACCACTAAACAAATAATAAGCCAGGCACTAATGTCAAACTGTGCCCTTGCTATGAAACTATGGCGGAGAGAAAACAAAACTAGCTAATGCAACTTTCGTTTTTTTCGTAATTACTCAACATCAATCGCCCCCTGCCTTCCAAACGAGTATATACATCAACCAATGGTAACCTATATGCTAATTTAACAGACAATGTACTCAAGCATGCATCTGTTACGTTCAGTTTACAATTACATATTTTGTTTTCTCGTTCGCCAGCTTTGACCTTTGACTAAGTCCCTAGAGACTAGAAACTGAATTTTGCCTGTTAATCCATTTTTCCCTAGCAGGCATGTGCACAGGGGTCCCTCGCCGCACAGGCAGATAATTCCGTCTTCGGAGGTACCCATATTTTTTTTTTGTGGTAAAGGGAATCATTTTAATTTGAATCTCCAGGAATGTAATTGAAAGTTGTTTTATATATTAAGTATTCTGTGCTGCAAGAATGATTTGAGCCTCTAGATTTGACAAAGAATTCTGGATTTCAACTTCAGTTTAGTTTTGTGAGAAGGTTATCTTCATTGTTCAACAGACATCTCTATGGTGCTCAGATCCCTTCAGCATGTTCCTCACTATGAAGCAAACTCGCCACACGCTAGTGAAAGCATTGAAGATTGTTTCAGCTCAGATGCATATCTCCTTAGCACCAGCGAAAACCTCATCCCCCAAAACATCCCTAGTCACTCTTACATCATGTGTAAACGTCAATTACTCATCGACGGAATTACATATATTATATTTCTTTATTTATGTTTGTAAACACAAACGAGGCATATAAAAGCATATCTCAAAATGGACTCGTTTTACAACTTCTTCAAGAATCTCATTTTTAAATTTCAGCACACAACGTGCTCCCCTCGATAAGCTGAATCTTGTTGCACATAAATAACGTGATATAAATAAATAATTGCATTCATTTCCGCTGTTTATATATCATTGGTACATATACATTAGGTCAGGATAAAAGCAGCTGGAAAGTTACATCGCCCTATAAAGCATTTGACATTGCCAGACAGGGTACTCATGATATGACGATTTAAATATATAAAAGTGGAGGGATTTAAATAGCTAGGAAGTCTAGTGACAAACGACAAGCAGCAGAAATAGACTCAAGACGCAACAAAGTTTGCCAAATCATTGGAGAGCTATCACCGCTATTGTCCAACGAGGAAATAACTCTAGAGGCAAAACGGGCACTCTGCAATACAATAATCTTCATCCCAACGCTGTGTTACCAACGTCAGTCCTGGACCCTAGATGCAAGAAAATAACCTCTACTTAGATTAAATGTGTTAGACGAATGATAGGAAACAGCCTGAGAGAGAAAATCAGTAATCAATGAATATATATCCAAAATCGTTATTGGAAAACTCCATTGAGGTAAAACAAAGTAAATTACAATCGAAGCTTAGTTGTTGGTATATCAATATAAAGTAAGTAAAGTGCCCCCGTCACGCCAAGTGGCGTATAGGGAATATGGTGTTAGTGACCCTATATTTTACACACCTTTTTATTGAAAATGTAATCAACAATGCACGATGTGCGAGTCACATCACACTGACATCGTTTCATCATCATTTGTTTCAGTGATTTCGTGACGTCTCGAACTGTGCGGAGACATGACCATTAATGAGAAGCAAAAGTTGCAGTCACAAGCTGTTATGTAATCAGATCATGTTTAAAACATAAACTAGCGTAGATTTGTTTGTTTGTTTTTTTCTCCCCATTCGTTCGTGCGCTAAGATCTTTACAAGCAATGTTCGTCTTTTCCATGAATATGGTTGCCTTTGAGAGGCTCCTGCCAGGGACCGTTCCAGTTATTAATTGCCCGTTGTACTTAGTCTTCATTGACAAGAATTTGGTTCAACCCAACCCATTTCTCAACCCCTTTAGAATGTTTGTACGTCACAAGATCAAACCTTTTTCACGTAAAGAAGATACAATAATTATGGCATCATATTTGTCGCTGTGCCTATGCTCTCTACAATGAACTTTGAACACATGAACTCTTGTGACTATGCTCTCTATGAGTCTTGAATACATGAACTCTTGTGACTATGCTCTCTATAATGGGCCTTAAACTCATGAACTCTTGTGACTATGCTCTCTATAAGACTTGAATACATGAATCTTGTGACTATGCTCTCTATGAGTCTTGAACACACGAACTTTTGTGACTATTCTCTCTATAATGGGCCTTAAACACATGAACTCTTGTGACTATGCTCTCTATGAGTCTTAAACACATGAACTCTTGTGACCATGCTCTCTATGAGTCTTAAACACATGAACTCTTGTGACTATGCTCTCTATGAGTCTTAAACACATGAACTCTTGTGACCATGCTCTCTATGAGTCTTAAACACGTGAACTCTTGTGACCATGCTCTCTATGAGTCTTAAACACATGAACTCTTGTAACCATGCTCTCTATGAGTCTTAAACACATGAACTCTTGTGACTATGCTCTCTATGAGTCTAAACACATGAACTCTTCTGTCTTTGTTATGGGATGTGCTCTGGCACATCTAATATCTAGCAGCTACAACGTCTGCTTTGTCTCGTTTGGTGATTTCCATGAAAGTGCCACGCACCAACCGACGTTAAACTATGCACTTTTGGCATTAACTCATGGCCACCCATGAGACTTTAACCCTTCGGCTTCCTGTGCTGGATGCCATACTTCATTCTTTAATAGCAGTGGCACACCATCATGACCTGGTCTCTTGTGATCTGCCTTCTAACAAGAAGGTATACATCATAAAAGCACGTCGTCAGGACTGATCCCATCAATCCGGGAGTTTTATCAAACACATGCAGGTCACATGACACTTTTTGTGTGTAGCAGATGTTGTTGCTGCGGAGAGACGAGTGAATGCAAAACAAAGATGTAATTACACACCAACACCATATTGTACCTCATTTATCCTCTTATTACTGACAGAATAATATTCTTTCACCATCTCGTCTCTCTCTCTCTCTCTCTCTCTCTCTCTCTCTTCTCTCTCTCTCTTCTCTCTCTCTCTCTTTCTCTCTCTCTCTCTCTCTCCCGGACTTTCATCTCGCTCACATCCTCTTATCCCCCTCTCATGTGAATGCCTCTTATCAACTGTTATGTGAATGCCTCATATCCCCTCTCATGTGAATACCTCTTATTCCCTGCTTTTTACTGAATGCCTCTTATTCTCTCTCATGTGAATGCCTCTACCCCTCCCTTTATTAATGGGGAAAAGTCCCCCCACCCCCAAAAAAAAAAAAAAACTAAAAATTTTAAAAAGTTGAAGATGTATATAGTGTGTGGTCATTCACAAAATGATAGCGGCAGCAATATATGACATCACATGCCTTTTGTTTTAGAGCCAACTGACATATATCTGGTCAGTATCATGATAGGCTATTCTCTGCTTCGCATTTATGGTTGGTATTCCAGAGACTGAGTGATTCACGTAAATCGGTCGGTCAGGGGAAAACATTCAACAAATCGAACCCGAATACCTGTGTCCAATACATGTGCGCTGCACACTAACCACTCCACCATTTCCACTTTAGCACAAAATCTACGTTACGGTTAATGGAAAAAGAAGAAAGAGAAGTCCCGCCCCTTCTCAAAAGAAAGAAAAAAGGGGAGGGAGGGAGGGAGGGAGGAGGGAGGGAGGAGGGAGGAGGAGGGAGGAAGGAAGGAAGGAAGGAAGGAAGGAAGGAAGGAAGGAAGGAAGGAAGGAAGGAAGGAAGGAAGGAAGGAAGGAAGGAAGGAAGGAAGGAAGGAAGGAAGGAAGGAAGGAAGGAAGGAAGGAAGGAAGGAAGGAAGGAAGGAAGGAAGGAAGGAAGGAAGGAAGGAAGGAAGGAAGGAAGGAAGGAAGGAAGGAAGGAAGGAAGGTTATTTCAAACTACTGATTAGCTGTATAAATCGGTTTCGTGTGCTTCCCGGACAACACATTTATTAGAATAGTCAGCAAACTGTTTAACCCTAAAACAATCATTTAATTAAACATATATATATATCATCATGTGCCATACCGGTTGGCGTAGGTGATCATGTCCCTCCACAATCTTCTGTCTACAGTGCATCGTATCAGTTCTGTTGTTAACTGTATTCCATGCCATGACACCAAGCTATCCAGTATTTTCTCTCTTTGTCGCCCGCGATCTCTCTTTCCTTTTTATTTTGTCAGTTGTAACCAAGTAGTCCAACTTTCCTCTTCTCATGATGCGCCCGAAAAATGTTGATTGCTTCTTTCTGATGATATATATATATATATATATATATATATATATATATATATATATAAAGTAAAGTAAAGTATCCCCGTCACGCCAAATGGCGTATAAGGATTATGGTGTTAGTGGCCATAATTTTTACAGACCTTCGGCACATGATTTCTGGGGTAATGTGGTCGGTATTACGCCCGTACCGCTTTACTTTCCCAGAAAAAAATCTGGTACCAATTAAAGGCTGGGTGAACCCGGAAGCCGTCGGTTGGAACCGAAACCTACCTCTTGTCCTTTGCAGTCCAGTTCACTAACCACTGAGCTAGCGCGGCTCCAAATATATATAAATATCATATATTATATCCAAATATATATATATATATATTTATATATTGCACACAAAAAAGACATCGGTGCAATTTTTCAATATGTCCAGTAAATAAGAGAGGAGATGATGAGCGCAGTCCATTCTGATACGGTTGAAACCACGGTGGTCATATTTACTTGTTGGTTCATCATCAGATTGCCGTCTCCGCATCGAAGGTTGGATACCACGGAGCACCATCCGCTCTGTCTCTTACTTCGATGATGTAGGTTGTTATAGACTGACCCGTTCATCTTTGAAATTACTCGTCCATGTTAGTCTCGGTCTGCCTCTGTCTCTTTTACCTTGTAATTTGCCTTCCAAGATTACTTTTAGTAGGTTGTTGTGTCTTTTAATATGATCCAAAAATCGCATTTGTCTTGTTTGGATTGTGTTTAGAAGTTCTTTTTGCCTTTTTAGTTGTTTTAAGACTTCATTTGTTTTCTTTTCTTTCCATCAAATTAACCCTACTCTTCTATAATTCCACATATCACAGGCTTTCAATTTTCTGTTCAGTCTTCTTGTCTAATGTCCATGTTTCTGCACATATAGGACTGTTGAGAGGATATAACATTTTGCTATTCTTTGTTTGAGCCCTGTTACTTTTTGTTTTGATGTCAGTATATTTCACTCATGGCATTAATTTAAATTACTTTTTTGTCATTCCTGTTCTTTTGTTTATTTCAGTTGTGCATTTTCCATCACTGGTTATAGTATGTCCAAGGTAGTTGTAGTTCTGAAACTGTCTCCAAGTTTATTCTTCAACTTTGATATCTCCACTTGTAGGTTTTGAGTATTTCTTTGTTTATGATCATAGTTTTAGTCTTTTTGACATTCATATTTAATCCATATTTTTTGCTTGTCAAGTTATTTCATTAAGTAATTGTTCTAGATGTTTAAGATTGTTTTTGCTAGTAATATAGTAGCATAAGCGTATCTTAAGTTATTGATTTTCTTTCCATTAACAGTTTAAATTGTTAGTTCCCTGTTTGATATCTTATGTGGTGGTATTCACAACCGAAATAACTTTATAACAGCAGTTATTAATCATTATATATATATATATAACTATTTTTACGTCATTGCGCCCTTACTGGGGTCTGCGGGGGGGGGGGGGGGGGGGGGGGGGGTAAAAGCCACTTGTCCAGTGCAGCCGCCACAAGGTATTCGGGTCTGAGTTTTTAATTTCATCCCCCCCCTCCCCCGGATAGTAAAAACACATATTTTAATATATTTATTTATTTGGCGTCTGGACAGACGGTCGGTAATCAATTATGATTAGTCAGTGGGTTTTTTGGGTAAAATATTAGTGTTTTATGCTGGATGCTGTTTTATTGGCAAGCTTTTCTCGGGACTGAGTCTGTCAACATTGGATAGATGGATCCGCGCGCAAAATGAACAAGATGTATTTGTGCTGCCTGGCTTCGTCTACTTAATCCTGCGTCTTTTGTCTTCAGACTCCGAAGTGTCGCTTTCTACTTATTTTGCTTTTCACACAAATAATACTGGACAAGGTAATCAATGTAACCTCCTATCACAATATTTCACTGCTACCTTCAATAACAAAAATATGGGCGAAGGGAAATTAATGACAATTTGTAACTGTACAAGAATGCGATAATAATCAAGGATAAACCAAAATGGAATTAACGTTTACGGGAGACGATTTTTGTGGCCAAGTATGTATAGTATCTGTCTCCTAATAAGGTTCTAATATAGCGCGGCCCCCCAAAAGAAACAAATCACGAAAATGAAATTTAAAGAAAATAATAGCAGCAGCTTTCCAAAAAAATGAGGAAGATTAGAGGCCAAAGCAAAAAGAGAGTTAATTTCCAATATTAGGAAGAAACAATTGTCATTTGTTTGGCCATGTAATGAGAAGGGAACAGCTAGAATATAATGTGACACTCGGGAAAATTGAGGGACAAAGAGAAAGAGGGAAACAAACAGAAAAGATACCAGGCAGCTTAAGAGAATGTCTTACCAAAATGGCAACAACAGAAATGATAAATAACTGTCAAGATCGAGAGTTGTGGAGAGACATGATCACCGACGTCAGCAGGCATGGTACGTGCCGATGGTCATAGGATGTATACGGGCACATACAAGGTATTTCTCATACAACACATGGCGCAGAATATCACTGGTTTCTCACTTGGTGTTGACTGTAGTTCGGCTACTGGTGTGGGTGACGCGTTCTTGTGGCCTGTAGCTTGTTAGAACAAATACTTATGTGGGTGACGCGTTCTTAAACTGTACCTGTAGCTAATTGCAACAAATGACTATGTGATGGTGTGCAAGTGATCATACATACCACACCATTTCATTATACTAAATGAACACACACCCATAGGAAATGAACCGCTGAAACAGCTGCTATGGTTGGCGGAGGTGCAGTGGACGGGGCTGACATTCTGAAAGCACTGAAGGAGATAGGTCGAGCTAATGATTCAGTCATTGATCATGAATCTATAATCATGTCCAGACTGTGTGCAAATCAGAAAAAGGCTGGGGAAGCTAGAAAGGAGCACATTACTGGAAGACAGAAGAATAACAAATCAACACAGAGCTGGAGTCGTCAGTCTCCGCACACTGAGAGATACATTGGGAGGAAGTCTGAGCAATCATGGACGCGTCCGACGTGCAGTGAGAATGATCCGGCGACTATACTAAACGCCTTTGCGGCCCCCTCCCAAACCCTTTTTTCTCCTTTTAATCAAACGAAAGGGGTAAAACAAATCTAAATCAAGGGACATTACAAAACAGCGTAGATTACGATGTTGCATTGTGCGCGCGCACGCACACATACACACACACACACACACACACACACACACCGAATATACTTGTCCTAAGTTCTGGACAGCTAGTCCAGACACACACACACCGAATCTACTCGTCCTGAGTTCTGGACAGCTAATGTACGTAGAAAGCTAAAATAGCATATCGACACATGGGATATCAGCTGCAGCACGTGCTCTAGTAGTCATCTATGTTGTCGGTTGAAAGAATTGTCAACTATTAATAACATTCATCATCAATAAGTACAAAGCCTGCTAGCGTAGTTGACCATGACTCTCCAGTTGTTTATGAACTTATGTTTAGACTTCTCGAACGTGCCGACATATTTTCTCTGTGTTCCGTGCCCTTTTTACCCTGATTCCTCCACTTATCATGATTTGTTGTTTCCTCCTGCTGTTGGTAATAAGTTTTCTTTGATCGTATTCTCAACATTCTTCTGTAAAACTCCATTTCTGTAACGTATATACATTTATTAAGATGGTGTGAAATGATATATACTGGAGGATTTAGTCCAGACGACGGCTAAAGATGCACGTCTCCCAAGGCTTGCTTTAACATGCAATGCTACTATCTAAGACCACCACAACCTGTTTGGAAAGCAATGACTGTGAAACTTCGGTATCATTAATGACTGATACTACAACGGTTGCTGCCCTGTCCAGAAATATAGAAAGCCGCTGTGACAACACTTTCTCATATGTTCTCATACTGAGATAGAGTTGAACTACACCAATCGCAATATGAGTACCTGAACAGCAGAATGTATATAACATTACAGACAATCCACGTAATATGACGACATCGGATATAACAGACCACAAAATATCATGGAGAGTACGATGGATAGATAAAAGAATGCAGAGATAATAAATGATACAACGTTATGTATAAGGTAACATAATTTTGATATCTATCATATATAATTTCAGTATCTTATGTCATTAATTATCGTTTGTAATTGTGACATTTTATACCATCATAGATCAAGAAATAAAAGAAATCAAAAGCAGAGTGCTACAATATCACGTTCATGGCGCCACGATTCCTTGTCAATTCAACTGTTATTGTGACGTTGACACGTTTTTACAGGCTGAAATGAGACAAGTGGCAGGTGAGTGACAGTATTTAGATTTATTCAGGACTTTTATTATATTCAGAGGTAGTTGTTCAACTACACACACGCGATTTAGATGTCAGGAGATGGCGAACACTGACATGAACACAATCACTGACAGAAGACTACCAAATGTGTTCATTATGAAATATTCTGTACAGGCACAAATTTAGCAAGGTAGGACTGTATTTGTCACTCCCTGGGTGCATGACTGAGTTTATGTAAATGGGTGAATAATAACATTCTATATTTGAACAACGCCAATCAACCGCTGAACAATTGTGGACATCACCGGTGCAGAAGTCTATGGGTGAACAATCGCGAACATGACAGCATCGATTCACAAGTCTATGAGTGAGCAATCGTGAACATGATAGCACCGATGTCCAAGTCCATTAGTGAACAATTATAAAAAAAAACATAGATGTCCAAGTCTATTAGTGAACAATTATGAAAAACATAGATGTCCAAGTCTATGAGTGAACAATCCTGAACAGCACCGATGTCCAAGTCTATGAGTGAACAATCCTGAACAGCACCGATGTCCAAGTCTATTAGTGAACAATTATGAAAAACATAGATGTCCAAGTCTATGAGTGAACAATCCTGAACAGCACCGATGTCCAAGTCTATGAGTGAACAATCCTGAACAGCACCGATGTCCAAGTCTATGAGTGAACAATCCTGAACAGCACCGATGTCCAAGTCTATGAGTGAACAATCCTGAACAGCACCGATGTCCAAGTCTATGAGTGAACAATCATGAACAGCACCGATGTCCAAGTCTATGAGTGAACAATCCTGAAAAGCATCGATGTCCAAGTCTATGAGTGAACAATCATGAACAGCACCGATGTCCAAGTCTACATATGCTACCACTAGTCTCCAGACAGAGACTGGTGTGCCACAATAACTCGTAACCGTAAGACATAACTCGTAACCGTAAGACATAACTGGTTTTCATCCCGTGGAGAAGACAACTCGTAACATGCTAGATCAACATCGTAGCACCCTAAAACTAACGCTACTGGTTGCATTAATGTGTGCCGTAATTTCAATATTTGACGACTATATGAAGCATCACAGATCCAGCACACATACAAACTAAAAGACACTTTATAAATACAGATAAAACACTTGTTCCCTTGCAATCTGTCTCCGTCAGTCGCCTCCCTTTACCCCATCAAGTATCACATGACGGGTTTTGCCGAAAAGCTGTAGTTTGTCTCGTTTCTCTACAAGTTTAGCTGACTATACCATTTTGTATATTTTCCAAAAAAAAACCACAAAATATGGCTGCTGTTGCGTAAGGTATCACAGCCCTATTGCCAGAAAACATAATGAGCCTATGGTTGTATTATAGAAACATTCTATGTGCCATCAAGAAACAACAAAATCATCGTCAGAGAATATGTTTAAAAAGACGGATAGTGGATATAATGTAGAAGGAAAAAGCTCCCTGTGCTCGTATCTAGTCATGATTCGGTCGTATCAAACGTCACTATTATTATTTTATTTTTTTTTTTGGGGGGGGGGGGAGGGAAGAGAGAGAGAGAGAGAGAGAGAGAGAGAGAGAGAGAGAGAGAGAGAGAAAGACACGCATGCATAGTTCCTAGTAAACGGGAAAGGAGCGATTTAAATTGCAATGGAACCTGGAGTCCATACAGATTACTCGCAGTGAAATAAGCAACACATCAAGGGCAAACATAAACAGTCAGCATGGCTGACCTCTTCTGGGCAGGCCTACACCTGTATGGGTTTCCTTACTCTCAGCCAATGCGGTGACTCTATATTGACCGCTAAATACTAACCACAGATTTGGTGATGTTATAAATACAATCAAAGGTAACTTCAGATACCATGACGTCATGAGACTCTTGGAGTATCATTATATGGCCATGCCGCTCCTACTTTGTTCTTCACTCTCAAATAATGACAGAGTTTATGACGCGAATTTAGCAGTTTGGAGTGTTCCCCTCGCCGTCATCATTTTGACATCTACGCTAACACCGGAAACAGTTGCTCATTCCCCACAATACATTGTTGGTACAAGCTTAACACAATATCACTATCATCAACAAGTGCCATGCCTGCTGGCGTAGGTGATCCTCTCTCTCCTCAACATTCGGTCTCGACGGTTATTTATCATTTCTGTTGTTGACCTTCTGCCAAGCCATTCTCTCAAACCTGGGTCTGGTATCTTTTCTCTTTGCTTCCCTATATCTCTTCGTCCCTCAATTTTCCCACTTGTCACAATATATTCCAACTGTTCCCTTCTCATTACATGGCCATAAAATGATGATTGTTCTTCCTAATATTGGAAATTAGCTCTCTCTCTTTCTTAACAAAGTGCTTAATAACATTACACAAATAGAGAAATAATACAATTAACGCCGTTCACATTGTCATAATTTATATCTCCTTATTTGCATGTATACAAGCTATAATGTATCATAAATATCCCAAATAGAAGAATTAATTAAGACATCTATATATAAGACATGCAATGATGAATTTCGTTAATAGAATAAACAAGTAATTATGTACCACAGGGCTCATATATTTCCCATTAGCTCGAGACATGGAAGGTTCAAGAGAGGTACTCCAGTGTCTAAGGTTTCTAAACAGCTTTGTGTGTAGTGAACAAAGTCGGGATGTAAACGTGTCAGAACGTCGTAAAAAGTAGATCAGCTGTACGCAAGCGATGGCCATATTATGAATCAAACAATCAAGTTATGACTAGGGTTATGTTTTATCGTAACATTTGATAGAGGATTTCATTTCTGTGCTCGCTGATATTATTGTTGAGAGGATCGATTGCAAGGGGTTTTAGCGTTAATGAGAGTACAATATGGTCGGGAAAATGGGCTGGCATGACAGATATCAAGACGTGTGGAGGGGAGGTTAGAAGGGACGGTATGGGTAGTGAAAAAAAAAAAGAAAGTAAAGTACCCGTGACGCCAAGTGGCGTATTGGGAATATGGTGTTAGTGACCATACATTTTACAGACCTTCGGCAAATGATTTTTGGGGCAATGTGGTCGGTATTACGCCCGTGCCGCTTTACTTTCCAAGAAAAAAATCCGGTAGCCATTAAAGGCTGGTGAACCGGTGGCCGTCGGTTGGATCGAACCCTACCTCTTGTCCTTTGTACCCCAGTTCACTAATCACTGAGCTATCGCGGCTCCCAAATGATAACTTCGGAGCATTGGTTATGTTACAAGAGAAAGGTGTTACAAGATAAAGATGTGTTACAAGAGAAAGATGTGATATAAGAGAAAGGTGTGCTACAAGAGAAGGGTGCGGAGGAAATGAGTTAACTGGAAATAGAGAGAGGAAAAACAATTAAGACTAGTGTTATGAATGCTACTCCAGTATCGCACTATTACGAGTGAATATAAATGTAGACATAACCAAGAACTAACACATACCCACATGTCCACTATATAACGCATACAGTATAATTACCATAATGAACTAACACCAGCAAACACTAAAACGCGCAGCACCAATAATTTTTTTAAATATAAAAAACAAACACACTATTGACACACACAAGCTCAAAAACCGGAGAGACATACTAATGATTAACACACATTTCCACATGGGCAGGAATGACAATACAGCAAAAATTTAAAAAATATAGGTGCAGAAACATAATAATCAAATAATGAATATTCAACACAAACGATAATTTAATATACAAAAATACACCCCCTTTCATCCCTCCAAAACGCAGCGCACAATCCAAGCAAACAAGAACAAACACCCAACATTGAGAAGAAGTGAACAGTTATCAAAGTGGCAGACATGAGAGTAGAATAATTCATGAAACCCTACACAAGGCCACTCAAGTGGTGTCACTCAATTTAACGATGCCGACATTACAACTTGATTCACCCAAGCGACCCGTGTGAAGACGGCCATATTTAAACCAACAAAACTTCCCCTACTTAATGAGGTTCCAACAGTTCACCAGAACAACCAATGCCCAAGGAGGCAGCAGCTGGGAAGACAACATAGTACAGGCTAGTGAGATCAACACAAATATTGTAATGATACAAATCAAAATGCGATTAGTAGAAAAGTGAGTAACCAACCAGAGAGTTCGAGATGCGGTGATTGTGTGATGGCTTGTGCTCCCTGGGGCTCGGGTACATGTACTTTTTACACCACGTGGTTTATCCTCCATCTTGAGTGAAGCTTTAAGCAAAAGGAAGCGAATATGAACAAGGTGTGTATGGGAATAATTGTAAGAACAAAACGGTTTGTTGTGAGTTCTGCGGGATGGATTAATGAACAAAGAAATGGCGAATAGAAGAAGACGAGCAGAATGGAAAGTCTAGAGTGGGGGTATGAAAGGAACATCTGGATAGAGAGAGAGAGAGAGAGAGAGAGAGAAAGAGAAAGAGAGAGAATAAGAGAGATGGTAGTAAATTGACAGAACTATGAAGCAAACACTGAGAGCTATCACAAATATTAGTGCAGTGAGATAGTTGGGAGTAAAATGACAGAACTATGAAGGAGGCAGTAAGAGCTATGAGGAATGAGAGTGCGCTGAACTAGGAGGCGGCGCTGTCCAATTCTGTCACAACAATCAGTTCATTGATTCCACACTGATTCCCGCGCTTTGTCTTTGGAACATTAATTCCCCATTAAGTCCGTCCAACGCGTGCTATTCTCATTTGAGCTGCCACTAAAATCTCGCACCGAACACCTCGGGCCATTGCTTCTTCTCTCCAGCTCACAAAGATAGTTTTTTCAACAAGTTTGCTCTAATGAATGAAGGTTTGTTTACTGTTGTTTCTGCCCCCTCAGACCGGTTCAATCGATGAGGCTGATTAGATTATGTTTGTGTTGATCAGACAGCTGACGTGTGTCCGAGCTGCCTATGTAACACTGCTTCTCGCATGTATTGTTTTAACTCTTTGCAAATAGTCATATCTGTAGGACAAAGTTTGCTTCCATCACACGCGAGTGGTGGGGAAGCCAACTGAGAAAATTACACAACAGGCCCTATTTTTTTTTTTTTTTTTTTTTTTTTTTGAATCTCCAAAGAAAAAGACAAATATGAGGACCAAGGTATTCTCGGACAAGACAGATGGAAGCAGAGATGAAGATGATGGGGAAGACATGGAATGATCTTAAAAAAATGGCAAGAAACAGAACGGCTTGGAAAGTGTTTGTTGAAGACATATGCTCCACAGGGAGCTGAAAAGTGGAAGAAGAAGACACGCGGGTGTGCTCTAGCCACATGGTGTGAAGCTGCTGCTGCAGTAATGTCCGAAACTTAAAGCGAGTTGGTTATCTCAATTGACAACTTCATGTTACAGTCGACATTCAAATAGTCAACACATTACTCCACATATTACACTTCGCCATCTTATGTTTCGGTGTGTGTTGTATGAGATTTGTATTCCTTGTATAATACACAATAATAAGTGCGGCAAAGAGGTCTTACACATATCTTGTATCAATCAAAATCATGAATGGAATGCATTCGGAGCATGAATAAAAGCGCCAAATCACTTCCCGTTATATTTAACTACAAGAGCGAATCAAACAACAACAAAAAATGACGTGAATGTTCGGATACACAGAGCAACAAAATCAAAATATGCAACTAGCACTGATTTCTAAAAAGCATTTTTTTTTAAAAACCGCACATGTAAGCAAGCACAACAAAACAATTTTAAAGAGATATAGTTTGGTAAGAAAGGAATGTGCTCGGAGCCAGCTATACTTAAAAATAATCGTCACATATCGTAGAAGTCAACTGAAGACGTTTATCATCATCACGAGATGCTTGTATCAAAAAGCATCTGCGACAGATAATGCGACGACAGCAAAAATGCAGATAAGACAGCGCGTTTACATGTTTCATTGCAGACATATGGCCCTCTAAATAGCAAATGCTGAAGACTAGTATATAAACTTGATATCAACAAAGCTCCGAGCTAAGAAACCGAACAATATATGTGTGAAAGATCGATCCCATCTCGTTCAATATGGGCTTGAACCGATCTGGGGAGTCAAAACTGCACTCAACCAAATGAGACAGTACAACATACATAATGAATCAATAAAGAATGGGATGCTTGTGTGCCGTCTCCATCTCAAATACATTCAGATAATTCACTGAACTCACACAGACCAAATGTAAAGACATCATCTTCATTATTTTTGTGAGAAGGAGAAAGTTGCTGTTCTGCAATGGTGAATGGTCTACTGGGGCAAGAGGATGGGTTCTACTGAGGGCAAGAGGATGGGTTCTACTGGGGGCAAGAGGATGAGTTCTACTGGGGGCAAGAGGATGGGTTCTACTGGGGGCAAGAGGATGGGTTCTACTGAGGGCAAGAGGATGGGTTCTACTGAGGGCAAGAGGATGAGTTCTACTGGGGGCAAGAGGATGGGTTCTACTGAGGGCAAGAGGATGAGTTCTACTGGGGGCAAGAGGATGGGTTCTACTGGGGGCAAGAGGATGGGTTCTACTGAGGGCAAGAGGATGAGTTCTACTGGGGGCAAGAGGATGGTTCTACTGAGGGCAAGAGGATGGGTTCTACTGGGGGCAAGAGGATGGGTTCTACTGAGGGCAAGAGGATGGGTTCTACTGAGGGCAAGAGGATGGGTTCTACTGGGGCAAGAGGATGGGTTCTACTGGGGCAAGAGGATGGGTTCTACTGAGGGCAAGAGGATGGGTTCTACTGAGGGCAAGAGGATGGGTTCTACTGAGGGCAAGAGGATGGGTTCTACTGAGGGCAAGAGGATGGGTTCTACTGGGGGCAAGAGGATGGGTTCTACTGAGGGCAAGAGGATGGGTTCTACTGGGGGCAAGAGGATGGGTTCTACTGGGGGCAAGAGGATGGGTTCTACTGGGGCAAGAGGATGGGTTCTACTGAGGGCAAGAGGATGGGTTCTACTGAGGGCAAGAGGATGGGTTCTACTGGGGGCAAGAGGATGGGTTCTACTGGGGGCAAGAGGATGGGTTCTACTGGGGGCAAGAGGATGAGTTCTACTGGGGCAAGAGGATGGGTTCTACTGGGGGCAAGAGGATGGGTTCTACTGGGGGCAAGAGGATGGGTTCTACTGGGGCAAGAGGATGGGTTCTACTGGGGGCAAGAGGATGGGTTCTACTGGGGGCAAGAGGATGAGTTCTACTGGGGGCAAGAGGATGGGTTCTACTGAGGGCAAGAGGATGGGTTCTACTGGGGGCAAGAGGATGGGTTCTACTGGGGCAAGAGGATGGGTTCTACTGGGGCAAGAGGATGGGTTCTACTGAGGGCAAGAGGATGGGTTCTACTGGGGCAAGAGGATGGGTTCTACTGGGGGCAAGAGGATGGGTTCTACTGGGGGCAAGAGGATGGGTTCTACTGGGGGCAAGAGGATGGGTTCTACTGGGGGCAAGAGGATGGGTTCTACTGGGGGCAAGAGGATGGGTTCTACTGGGGGCAAGAGGATGGGTTCTACTGAGGGCAAGAGGATGGGTTCTACTGGGGGCAAGAGGATGGGTTCTACTGAGGGCAAGAGGATGGGTTCTACTGAGGGCAAGAGGATGGGTTCTACTGAGGGCAAGAGGATGGGTTCTACTGGGGCAAGAGGATGGGTTCTACTGAGGGCAAGAGGATGGGTTCTACTGAGGGCAAGAGGATGGGTTCTACTGGGGGCAAGAGGATGGGTTCTACTGGGGCAAGAGGATGGGTTCTACTGGGGGCAAGAGGATGGGTTCTACTGAGGGCAAGAGGATGGGTTCTACTGAGGGCAAGAGGATGGGTTCTACTGAGGGCAAGAGGATGGGTTCTACTGAGGGCAAGAGGATGGGTTCTACTGGGGCAAGAGGATGGGTTCTACTGGGGGCAAGAGGATGGGTTCTACTGGGGGCAAGAGGATGAGTTCTACTGGGGGCAAGAGGATGGGTTCTACTGAGGGCAAGAGGATGGGTTCTACTGGGGGCAAGAGGATGGGTTCTACTGAGGGCAAGAGGATGGGTTCTACTGAGGGCAAGAGGATGGGTTCTACTGAGGGCAAGAGGATGGGTTCTACTGAGGGCAAGAGGATGGATTCTACTGAGGGCAAGAGGATGGGTTCTACTGGGGGCAAGAGGATGGGTTCTACTGAGGGCAAGAGGATGGGTTCTACTGAGGGCAAGAGGATGGGTTCTACTGAGGGCAAGAGGATGGGTTCTACTGGGGGCAAGAGGATGGGTTCTACTGAGGGCAAGAGGATGGGTTCTACTGAGGGCAAGAGGATGGGTTCTACTGGGGGCAAGAGGATGGGTTCTACTGGGGGCAAGAGGATGGGTTCTACTGGGGGCAAGAGGATGAGTTCTACTGGGGGCAAGAGGATGGGTTCTACTGAGGGCAAGAGGATGGGTTCTACTGAGGGCAAGAGGATGGGTTCTACTGGGGGCAAGAGGATGGGTTCTACTGGGGGCAAGAGGATGGGTTCTACTGGGGGCAAGAGGATGGGTTCTACTGGGGGCAAGAGGATGGGTTCTACTGGGGCAAGAGGATGGGTTCTACTGAGGGCAAGAGGATGAGTTCTACTGAGGGCAAGAGGATGGGTTCTACTGAGGGCAAGAGGATGAGTTCTACTGGGGCAAGAGGATGGGTTCTACTGAGGGCAAGAGGATGAGTTCTACTGAGGGCAAGAGGATGGGTTATCACATATAGCGCCCCCGCCCCGCGTTTCCTTTATGTACACCAAGGATGCTGACGATTGTTACAAAGTAAGAAAGGCGACCTGGCCCGTGCTGACCAGATAACTCAACAAAATACTGTTAATCATACAATTTGGGCAGTATCATCGTCTCTCCTGTGCTCCACGTCTGAGGTGTGACCACGATTCGTCTCCCCTTCGCTCTTTATTAAGAAAGAATAAATCTCTCAGTACAAGAGCTGAGAATATAGTAAAAGGTAGTACTATAGCATTTATCTTTTACAATTTTGTCAAGTAATCTAACTAGAGAAAACTAAGTCTAAAGATGGCAATGCGAGAAAGCAATTAATTCAGCTGGAAAAGATCTAGAAACGATTTCACTTCAAGAAGTTGGACTCAAGCGAACACGACACCCCCCCCCCTCCTTCCCCCCCAAAAATGGCCCAATATTCCACTGACTGTGAAGGAAGTGCACCAATAGCAAACCTCAATAATAATAATAATAATAATAGCAGTGGCTTCTCTAGCAACAACCCTGGCCACTAGTGGAACGCTTGGAACTGCCGTCATGCAAATGGTTTTTTTTTTAAGCCTCCGCTGAGGCTAGGTTTGGGGGTCGTGGACATCCGATACGTGTCAGCATTATCTGGCAAGTAATCTCCCCTCTCGAGTGCCTCCTGAGAAGAGATCCCGTACTGTACTCCGCCTCGGGTAGCTCGCACGACGGGAAGGGGGAGGAACTCGATTATTCTTGTATTTATGCCTTCCTTAAAATATTCATGTCACCATCCCGGTTCAACCTTTCCCGGGCAAGTAGTGTACCTACAGGCACTGGCTGTTCTCACAGTAATATGAATATCATGTATTGCCTTCTGGTTGTGTTGGGTGTCTGCTCAAATAAAGCAACGTGTAAGTGCTTTGTTGTAGAGGGAGCGCCTTCCAGATAATAGTCATTGTGTAGATTGGTTTGGAGTTGACTATGAGGATCAGGTCTGGCTGTAACTGTCTCACTAAATTAGTCGCTCCACAGTGTTGTAAAGGCTACCACAGAGAGCAAATCTGGAGATCCTTGATGTTGACCTTCATAAGTACAACTGAGGAATTCCTCGGGGATTACTTTTTAAAGCAAGACGAAGTAAGAATTGTACCCATCGTCGGTGGAATGGGTGGTCTAAAGGTAGGACGTCGGCCTCTGGACAGGAAAGTTACGGGTTCGAATTCCGGGAATTGTTCACTTCGAATCAGTGCTGTCCTCCTGGCTTGACCGTCCCCCGTGCTGATCAGAGGACAAAAGTTGGGGGAAAAACAGGAGATCACGTGAGCGCTGACAAACGTTAGACTCTTCGGCAGCTGAGTCGAAAAAAGTAGGTCAAAAATGGCCGTTGACTGGAAAAGATTGTAAAGGAAATCTAACACTGTCGAAGTCGGAGATGTCGGTCCTCGAGGCGCAAATATCGTAGCTTCGGCATAAACTAGCGAGACAACGCATTCACGCTCATGACGAAAGCTAAGAAGAGAGAGTTCTTGCATTTCCTCACTGCCATGTTTTTCACAAGCATCACTTTTTTTTTAAAAATGCTCATTCCCATATGGTTTCACCATCATCGTGCATCTCGTCTCGTGTCGTCGATGACCAATTACTATCTCTTGCCTTTACGTGTTTCCTACTGCAACTAATAAGTCATGCACTCTAGACATATGTATATTGATTTTTTCCACTATCCTACATGTTTATCTATTAATGCTTTCTTGATGTTTTCCTGCAACAGTTGCCTTTTCTGTCTATTTAGTTTTTTTTATTATTAATTCAATAAAGCACGTCCACTCACAGGGGACTGCTGAATCATGCAACCAAGTGATGAACAATTAGCCTTCTACTCATCCTGGCATTCGAAAAACTACCGCAGAAAAAGCCTAAATGACCAGGTACTTATACTGGATAAATCAAACCGTTATTGAAACCAGAATATTTATTTATCTGACGGATAACAATTTTTTTTTTAAAAGCACCATATACAGTAGTCGACGGTGTGAAGTATTTTCATTTGCTCACTGCTTCTGAGCCTCATGAAGACATTTCCATAACGTGAAGTATTCGTACTTGGTACCCGCAGAATTGACACTTGTACCATTCTGTTTGTGAAAACCTTGACGCTTATATTCCTCTCCCCCCGCCAGTACGCATGCGCATGTCATAACCTTTATTGAACGCCACGACACTCGCCTCGGGCGTCTTGTAACACAAAAATAAGGAGCCTTTCTTCTCGACTACAAAAGTGTAAGACACGGATTTACGCTCAATCTCGTCGCTGCGCGTTTGCCGATGTTTGAACCTGAAACACGATTCGTGCAAAAGTTCTTCACGTGAGAACTCGCGACCACGGGATTAGCATCTCGGGGATAATTGTCAAGTAAGAAAGCGCAAGTGGTTTGGCGGAATTTGTTGAAATGTCTGTCGACTGTCGCGAATTGTGATTGGATGATTCTTGGCCTGTCATTACAAGTTAGATTATTATAATTACTGTTACACTGTATGCACCGATGCATGCTGCAGTCGCGAAACAATTTGGGGATTATGAACAGGAAGAGGTCTGAAGAAAAAGGGGGGGGGGGGGGGAGAGAGAGAGAGAGAGAGAGAGAGAGAGAGAGAGGAGACTAGCTATAATGTGAACTTATCGGATGTGTTTAAGGCCAGACACAGAGAGAGACATGGGCGCGTGCACGCACACACAAATCACGATAAAATGGTAAATTAATTTGCATAAAGTAAAGTAAAGAGCCCTGTCACGCCAAGTGGCGTATAGGGAATATGGTGATAGAGACCATAATTTTTATAGACCTTCGGCACATGCTTTTTTGAGGTAATGTGGTCGGTATAACGCCCGTGCCGCCTTACTTTCCCAGAAAAAAATCCAGTACCCATTTAAGGCTGGGTGAACCAGGAAGCTATCGGTTAGGATAGAACAAGACTTCATATCCTTTATAGTCCAGATCACTAACCACTGAGCTATCGCGGCTCCCAAAGTAAATTGTATCATCGATATAAATTGTAACTTCCCATCACTTATCTTTTGTAACTGAATAGGTCTGAGCTCTTCTTGTATTTATGTCGAACGACGAAAACAAATGATAACAATACTGGCTGTCATGGCAAAGGTGTCATCTAGAAAGTTCTGATGGATTTAATGAACTCGTTACAGCTGTGTCAATGTTCTTTCTTTCCTTCCTTACTCACAAAGACTGCATCCCATCATCAGTCGCCATCAAAAAGGTAATTAGATGAGCGAGGATGCCGAACGAGACCTACAAGAGTCTGGAATATCTATCTCTGTGTCTAACACATCGGAGTATTGAAGTACCAGGTTGTTAGTGAAAATGATGGCGCTAAAGTGGCTGTTGTATGTGTAGTGGAGGGGGGGGGGTGATTATAACAAATGAATTACCACTGATTGTGATAGGATAAAGACGCAAACCTGACTCCCAATGAGTTAACGCTCATCGTACCATGTCCTCAAAACGCTTCGACCTGGAACCTGCTACTAGCGTTTCTCTTCTCTCTAGCAACAATGGCCAGGTGAGATAAGCTGTCTACCTGCGTCACCTGAGTGGATGAATCACGGATCCCAAATTACCTCATGGATAATGTGATAATAGTTGCAAGGCATTTCCAGGCTCCGGGGGGGAAACAGACTTGGCCTAAACTGATTTTCAAAAGTTCAACAAGTGGGCCGGGATTTCTGCACTCAGGACACGATGACTCAACTCTCTTTGTTCCTTTCATTTTTTTTATTGTTCTTTGTATGTACGTACGTGCGTATGTATCTCTCACTTTCTCTCTCTCTCTCTCTCTCACTATATATATATATATATATATATATATATATATATGCATTTAATTGAAATACAATTATTGACAAACTGTAAGTACTTGGAGAAATGTTTCCAATTAGTTACAATTTAGTTAGAATTAGTTACTTTGTTAGGTTATAATAGCATGTGATGTTCTAAATATTGTACTAATGCTAGGATAATATAAGACGTGTCGCAAGTGTCTGTTTCTTTGTGACAGGAATATTTTGATAACAAAGACTTTACAGAACCAACGTTCAAGGAATGACAGAAACGCCACAAGATGTTGCTTCTATTAGTCACAACTGAGAGAACAATTTATCATTTCTTCTTCTACCTTTCAATTCAACTTCCTGTGGAGCATAGGTCTTCAACAAACATTTTCCAAGCCGTTTTGTTTCTTGCCACTCTTTTAACATCATTCCATTGTCTTCCCAAAATCTCTGCTTCCATCTGTCTTCTCCAAGTATATTTTCCTCTTCTTCTTTGTCTTTTTTCTTGGGGATTCAAAAAAAGGGCTTGTGTAAAGCTCTCAGTTGACTTCCGCAGTGTGGGTTCTATCCAGCGCCATCGTCTTCGATGTATCTCTTTATTATCAATTAATCAACGCAAACTTGCCATTTTTTGGAGATATTACACCACACTGGTTGGAAGACACACATTAAACAACAATTATAATCTGCTAAATATTGATACATTATCCTTGAAGATGATCATACATTGAGGATTTCACGTGGACAAGCTACGCTCTCTGTCTCATTGTGTTGCTAGTATCATCACATCATTGGGTGCCTTTTGAA
The DNA here is from genome assembly GCA_032433765.1 of Megaustenia siamemsis. Taxonomy (NCBI): domain Eukaryota; kingdom Metazoa; phylum Mollusca; class Gastropoda; order Stylommatophora; family Ariophantidae; genus Megaustenia; species Megaustenia siamemsis. The sequence goes on along the minus strand of JAVIAB010000073.1, from coordinate 117,410,082 downwards.
ATGTGGCTACCATTGAGCGCATTTCCGCTCTGTCTCTTGCTTTGATATTGCAGGTTGTCAAAGGCTGACTTGGCCATCTTTTGATGTTACTCGTCCATGTTAGTCTTGGTCTGCCTCTGCCTTTTTTTTAACCTTGCATTATCCCTTCCAAGATTACTTTTGGTAGGCTGCTGTATCTTTTAACATTCCCCACCAATCTTATTTGCCTTGTTTGAGTTGTATTTAGTACATTGCTTTTATTATTGCTAATACACTATTATGTATTTACTCACACTCATATTTTTTTTCTCTTATCATCATCATCAAGTACCATGCCTGCTGGCGTAGGTGATCATGTCTCTCCAAAACTTTCGATCTCGACAGTTATTTATCATTTCTGTTGTTGACCTTCTACAAAGCTATTCTCTCAAACCTGGGTCTGGTATCTTTTCTCTTTGCTTTTCTCTATCTCTTCATCCCTCAATTTTCCCAGTTGTTACAATAAATATTCCAGCTATTCCCTTCTCCTTACATGGCCAAAAATTGACCATTGTTTCTTCCTACCATTACTTCTACTTTTATCTCTACTGGAAGGTAAAACAGTATTTATCTTATTTCGTATGCGCTGTCTTTTTGTAATTGAAATATGGATAACTTCTGCAAAGAATGTTCTATTGAAGTACAACTAGGCTTACACTCCAATGCAAGTGAAGAGAATTCAGACCTGACCAAATTAGGGAAACATTCCAACGGAAAATTAAGATCTGGTCAATTTGAGGGTTCTTTTGTGAAGAAAAAATAAGACCTGACGGTGTTGGTTTAATTATGAAGTAAGGTAGGAGCCAATCAAATGTTGGCCCATTTGAGAAGACAAGTAAGATATGGATAAATGTATGTGCATTTATAAAAGTCAGTATTAAAATACCGAGCAAGGAGAGGTGTGGATGTGGTAGTGTTTACATAAGTAATTAAGAAAAAAAAACTGGTAACATTGGAGGGAGTTGATACTATGTCATGCGCACTTACATTAAGAAGACTGGTAACATTGGAGGGAGTTGATACTGTGTCATACGCACTTATAGAAAGAAGACTGGCAACATTGGAGGGAGTTGATACTGTGTCATACGCACTTATAGAAAGAAGACTGGCAACATTGGAGGGAGTTGATACTGTGTCATACGCACTTACATTAAGAAGACTGGCAATATTGGAGGGAGTTGATACTGTGTCATACGCACTTACATAAAGAAGACTGGCAATATTGGAGGGAGTTGATACTGTGTCATACGCACTTACATTTTAAGAAGACTGGCAATATTGGAGGGAGTTGATACTGTGTCATACGCACTTACATAAAGAAGACTGGCAACATTGGAGGGTGTAGAGGTTGGTGGGTTAGCGTTTACAAATGCAATTAAGAAAAAAAAAAAAAACTGACAAAAGTTGGGTGGTTCACTTGTAAATTAAAAAAAAAAAAATTGGACTTTTCAGAGTCCATGACCTTGAGATGATTAAAATATTATTTCACATGTTTCTAAACAGAAACCCTAAAGAAGCGCTTCTGAAAAGCTTTGTACCAACTGAGATCATGTAATTTAAAGGTGACCAACACTTCTTTACAAAACTGAAAGCCTGCCGTGCCATGGTGATCACTGCCCACTGTAAACCAGTCACAGATAGGGACAACTTATAGCAAGCATGCCAGACAAAATGTAATTTCCATTTGTGCTATCGCCGTTGACTGTACATGATAAAGTGGCAAGATAGCGTACAATGTACTAGAAACAGAGCCAACAACCAAGCTTATAATGGCAGATATAAGATGGGGTAAGCCTGGGTATGTTCAAGAACACGGTCAATTCATCACGAAACAGCTCTTATAAACAACAACAAGCAATGTTGTAGACAAATACAAGCAATGTTGTAGACAAAAACAAGCAATGTTGTAGACAAAAACAAGCAATGTTGTAGACAAATACAAGCAATGTTGTAGACAAAAACAAGCAATGTTGTAGACAAAAACAAGCAATGTTGTAGACAAATACAAGCAATGTTGTAGACAAATACAAACAATGTTGTAGACAAAAACAAGCACTGTTGTAGACAAAAACAAGCAATGTTGTAGACAAATACAAGCAATGTTGTAGACAAATACAAGCAATGTTGTAGACAAAAACAAGCAATGTTGTAGACAAAAACAAGCAATGTTGTAGACAAATACAAGCAATGTTGTAGACAAAAACAAGCACTGTTGTAGACAAATACAAGCAAGTAATGTTGTAGACAAATACAAGCAGTGTTGTAGACAAATACAAGCAAATGTTGTAGACAAATACAAGCAAATGTTGTAGACAAATACAAGTAATGTTGTAGCAAGTAATGTTGTAGACAAATACAAGTAATGTTGTAGACAAATACAAGCAGTGTTGTAGACAAATACAAGCAATGTTGTAGACAAATACAAGCAAATGTTGTAGACAAATACAAGCAGTGTTGTAGACAAATACAAGCAAATGTTGTAGACAAATACAAGCAAATTTTGTAGACAAAAACAAGAAATGTTTTAAATAAATACAAGCAATGTTGTAAACAAAAACAAGCAATGTTGTAGACAAAAGCAAGCAATATTATAAACAAATACAAGCAACAAAAGAAACACTTTTAGAGGATTATCTCAAGGTTTCTCCTCTAAGCGGTTTTAATATGTATAACACTTCATCCTTGCGCAGAATCACCCACTATGGCAAATTAGCAATTAGAGTTGGCCGTTTCAAAGAGAAACGCTTGATCAAAGAGGAAGCTCGAAGAGAGATTCTCGTAATAAAAACTGATTATGTTTCAACGATGGAGCCAAAGTTGAATGTTACAGTCATCTCGACAGTCAAGCGAAGTACAATTACTGACTGGAGTTGTTATCATTATCGCTTGCGACAGGCGGCCACTGTTATAACCATATAATACTCTGTGTGTGCGTGCATGTGCGCGCACGCGTGCGTGTGTTTTGTGAGGTAATGCTCACCTCGTTACGTATTAATAATTTAGTAAGTACAATTTTGTGAATGCGGACATACATGTGGCGCTAGTTGACAGATAACATAAATAACTTAAGTGACGTCATGAGCGTTCCTAGTGGAAAGAGGCTGGACTGGATAACTTCAAGGAATTTTGTTGTTTCATCAAAACAGTGAATATAACATGAAGTCACAAAAACAGGAACAGATATTTATATATTTATTTAATAAAAAAAGATGTATGAGTTACAGTTAGAAATAGCAAATGAAATGGTTAGGACACGTAACAGAAATATTAACAATGGGCATCCCGCAGCAAGTACGATCGGCTGGATACAGCAACAGAGGAAGATAAGGAATGGCGAATCATTTCAGGGGGAGTTTTAGCACTCGGAGAAAAAATCACAAATAATCAACAACAGAAGAAAAAAAACAAAGAACGCAGGATCAAACCTATACTCCTCACATCGCGCATTGCTACGAGAAACCAAACGCTAGAGCACACGACCATCTTAGCTGTTCGATCCTGCTTCGGATCATCTATTGTCCTTTTATTTCTATTGTTGATTATTTGTGATTTTGTTTCCGAGTGTGGTAATCACACCTCTTTCCTCGAAATTATTCGAGGGTTATCGCCTCGGAAGTTTCCCTCCTTTATAATATTCATTCAATTTTATTTGTTTCTAGGATAAAGGGACACCCTGATCTGAGCAAACACGCTACACAAAGCACAATCAATGAAGCAAGGCACATATCTCTAGATCAAGAGCACAAGGTTTCTTCTCGGCATTGTGAGGATATATATATATATATAGAATTAGGTTTGATGGAGAGGTAGGAGAAAGAATAGTAATTTAGAGAAGGCTGGATGACAATTAAGCAATACTGTTAGAATAACAGCCTTCTAAACCACAAGATGATTTGATATCGTGTTCTAATTCTCACAGATGCACTGACAATACTGGCCTCATCTCACTGCTTGCATGCAGTTCGATCAGTAACAAGAAACATAATTGGAAAGAAAAAAAAAGAAGTAAAAAGTCCAGGTTCCCTGCCCCTGCTAGACGTATGGAGAATTTAGTGTTAATGAGCAGAAGTTTCTGTGACCGCAGTGTATTGTTGAGTGTTGTTGTTGGTATCATACCAAACTGCCTTTACTTCCCAGAAATATCTCTGATGTCTATTTGTTGAGGCTGGATGAACCCGGAACCTTGTCGGTCTGAAAAAAAAAATCTGTCACTTCTAGGGATCGAACCTGTACCTTTTTGATGAGGAAACGAGCACACTCAGCCACTGGGGCTCCACGATCAGCGCCAGCTTGTAAAGTCATTCCTCTTCTTCTTTTCTCTTTTCACTGATACCTAAAAGGTGTCGTGGTTTACATCATTCGTCGTTCTTGAGCTGCTCGAACTGTCTGAATTAGTGACTTTCCTTTGTTGTTACATGTCTCTGTCACTGCATCTATCCATCTTCCTCTTGGTCTTTTTCCATGCATTCTCGAGAAGAACGCACTTGATGGTGATTGATAAGGATTCATTCTGACCAGGTGGCCAACCATTTAAGTTGTTGTATATATTCTTGGCAGGGTTTTGTGGTTCATTGGTATTCTATCAATCAAGCATAGCATCTCACATGTATTGATCTTTCTTAAATGGGATTTGGACCATAGCACCTATTTATTATTGTTGTTCAGCTATATATTAGCAGCATGTGACAGGTTTTGTATTCTCATTTCTCTGTCTAGTTTTCCATCTTCTGTTGTGCCTTACTTGGATCTTTGATCATGTTTAATGTCTTAATTTGTATACTTCATACTGTAGTTTGTGCAGCTTTTATCATTTTCATCTCATTAGCATTAGTCATCTGCAGTAGCTCACCATGTTATTATTGATTTGTCCTTTCCTGATAGAATGGGTCTTAAACCTGAAACCAGACAGACCATATGTTCTAACGACACATATAGTGCTATTATATTATCTAGTAGTTTGCCAAATGTCCACACGTCAAACGCTATATTTAGGTGTATCAATATCAATGTAAATATAGCATCAGTACAGCTTTTGCTTTTCTGAATGTATTGTTGAGGTATGGTGACTCATTAGGGCATCTGTACACAATGTAATGATAGCTTTTGCCAATCGTAAAGTCATTAAATAAGAAATATCAATGGCTATATTTGTATGTGTTGCTGGTGTATTTAAACAATGTAATCATTTATAGAGGTTTTATTATCCAGTTGACAGTTCTTTTATTTCACATGTCGCGTATACTTGCATCGATCTCTTTCCTCCTCTCCCTCCTCAGTTACCGATAAAAATAAATAAGATAAAAGTGAATCAAATCAAGCCCGTTTCATGTTAGGAGAACCGTTAGCCCTCATGACTGATTCTTGTCACGAGATCTCTCGCCATATGCTTACCTTGCCCCTAGTATGTATGTTATCAAATACCATATCTCAGTCCTTGCTTATTACACAAACCTCCACTTTAAAAAACAATTTATAATTATATTTTACATAAATTACAATTCCCCATGCAAGCGTCACCTGTTGTTTTGTGTCAGTTTCTTACAGCCTCCGCCGAACACGAGTAATTAAAGCACATAATGTAATAATTGTACTGTCATATTTCACATGTTTTCTGTATGATTCCTATGGCGGTTTAAATTATGTATTGTTACAGTCACAGCTAAATTTTATCTATTTCTAGATTTTCTCATACATTCTTCACTTGAGCATTTCAAATGAGAAATGTGTTTCTTCCCGCTCTATGTGCCAGACAATTGCTTCCTTCTATCGTTTAACTGGGCGTTGTGATTTTACTGCAAGATGTGATATTCTTGTTGTGATTTTACTGCAAGATGTGATATTCCGGTTATGTTTTTACTACAGAATGTGATATTCCGGTTATGATTTTACTATAAGATGTGATATTCTGGTTATGATTTTACTATAAGATGAGATGTTCAGGTTGTAATTTTACAACAAGATGCGATATTCTGGTTGTGATTTTACAACAAGATGCGATATTCTGGCTGTGATTTTACAACAAGATGCGATATTCTGGTTGTGATTTTACAACAAGATGCGATATTCTGGTTGTGATTTTACAACAAGATGCGATATTCTGGTTGTGATTTTACAACAAGATGCGATATTCTGGTTCTGATTTTACAACAAGATGCGATATTCTGGTTGTGATTTTACTATAAGATGAGATGTTCTGGTTGTGATTTTACAACACGTTGTGATATTCTGGTTGTGATTTTTACAACACGATGCGATATTCTGGTTGTGATTTTACAACAAGATGCAATATTCTGGTTGTGATTTTACAACAAGATGCGATATTCTGGTTTTGATTTTACAAGATGCAATATTCTGGTTGTGATTTTACAACAAGATGCGATATTCTGGTTGTGATTTTACAACAAGATGCGATATTCTGGTTGTGATTTTACAAGATGCGATATTCTGGTTGTAATTTTACAACAAGATGCGATATTCTGGTTGTGATTTTACACCAAGATGCAATATTCTGGTTGTGATTTTAATGCAAGATGTGATATTTTGGTAATGATTTTACTGCAAGATGTGATATTCTGGTTGTGATTTTACAGCCAAATGCGATATTCAGCGCCTTTCGCCACAACACAAAGTTGTCTACAACGCAAGTATTCGGCCCTACCCTATCCGAGAGATACTTGTCTTAATAGGAAAAATACAGATACACAATTTATTCCTGAGTTGTGATTGTAACCTTATGCTATAGTCATGAGAACACCTGCGTGAACAACATCGCCAATGATGGCTAATTTGTTTTATTTAGCCGAGTTGGCAGTGTTCCCTAGCGTTTGGCTTTTCGTGGCAAGACGTTGTGCCAAAGAGTACGGGTTCGATCCTGCTTAGGACCACATATTGTTCTTTTGTTGTTGTTTTTTCTGTTGTTGATTATTTGTTTTTTTCCGAGTGCTGGTAACATCCTCTCCTTCTGAACTGATTCGCTGATTATCACCTTGGAAGTTTCCCTCTATAATAATGTTCATTTATTATTATTTATTATTTGTATCCTTCTCTAACTGTGGAGTGTTTCGATACCACCTAGGTTGACCATAGTGACCAGTCTGGCTCCATTGTCCATCACAGGATACCGATCCTTACTCGGACTAACCAAAATGATTAATCTACTTCAATGCTCATCACAGGCTGGTGGCAATTAGGATATCAGTCGGTTATGGTTACCAATTCTGACTCAAACATGTAGCTTTACATCGTTGATCGTTTTCAGGTCCGGTTCTGAAAGGTCACAATCACAAGTGATATTGTTTATAGTTTGTTTTTTTTCTATTCGGACAGTTCACTGGTGATTTCTTCAATCAAAACATCAGCGTCTGCATGTTTTCTGAGAGAAGGGGAAAGACATCATTCCATTGTTGGTGTCTGGCGAGGATTTATGGGAAACTAGAAATAAAATCCAGCAGCTGTTGTCACGGAGCATACATGTTTTACTTGAGGGGTGAAAGCATACAATGTATCAAGATGGATAAAAATGCGAAGCTGCTTTAAGCTGATAAGAATGAAAATTTGAAGAAAGGGGGAAAAAAGTGGTGTGGTTACAGCTTTACGTGGGTGAGGAACAAAACAAAAGCCGAATGACGTTTCGGCTCAGTATGCAGCTGGAACAATAAACACAAAACAAAAATATGTTTAGATAAACATAAATCTAACTACATGACGATAATATACTAGACTATCTACAAGAAAAATGAGTAAGTCATTTTCCTGTAGTCCGGAGCTTAGCCCAACACCGACTGGAAGTTATATTTTTACTAACTTCAACTTCCACCAAAACATTTTTTTTAACGTAAAAATAAAATGGGGTAGGGGGCGCTACTTTGCTCCCTCAGCGGGACTAAAGCATCAGTCACAATAACCAATCAAGGGCTCCAGAAGTTGAAGGGGATGTCTGAAAACACAATTGTAGCTGTTGTGTGCTGACCTGGCCTGAATTAAAGAATGTTTTCAAAAACAGAGGCGGCACTGAGAAGTTCTATTTTATCCCAACACAATGATATTGGTGATCATGAAACGAACAGAGGCGGCGCTACGAAAGTTCTATTTTATCCCAACACAATGATATTGGTGATCATGAAACGAACAGAGGCGGCGCTACGAAAGTTCTATTTTATCCTTACTCAACGATATTGATGAAAATGAAACGAACAAGAGAGCACAGCCAAATCAGATAACGTTTCCTGCTTCGTGCGCAATACACCATGGGAAGGCCTGTGCTAGATTAATGACGTCTGATGTATTAGTTTCAGAATAATCATGTTTTAATGCTTCAATTAGTTACTTTCTCAAACGTTTATTTAACAACAGCAGATTTAATAGCATCGTCCCACAACCCACAGCTGAACGTATCTAATATTATTCTGTCACGTAATTTAATATTATTTATCTGCTTTGATCGCTCAGCAAAACATTCATTTCAGTAACTTTGCATAGCATATTTGTTTATTTAGATTTCTTCAACTATTTTACACGTTCACCAAAGTCTTAATTTTAATTTAATAGAAAAAAAAAACGGAACACATTACCCCAAAAATCATATGCCGAAGGTCTCTCACACCATATTCCCTATACGCCACTTGGTGTGACGGGACTCTTCACTTTATATATGTTATAAAGTTATATAGTGAAAATATAAACAGTACGCCACGACCAAACGGTCTTTATCAGGTACAAGTGAGAAAAAAATGACTATTTGGACCTCCAAAAAATCTATATAACATAATAGATATTTAACATATCTGATGTGTTTGATAACATAATGTGCTAGACCTATTTGTGTTCTAGTCTGCTCGATACGTGGTAAACACAGGCAGACAATCTGTATCGGATTAGTGGCATCAGAATTGTCTGTCTGGTGTTAATTTCCGTGGAGGCGGTGACATTTCGTGCCATTGATGCCAACCTTGCCGACATGCCGTGGCTGCTGTCATGTGATAGCCATAATAAACATATTTTTCATAAATGTAACGATTAAAACACAGAACACGGCTGAGGCGGAAACTGGAATGTTCGTGAATACATCGAGACTTTTAACACGTGAGAGCCGGTGGAAGTCTCAGGCTAGAACCATCACTGTAACAAATGAAGTCTAGGAGTGAGATAATAAACAAGATTTACTCAAATGGGCCAGCGTTCAGAAATGTCTATTTTCGATAAGTTATAAAAATGTATTACATGTAATGCATGCACAAGCACGTCATTTGTCTCTACTTCAACTCCCCCTCATCTGCGCCCCCCCCCCCCACACACATACACACACACATAATAAATAAATAAAAATAAGTATCGTTCTTTCTCTCTATTTTATCCATCTGCTGTTGCCTGTTTTTTGCAGGACTATATACCGATGTATGTAAAACTACTCAATGATATATTTATCACCGGACACATACCCGAAGATCTACTAAAATATATCTTTGTAGCCATACCGAATAAGTCAGGCGCCACTGATTGTGAAGTCCTTCGCACTATTAGTCTCATGAGCCATGTGGCGAAAATATTACTAAGAATCATCATGAGACGCGTAAGAAACAAAATAAAACCAGAAATAAGTGAGGAACAATGTAGATTTGTGGAAGGAAAGGGCACCAATAATGCAATATACATCTTAAGAACATTGATAAAAAGATCTATAGAGGTAAAGAAAGATCTATATATGTGCTTTATAGACTACACGAAAGCATTTGACAAAGTAAAGCATGTGGAAATAATCAATATGCTGGAGAAATTAAACATTGATGGCAAGGATCTGCGAAACATGAAAAAACATGTACTGGCAACAAACAGCAGCTATACGAATTAACAACCAAACAGGACAATTCCAATTTATAAAACAAGGAGTCAGACAAAGCTGTGTTCTGTCGCCGGATTTGTTTTCACTTTACAGCGAACATATTATGAGATCAATAGTAGACAAAAAAGGAATTGAAGTCAACGGTCACAACATAAATAATTCGCGATATGCAGATGACACAGTCTTAATAGTAGAGACAGAGAACGAACTACAAGAAATGATAGACATAATAGTAAAAGAAAGCAACAAAAAAGGTCTCAGTTTGAATAGTAAGAAAACAGAAGTAATGGTTATATCGAAGAAACAATCACCACCATCATGCATCATAAAAATAAACGAGACAAATCTGAAACATGCGCAACGCATCAAATGCTTGGGCACAATAATAACATCAGATGGAAGATGCACCACGGAAATAAAAAGCAGAATAGCTCAGGCCAAAATAGCATTTCAGAAAATGAAAAATATATTATGCAACAAATCTATGTCAATAGAAATGAGAAAGAGAGTTCATCGGTGCTATATAGAACCAATTCTGACCTATGGAAGCGAATCATGGACAGTAGACCAACAAATGAAAAGACGATTAGAGGCCACAGAGATGGGGTTTCTCAGAAGAATGTTGAAAGTTCCCTGGACAGCTAAAAAGACCAATGAGAAAGTTCTCAAAGAGGCCAACACAAAAAGGGAGCTCCTAAAAAACATCAGAAAGAAACAATCAACATTATTCGGGCACATAATGAGAAGAGGAAAGTTGGAATACTTGGTTACAACTGGCAAAATAAAAGGAAAGAGATATCGCGGACGACAAAGAGAGAAAATACTGGATATCTTGGTGTCAAAGCATGGAAAACAGTCAACAACAGAACTGATACGATGCACTGTAGATAGAAGATTGTGGAAGGACATGATCGCTTATGCCAACCGATATGGCACATGATGATGATATACGGTATGTGCGTTACAAGTTTCTTTACGTTTTTCTTTTTAATTATGAACGTGTTGCTTGCAGAACAGCAAGTGGGTGTAGTGAACAGACGATCAAGATAAGGCTCCTTAAACCTGCTGTGACCTGGCATTAAACGAATCATTTCAGAAGAAGAGGTATGTTTACAAAAATCGGGAAAAAACTCACACATAATCAACAGAAAAAGACAAAAAACAGCAGGCATCTTGAAGCAGGATCGAAACCCATACTCCTCGAAACAGCGCCTTGCCACAAGAAACCTACGACAGCGCACACGGCCAACTAAGCAATACTATTAACATGTCTGACTAAATGATCGTGAAGGGGGGAAACTGTTATCCAAATATACCATGCTAAATTCAGATGTGTTGGGTCGAGAAGTTTCTTGCAAACTCCAAACAAAATACACCTAAAAGGTAAAGGAAGCACCTTAGTATTTGCTGTCGGACAATGTGGTGTTAGTGACGTCACTGGCTAAGCCTCAGCTTCAAGAGCAGGGTTAGCCAAGCCTTTCTCCTGTTCTTTCCTCCCGAGAGAGTATCTTCAGTACCTATTATCTAACGAGGCTGGATGGACCACTAGAGCGGTTTAGGTGGGAATAAAACCTACAGGTCGACATGCGAGTGATCTAATCGCTAAGCCATCTGGCTCTCACAACACACCAGCCTCCATTTTCTGGGAAGAACATGAAGAGTAGTCTTGGCTGAAGGCAAAAGTAAGAGAACAAGAGGGCGTGGCGTTTTCCATTTCAGCTGATGAGAATGCAGTTGTATAATGCAATGTGTACTGACTGCCTTCATGTTATTATATAATTATGTGAATAACAAATACGAAACCAAGTTATGCAGGCACTTGGTACTTGACAAAGTACACACACAACAGAGGAAACATAATAGGCAGGCTAAGCCAGCATCCAAAAGGCCGCAGCCAGCTAGACAGGCGACTTCCTATTCCACAATCGCAGCTACGAACTCTAGCGACTCTGTTATCGTTGTGCCGTGTAGTATGGGTTCCATCCCACCTGGCCAGTGTTTCCGCCACAACGCAATAGACACCCTTTCTCTGGGAACAGACAAATAATTGCAGTGCTGCGGTAAAGCTGGTAGCAGGAACAGCAACTGTTCTTTGTGTGGACTAGCAAACACCACAGGTAAGGGAACGTTTGGTGTGAGCATTTGTTGAGTGAGAATATATGGGTGAAAACTCGCGTGCTAATACGCCGATTCAAGTCTCGAACTTTACCTTTACTTGTTGAGTAACACCCCATATGTTGAGAAAACGTGCTGAAGATTGTAGAACGTAAGTTTCAGCAATGGTCGTTTCTCGCTTCTAATTAATCAATGTGAAAGTGTGTTTCAGCTCTTTTCTTGCAATTGCCTCTGCTTCCGTTGATTTCTCCAGACAATATTAAAGTTGAGAATGTGCATCTGTGTGCAGCCTATATTGTGTACAAATCTTTGCTAGAAATATTGCAACATTATCATTATTCTCCCTCATACCTTTCACTACAATCTCTCTATTAATATTTGTGATAGCATTTTCATGCGCATTCACTTGAAGCCATTCTCAGCCGTTCATGAAACTATCGACGTTCCTATGCTTTTCGTATTTGATATTAATCATCGATGACTCGCATCTAAATGTTATCGATAACTGAATGTAACAACGAAGACACCTTATTCTCTTTCACGTCACTTGGAGAAAGTGTAGATACTCAATTTATGTGCTTCACTTTTCGCATTAACAATTAGTGTGCAACTCGTAATCCTGTATTTCCGAGCTATGTTTTCTATCTGATGTGATCATAGTAAGGAAATATTTGCATCAGTAGACCAGTATTAAAGATGTTTAGGTTCATCATTGAATTCAAAGAATTCTGCAGTTTCCTGTTGATCAACATCACTTCCGTCTCTTTGCTGTTCAGCCCAACCTGCTTATCGCGGCTAGTTCTAGATCCGGCGATACCGCGTCCCTACTCTCAACTGTTCATGCATGCCAGGATTAGATGCAGGGCTATTGTCACACTGACAAAGGAAAACATGTTTTGAAGCAAACAATGAAAACTATACGCTAGCCAATCATAGACAATTAATTTGGCTGGTTCTCTTTAGTAGGGAAACGTTTTCAACAAAATTATAACGACTTAGCAACAACTAAATATATATTTAAGTAAACAAGTGCCACTACTTACCATGGATGCTATCATCTTAAAGTGTTTTTAATTCTGTGCAGATTTGTTCAGCTTATTTTTCTTCAAAGCAATTTCTTTTTATCTCACATGCATCACTACTGTTTCTGTTCATTGCACTCACTTATCTATATTGTGCTCATTTGGTGACATCTATAATGTTTATTGTGGTCATTTAGTGACATCTATAATGTTTAATGTGCTCATTTGGTGGCATTGCCTCTAATGCTTATTGTGCTCATTTGGTGACATCTATAATGTTTATTGTGGTCATTTAGTGACATCTATAATGTTTAATGTGCTCATTTGGTGACATCTACAATGTTAATTGTGCTCATTTGGTGACATCTATAATGTTTAATGTGCTCATTTGGTGGCATTGCCTCTAATGCTTATTGTGCTCATTTGGTGACATTATCTATAATGTTTAATGTGTTCATTTGGTGACATCTATAATGTTTAATGTGCTCATTTGGTGACATCTATAATGTTTAATGTGCTCATTTGGTGACATTGCCTCTAATGCTTATTGTGCTCATTTAGTGACATTATCTCTAATGTTTATAGTGCTCATTTGGTGATATCTCAAATATTTATTGTGCTCATTTGGTGACATTATCTATAATGTTTAATGTGCTCACTTGGTGACAACTATAATGTTTAATGTGCTCATTTGGTGACATTGCCTTAATGTTTATTGTGCTCATTTGGTGACATTGCCGTAATGTTTATTGTACTCATTTGGTGACATTACCTCTAATGTTTATTGTGCTCATTTGGTGATATCTCTAATGTTTGTGTGATGTCCTCATGACAGATTATTACTAATCACTACAGTTAATGAAAAGCAACAGTTTTATTAACGGGTGGCAAATCAAATGCAATCAATGCCGTCACACGATAAGATGAATCAGCCGAGAAAACTGATCATAGTGGGACGACATCTTTGTGGAGTTTGTTTCCAGACATGATCCATTTTTTGAAGCACAAACAGCCAATGATCTTATAAACGACACACTACACGGCTGATCATCATAATATGGACGCAAATATCATATAAAAATAATGTTCTTTTTACATAATTACTTCTCTGCACGTATTTCTATAAATATATATATATATTTTTTTTTTGGCTTTCAACGGAAGAGCGATATGAACGGCATAGCTTAATAACGATACACGCTGTTATTAAAACACTCAATGGTTTCATCATTTAGAAAGGAAGAACTGAGGAGAGAAAAAAGCTAGGAGTGCTGCCACTAAATACATACAGACACTAGATAAACTACAAAACAAAAAGTCTTCAACAAATGCCACGAGAACACTTGAACCAAGGGCTGACCACGAAACGATGAATTGATGGAATATCAGAAATGCTAGGAAACGTAACAACAGGAAAAGCCAACAGAAGAGCAAACGACTACAAACTAGATCTCCCCTAGCCGCTGAAGGCAAACGAGGGAGGAAAGAAGAAGAATGACCAACGTTATATTTCAAATATATCCCGTTACAAACAGTCAATGGACCGTTACAAATATCGGAATGTTGTAGAGCTAGTGATTCTGGTAGACATCATTGCACAATAAACAATATTGTGAAACTTAAATTCAACTATGGCGCGCTATATATATATATATATATATATATATATATATATATATATATATATATATATATATATATATATATATATATATATATATATATAATAATAATAATAATTTTATTTATTTTTTTAAGTCAGAAAGTTGATGCTAGACACGGAAAAAGAAATAGACGTGTGCAAGTTTTACCGATTAAAATAAGTTGTCCAAGGACAAGCTTACAAACCAAACAACTGCAAAATATCGTTTTGTATAGAGAACACTAGTCTTCTGATCTGAATCTATGTTATAGCAAAATCTTAGATATGAACCTCTGAGCCATTTCTTCTAGCTCCTCATAGCAACATTTGGTGAAGTGAACTAGCCATAGATCTGCTGAAAAATGCCCTACAATACAAGTGTTAGAGAAGTTGTTGACACGGGCAGAGAGAAGAATAAACGTTCATTGTATAACTTGATATTCCCGAAAATAAATCGCTCGTTAATGAATACAAAAACCATGGGATAGATATATTAATGTCAATGAATGAATATATATATATATATATATATATATATATATATATATATATATATATATATATATATATATATATATATATATATACGCATCCTAGTTTAATTTGAAAAATAAAAAAGTTTTAATTTTTGTTCCCTTCAAAATGCATATTTCAAGACTTTTGTTTACGGCCTTATCTCTCTAAAAGTTACTTCAAAATTATCTCACATTTGCATTATATATATACAGAGAGAGAGAGAGAGAGAGAGACAAAGAGCGAGTTAGTTATTTCTTATCTATTATTTACCCTTGTTTTCTTTATTAATCTATCAAATTTTATCTCTTCCTCTACTCTGCTCACACACAAGTGTTTCCTTCACTCCTTCCTTATTTCTTACTTTCTTTACTTCCTCCTGGACCCATTCGGCGGGTGTCGTAGGAAATACAGAGTTCTGGTTCTCATCCTTTTTACGGCTTCACTCATTGTTATTTGATGCTGTTGTAGCGCCTCTTTGATGTGTTCTGTGCGTCTCACTCTGAATCTGCCGCTTGCTCTTCTCTCTTCTACTCTTCTAATATATGCTTTGTATAGTAAGGAATCACACGGCATTCGTTTTAGATGGACAAACTAGTTTATTTGATGTTTCTGTATGTAGCTTACGATTGGTTGAATGGTTACTCTTTTTTTAATGTCAATTTTGATCCTATCTTTTCTGGTTACTCCAAGCGCTTTTCTCAGACACCGCATCTCTGCGGTAACAAGATTTTCACAAACGGATCCCCGATTTAATTATCATATCTCAAATTTCACTACTACAATGCATTACTACCATTGTTTAATAATTATTACGTTTTTCCTGTAATTTTCTGTCATCTTTATTACATTGATGTTATTGTTTTCGCACGACCATATATCTTCTATTTTAGTCTTTTCACTAAAATATTAATTACCAGTCATGTAATACGAAATAGATATGTGGTTTTTTTTTCTTACTGCTGATACAGGCAATTAAAATTCCTTGCATTATAACATTCATTTTACTAATATTTTCTCCCTTATTTCTAATTTCTTTATCTGGCAATTCAAAATGTAATGATATGATATTAATTATCGAAGACACAGACTTTCCCTTTTTGGCCTTGATTTTTTTTTATATTTCTCTAAAGTTAGTTACATTACGTGTAATACGAAATTCATATTTCTTCTTTTATCTTGTAACTAGAGTCTATAAGTATGTCCACATTGTTTATGTCCACATTGTGAGTGTGTCAAATATGGGCTGCGATTGAACGTCACAAGCGTTAAAATAACAACATAAAGAAAACATATTTTAGAAAAACTGTAAACAAAACTAGAAAGGATAAGATTAGAAATGATAGCTTGAGGGAAAAGTATGTGTGTAACACCAGCTGTGAGTGTAACACCAACTATGAGTGTAACACCAACTATGAGTGTAACACCAGCTATGTGTGTAACACCAGCTATGAGTGTAACACCAACTATGAGTTTAACACCTGCTATGAGTGTAACACCAACTATGAGTGTAACACCAACTATGAGTGTAACACCAACTATGAGTGTAACACCAACTATGAGTGTAACACCAACAATGAGTGTAACACCAAGTATGAGTGTAACACCAGCTATGAGTGTAACACCAACTATGAGTTTAACACCAACTATGAGTGTAACACCAGCTATTAACTATACAGAACTATAAAGAATTCACTGATAGGAAGATCTGACCACAATGAAATCCAGCTACCTAAAACATCCGACTACTGAGCACAAATGAAACCTAGAAAGAAATGGACAGCTGAAATGAAAGAAACAATAAATAAGTACATTCGGTATCCGACTAAAACTCAAGAACTAGGGGAAGGCCAGAGAATTATATTCGTTCTCTCTGCAATTCTACGCGGCACAAGAGGCATAAAAAGAAGAAAAATAAACAATTAAGTATTTAAATTCTCGTGTGTTCTCACGATGACTACTCTTCATCATCAGTTCTCCAATGGATGTTAAGTGGCCATATACGCACTGTGAGGTAGTCTACAGCAAACAGTGTTGTTTGACTCAAGCATCTATCTACAGCAAGGCATTTCTCAGTAGTGGGTTGTCTTCTCTATCGACCCGTACTCAATTCCCTTGGCTAGACTGGCACCAAGAAGGTCGGACAGATTCTAGATAGATCAGCTTCACAAACCCTTACAGGTCTACGGCCAGCTATGGGTTGCTGACTGCTTTCATCCTGGAACTGACAGGCGTCTTTGTCCATGTACGGATTTAAGATAAGGAAAATAAATTTGGTGTATGCATTCGTTTGTTCTTTGCATTAACGCCACAGGGGATTTAATTTTTGTGAATAGAACTTTTCCCTTCCCTTCCATTTTTTTTCTTTCTTTTTCACACCTGTGTACAAGTAGATGAGAATGAGGTGGAGCAAGAAGGTGAAAGCCTGATGTCACAGAGGAAATAGGTATTACTGCATCAAACACTAGGCATAACTGCATCAAACACAAGGCATAACTGCATCAAACACTAGGCATAACTGCATCAAACACTAGGCATAACTGTCGCAAACTGTCTCAAACACTAGGCATAACTGTCGCAAGCTGTCTCAAACACTAGGCATAACTGCATCAAACACTAGGCATAACTGTCGCAAACTGTCTCAAACACTAGGCATAACTGTCGCAAACTGTCTCAAACACTAGGCATAACTGCATCAAACACTAGGCATAACTGCATCAAACATTAGGCATAACTGCATCAAACACTAGGCATAACTGTCGCAAACTGTCTCAAACACTAGGCATAACTGCATCAAACACTAGACATAACTGTCTCAAACACTAGACATAAATGTCTCAAACACTAGACATAACTGTCTCAAACACTAGACATAAATGTCTCAAACACTAGACATAAATGTCTCAAACACTAGACATAACTGTCTCAAACACTAGGCATAACTGTCTCAAACACTAGGCATAACTGCATCAAACACTAGGCATAACTGTCTCAAATACTAGGCATTACTGTCTTAAACAGTAGGCATAACTATCTCAAATACTAGGCATAGCTGCATCAAACACTAGGCATAACTGTCTTAAATGCTAGGCATAACTGTCTTAAACACTAGGCATAACTATCTCAAATACTAGGCATAACTATCTCAAGTACTAGGCATAACTGTCTCAAACACTAGGCATAACTATCTCAAATACTAGGCATAACTGTCTTAAACACTAGGCATAACTATCTCAAATACTAGGCATAACTGTCTCAAACACTAGGCATAACTATCTCAAATACTAGGCATAACTGTCTTAAACACTAGGCATAACTATCTCAAATACTAGGCATAACTGTCTCAAACACTAGGCATAACTATCTCAAATACTAGGCATAACTGTCTTAAACACTAGGCATAACTATCTCAAATATTAGGCATAACTATCTCAAATACTAGGCATAACTGTCTTAAACACTAGGCATAACTATCTCAAATACTAGGCATAACTGTCTCAAACACTAGGCATCTCGCGCTGGACAGAGACAACTGGGAGCAAGTTTCAACAAGTGCAAGCTAGATGATGATGATCATGATCATATTAGAAATATACGTCCTGTTTTACGCAACCGATGTGCTGACTATTAAGTCAGAGATCATGTTCTAAAGAACACAGAAGCAATCCAAATATACTTAGAAGAGCTGTCTCTAACGCAATGAGAGCTCACATACCGACAGAAGTGCTCACTCTACAGTAGTCTCCCTATTTTGAGCACAAGTTAGTCAACAATGCCTGAATACTGAAACTCTCCCAAGCTAATATTTCATTATCGTTATACACAGCGGTGCAGCCATCCCTTGTGGTGTCTTGTACTGGTGAGTAACAACAAAATTGTTGATGCTTCAACTGTAGCCGTCCTCGCACACACAATATGTCTATTTTTCAACTATTCCTCAGATACAGCTCTCCATGGCCTTCTCTTCCACCTATTCCTCACCCGAGCATGACCGTTTTTGTGATGGTTTCTGGACCATTTCGGAATCTCAATTGATACCATCGGATACTTTTGATCTTTTCCTCACCCGCTGAGAAGTTCTTGGTTGCTCATTCAGTCTGACCATGTACTCTGAATGTTCTCACACAGGTCCTATGAAATAACACCCTCGATTGTATTTGATTCTTGTTGTGCAGCGTTCAGCTAGAAACAGCGAAAGCTCTAAGACAACATTCGTTGGACTTGTGTGCTGTACTCCAGCGATCTACAAGCACATCGGTAAAGACTTCTTTTTTGGGTTAAAACGTTCCAGAAGTTTCGCATGATCTCATATACTGTGCTTTATTGTTCCGCTGAGGGTCAAAGCAAAGAAATGCGAAGCTGCAGTTAAAGCTAATTGTAAGGAGAATTTTTTTTTAATATAGAAAAAACGGTATGATTAAAGCTTTATGTAATAAGTGGTTGACACAAA
This sequence comes from Megaustenia siamemsis, assembly GCA_032433765.1. Classification (NCBI taxonomy): domain Eukaryota; kingdom Metazoa; phylum Mollusca; class Gastropoda; order Stylommatophora; family Ariophantidae; genus Megaustenia; species Megaustenia siamemsis. Next base: position 117,390,484 of record JAVIAB010000073.1, on the reverse strand, counting down.
TTAGAACAACGTTTCGGCTCAATAGGTACTGTTCAGAGGACAGCGACGGTGTATAAGCTTCTTGTTCTCTACTTTGATCGGTTTCTGATTTAAAGTTTTGTGTTTTGAATTTGTTTGTTGATGATTCAGTTGTTTTTAAGTTGTGCAGTTTGCCTTTTATTCATGACTGCGTGTTGGCAGGTAATAACTAACAGTAATTACATGTGTCTAAACCTTACATTTTGGAGGTCGGAGAGTATTTATCTATGAATATACTACGCTGTCTGTCCCAGCACTCAGATTATAACCATCAAATAGATAACTGACCTCTTTAATTTATTTTGAACGAAAGGCATGCTTTGTGAGAAGCTCAATGACTGATGATGATGACGACGATGAAATATCCTACATGACATAAAAAAAGACAAGGTAAGCTATCTATAAGGCATTATGGGTATACTCACAGGTAGAAGGTCGAGCACGCAGCCAATGGTACATGGTTCAGGTAGCAGACACGGACATATAGACAATGCTGGCGCCATCTTGTCGAGCAGCAAACTGCTGCATGTGGAGCACATAGTGTCCAGCAACACCATGTGACCGGCCCGGCACTTGACTAAGACGGCCCACAGGCCAACACATATAACAGAGTCATTGTGAAATTCAACGTTCTAAATCTGCTCTCAGTACAAACGATCACCGTAATAAACACACGATCCAGCAAACGTGTTCAGTCCGAATTAACAACAATTTTGTTCAATATACGGGCACAACTTTTTGATATTAACTAACTTTTTCAGTTCTAGTTATTTACTTCTTTCTTTGTACTATTTAAATCGAAAGTGAATTAGACATTACATAAGTCGTAAGTATCATAAATATGCCCAACATATAAAGTAGGATACAAAATTCGCGATTTCATTAATTGCTTAATTACCACCAGTTTCTACTTTACTGCGAGAACAGCCGTCTCCTGGATTCTTTTAATCCCTTTCAGTAATTACCGAATAAATTACATTTTTGTTGTACTGCAGAATCATTTACAATTGCTTTCTAAAACGATGTCTAGTATTGTGCATGGAAAAAGTTGCATTTTTATAATGATGAATATGAATTAATATAAACATTTAACATATGGATGCAATATATTACTGGCAGACATCCATGTCATTTTAAACACTGAACAATTCATGATTATTTCCTGCGCACCGAATGTGGTCTCACGTTTATTAAAGTTTACTCCTTTGTTATCTCAACTGAACTAAACAAAACTATAACAACAACGATATTTGCTACATTACGTGCAGACTCGTGTCTAAAGTACTACATTTATTTCATTTTGTTACTTCCATCTTCACAAATGTAGCGATCTCTATTTTAACAACAACTTGTAGACTCCCCGTTTTTCTAGCGTCAACTTGACAGTAAATATTCTGACACAATTAACATGGGTATCTCTGATAGTGCAAACTGTTACACGACTCCAGCTGTGCAATCTGACCACGCTGTTATTTCTGTTCTAAGTCAAATGGGACACACGGGAAGACAGCCACTGTCTGTCTTGTATTACAGTTTTATTTCAGAACAAGCACTGATTATGAAGCAAATGCTCATCCCAACACAACGTGTCAGTTGGTTGCCAATACAATTAGAATTTATGAAGTCAGACATTCCAAGATGAGCATTTCACATTTTTAAATTACAAAAAAAAAAAATAAGTTTTTCCCAAGAAATTTTTTTTTTCTGTTTCCAAGAAGACCAGTGACCACCGTCACAGGTTTTCAGTTTTCAAAGGAATCGCTGCTCCTGAAATGTTAATATATACGAAATATGGACAAAACATGAGACATGTGAACTAATAGAAAATATGTGAAGACCCACATCAACACAAAATAACAAATATCACACACACAAATAAAGAAATAACACGGCCATTCAGCAAGTTGAGCACATTCGGAGTTGATATTCAAAACTCGAAGCTCAGGACCAAAACTCGAAGTTTTAGATCAGAACTCGAAGTTGAAGACTAGAACTCGAAGTTGAAGACTAGAACTCGAAGTTGAAGACTAGAACTCGAAGTTGAAGACTAGAACTCGAAGTTGAAGACTAGAACTCGAAGTTGAAGACTAGAACTCGAAGTTGAAGACTAGAACTCGAAGTTGAAGACTAGAACTCGAAGTTGAAGACTAGAACTAGAAGTTGAAGACTAGAACTCGAAGTTGAAGACTAGAACTCGAAGTTGAAGATCAGAACTCGAAGTTGAAGACTAGAACTCGAAGTTGAAGACTAGAACTCGAAGTTGAAGACTAGAACTCGAAGTTGAAGACTAGAACTCGAAGTTGAAGACTAGAACTAGAAGTTGAAGACTAGAACTCGAAGTTGAAGACTAGAACTAGAAGTTGAAGACTAGAACTAGAAGTTGAAGATCAGAACTCGAAGTTGAAGACTAGAACTCGAAGTTGAAGACTAGAACTCGAAGTTGAAGACTAGAACTCGAAGTTGAAGACTAGAACTCGAAGTTGAAGACTAGAACTAGAAGTTGAAGATCAGAACTCGAAGTTGAAGACTAGAACTCGAAGTTGAAGACTAGAACTGGAAGTTGAAGACTAGAACTAGAAGTTGAAGATCAGAACTCGAAGTTGAAGACTAGAACTAGAAGTTGAAGATTAGAACTCGAAGTTGAAGATTAGAACTCGAAGTTGAAGATTATAACTCGAAGTTGAAGATTAGAACTCGAAGTTGAAGATTAGAACTCGAAGTTGAAGATTATAACTCGAAGTTGAAGATTAGAACTCGAAGTTGATGATTAGAACTCGAAGTTGAAGATTAGAACTCGAAGCTGAAGATTAGAACTCGAAGTTGAAGATTAGAACTCGAAGTTGAAGATTACAACTCGAAGTTCAAGATTAGAACTCGAAGTTGAAGATTAGAACTCGAAGTTGAAGACTAGAACTCGAAGTTGAAGATTAGAACTCGAAGTTGAAGACTAGAACTCGAAGTTGAAGACTAGAACTCGAAGTTGAAGATCAGAACTCGAAGTTGAAGATTAGAACTCGAAGTTGAAGATTAGAACTCGAAGTTGAAGACTAGAACTCGAAGTTGAAGATTAGAACTCGAAGTTGAAGACTAGAACTCGAAGTTGAAGACTAGAACTCGAAGTTGAAGATTAGAACTCGAAGTTGAAGATCAGAACTCGAAGTTGAAGACTAGAACTAGAAGTTGAAGACTAGAACTAGAAGTTGAAGACTAGAACTCGAAGTTGAAGACCAAAGCTTGAGAAGAATAGCTGACCTTCTGAAGATCAAAACTGAAAGTTGAAAACCAAATCTTCATTTATGTTTTTAAAATACCTAAAAGGTGAAGATTATTATATCTTGGAGACTAAGTTCAAAATTGATGAGCAAATAGAATGATGAGGACCTAAATTTGAGCTAAAATGAAAAGACCATTACGGATGTTGAAGACCATTATGAATGTTGAAGACCACTATAAATGTTGAAGACCATTATGAATGTTGAAGACCATTATAAATGTTGAAAACCATTATGAATGTTCAAGAACATTATGAATGTTGAAGAACATTATGAATGTTGAAAACCATTATGAATGTCGAAGAGCATTATGAAAGTCGAAGAGCATTAAGAAAGTCGAAGAGCATTATAAATGTTTAAGACCATTATGAATGTTGAAGAGCATTATAAATGTTTAAGACCATTATAAATGTTGAAAACCATTACGAATGTGGAAGACCTTATGAAAGACTGAAAACACGAGGATTCGAAGCGAGCGCTATAGATACGATACAAACATTGAATGCCAGAAAATAATGAGAATGTACTAAAGGCCAAGAGTGGGAAATCACAGGAAAGAACTTCTGATGACGTGAACGCACCTATACCTCACTGAGAGATTAATATAAAATAGTCTACTGATGAAAAATATGTAAGGAAATAAAAAAGGAGAGATAGTGTGTGTGTGAGTGTGAGAGAGAGAGCGAGAGAGAGAGAGAGAGCTGACAGTTTGTGAGTGTCACCCAAAGAACTTATAAGAACAATGAATTCAAGACAATAATATTAGATATAATCATATGAATAGATATGAACAAGTTATCATTATACGCCTAAGAACAGGCCACAATAGACTCCATAGTCACATGTATACAAAATTCAAGATCGGCACATCAACTACTTGTACATGTGGACAGGCACCCGAACTTCTGAACACATACTTCAAGACTGCACTGAATATAGTAGACTGAGGAAAATCCATTGGCCCATAGATACAACACTACAGACAAAACTGTATGGGCCACTGCAAGAATTACAAAAGACAGTAAAATTCATACAGGAATTGACATTGCTGATTCGCAATAGACAATACTTCGGGCGAACGAAAGATAGATAGATAGATAGATAGAATCATAGACACACATTTTACACAATACGAGGAATTTGTTCTTATATCCAGGGTAAGTGACAGACATAAAGAGGGTAGCCAAGATATAGGGCACATTTAAAGCACGGGATCTTTCAGACATACTTGGGCACAATAATAACATCGGATGGAAGATGCACCACAGAAATAAAAAGCTGAATAACTCAGGCCAAAATAGCATTTCAAAAGATGAAAAGCGTCTTATGCAACAAGTCTATGTCTATAGAAGTGAGAAAGGAGAGTTCATCGGTGCTATGTAGAGCCAATTCTGACTTATGGAGGCGAATCATGGATAGTAATCAAACAAATGAATAGAAGATTAGAGAGACCACAGTGATGGAATTTCTCGGAAGAATGTTGAAAGGTTCCCTGGACAGCTAAAAAGACCAATGAGGGAGTTCTCAAAGAAGCCAACACAACAAGGGAGCTCCTAAAAAACATCAGAAAGAAACAATCAAGATTTTTCGGCCACGCCATGGGAAGAGGAAAGTTGGAATACTTGGTTTACAACTGGCAAAATACATGGAAAGAGGGATCACGGACGACAAAGAGAGAAAATACTAGATAGCTTTGTTGTCAAGGCATGGAAAACAAGAAACAACAGAATTGATACGATGCATTGTGGATAGAAGATTGTGGAAGGACAGGATCGCCTACGCCAACCGGCATGGCATATGATGATGATCTTTGAGACACAATTAGAACTATAAGAAATGACATCCATGACAAATAAAAGAAACATACGATACATAGAACAAACATAATATAGCCTGCATTCTTGTGGCATTAGAGTAAAGGCAACAACAAGAAATCATGGCAGCATGGTTAGTACAACACCTATACTTGAGAAAGAAGGTCTCACAACTTCATGATATGCACATACACGTCATACTGACATACTGCAAGTGTATTATTATTTGTTTGCTACACAACAGCAGCAGTACACGTGATCTGTTGAGTTAGAGAAACTCTAAGAGAGCTAGTGTAAGACTTGTGTTGCTATAGTGCAGCTACCGCTATTAGTAAGACCAGCCTAGTTGGTAAAGCGAACTATTTGACTCAATGTATTACTCTAATAAACAAGAAGCCTGCTACTAGTTACCAAAAACATTCTACAATAAACATACAAGATTGACTAAACATTCTACAATAAACACAAGATTGACTAAACATTCTACAATAAACACACAAGATTGACTAAACATTCTACAATAAACACACAAGATTGACTAAACATTCTACAATAAACACACAAGATTGACTAAAAATGTTTCTACAGCTATCAACTAATCTCTTTGTTGGAATAAACGATCACAACACGCTGGAAGCATTCAGGAAACCAAAATCTATTCATCTCTCCTGTAAATTAGAGAAACCACATAACGTTATAACGGGTAAGCAACAACTCCCGGCCCAAGCGTGCTGCGATATCTGGTGGTGCACACATTTTTCGAATGTAACTTTTATCATTTTAAAATGTAACGTTCTATTTGTCCTAGTGTATTTATATATATTTTATTAACGACAATATTAGTGCTGCGAACTGTTAATTATACAAAATGATATGATATGGAAATAGTAGACATTATTATACATTAGCTCTCATATATTAAATGGCTAATTTTAGTAAATGGCTAAGTCTACTATCAAATTATAATATATGGCAAATGACATAAATGAAATAAAAATTTAATTAATTTTTTTTTTAATTAACCATTGAATTTAATTGTTTTCTAAATATAACAGAAAAGTTCTAGCAACAAAATAACTGTAGACAATTAACAAGAACTATTTTAAAAATCACATTTTGTTACTTCAAGGAACTAAGTTAAAACTAATTTAAAACTGACGTGATGCAGATTAATAATTATAATATTATGATATAAAATGAAGTTGATAAACGGTTCGAGACGTAATGAATTAATTGTGATTAGAAAAAAAATAATATATTATTATCAGCGTAACTTTATTATATCGCTAAGAATAATAATAATTTCACACCGTGGCTCGTACGGGGCGGATCTTGGTCGATTGACTGGAAACACGCGGGATATTGACCTGACTAGCTAGCTCTCGGATGCTGGTACTGTTGACGCCCTCAGTTACCCGTGACCAAAGGTAATTCCATTGAAAGTTGCCAGTAACACGTGCGACCTGTAGCCCTCCAGTGATTGTGGTGAACTACCAAACTGACGGAGATCATCATATGCCGACAACACAGCCCAGCAGCCAGCTACACCCACCCAGAGGGACATAACCAACCACCACCGACAACTTTTTCTGCTCCTGACATTCCCTCTCTCCCTATCCCGCCTCGTATTGTCTGCGCTAAAAGTGGGATCACAGCAGTAATATCTTCTACAAGTTTGTGAAGGGAACTTTAGTCACGACGGGAAATAGAAGAATTGGAACAATGGTAAGACTTTCTCAGATTCTCGGGAGAGTGAGGGGTGAAACAGCAAGAAGGGATGGGAGAAGTGGAAGGTTGTGCCGCCTTTCTCTCCCTCTCTCCCCACATGTGAATACGAAGGCAATCTATCATGTCAGAAGCTAAGCCTTGACACTAACAGGCTGCCAGTCGGAGGGGGAAATCCCACACCTCGTCTACAAGAAAGATGGGGGAGACTAAGAGAGAGAAGTATGTGATGGGCGGAGCTTCACAATGCCACAAGACACGTTCTTTCCTGATCAGCTTTATGAAATTAGGAAAGCTTTCACTGTTTGCCAGAGTAGACAGGATGCAGCTTGGGCTTAACGGAGGCTGCGTGCTTATCTTTAAAATAAAATACTCACCTGGTCATAATTTTATATGAACTATTAAACATAAGAACGGAGCTTAAGGCTGGAAAAAAATATGTTGGAAAATACGAACTAGTCAGGAATCGGACGTTCTGAGAATCTGATCCCCCCTAGTCGGTTGAGAAAGTGAACTATTCCAGAAGATTATTGACAAGTGCGAGAGCCTATTAGAAGACGAAGCTGAAAGCAGGTGTCGCAACCTTTCTCTTAACATTGCGACTTTTGGCCGATATGTCGAGTGTAATGTCTATAACTGGGCGCTGGGGCAGCAGGAAAACATTCATTAGTTCACAGCCTGGAGAGTTCACTGTCGCAGACATTTCACGGAGTCTGCTTTCATTTAATACTATAATACTTATGTATTTCGCTAGCATCTATATAACATGCAGCGAACAGACTATTTATTTGTAATTTTCGGTGCGTGTTTTTTTTTTAATAAAACTGTAATATTGAATTCAGCCGAGCTGCAAATTTGTATGTTAGACATTTTTTTAAAAACATTTAACATAAACACATGATTAAATTACAATAATACTTTTGTGCATGCGCTTATTAGAAATGGCAGAACAAAATCACCAACACAGAATGATGGGAAAGTAACAGTCAAATACCAGTGGATAAAAAGATACAGCGAAGACGATGGTGCTGGATCACCAGCTGGACACGCTGCAGAATCAAGGAGGACGACCAAAATATTTTCAGAGAAGACAAATGGAAGCAGAAATGAAGATGGTGGGGAAGACATGAAATGATCTTAAAAGAATGGCAAGAAACAGAACGGCTTGTAAAGTGATTGTTGAAGACCTATGCTTCACAGGGGGTTGAAAGTGATTGTTGAAGACCTATGCTCCACAGGGGGTTGAAAGTGATTGTTGAAGACCTATGCTCCACCGGGGGTTGAAAGTGATTGTTGAAGACCTATGCTCCACAGGGGGTTGAAAGTGATTGTTGAAGACCTATGCTCCACAGGGGGTTGAAAGTGATTGTTGAAGACCTATGCTCCACAGGGGGTTGAAAGTGATTGTTGAAGACCTATGCTCCACAGAGAGCTGAAAGTGATTGTTGAAGACCTATGCTCCAGGGTGTCCGGTTAGCGCAATCGATAGGCGGTTGGCTTACCACGGCAACAGCCGGGGTTCGTACCCTGGCGAGGACACCTGGGTTTTACTAATTCCCTAAAAATTAGTACCTCTGAAGTCGGAGTAAATCTGCCTGCATGGCGAGGGGCATCCTGTAATGGGATAAAACAGACTTTACACGCAAAATTCAGTCCCACAAAATTGAGTGGGTGGGACTTCGTCAGAGGTCAAAGCTGACGAAAGCGAACGAACGAACGACCTATGCTCCACAGGGGGTTGAAAGTGATTGTTGAAGACCTATGCTCCACAGAGAGCTGAAAGTGATTGTTGAAGACCTATGCTCCACAGGGGGTTGAAAGGTAGCAGAAAAAGATCATGCGCTTATTATTTCTTATTTTCTATTGCACAGTGCTTTGATTTCGTGAATATGTATTTGTATATAAAATAGTTACGCTAAACTATATAACATGTTGAAAGTAAGGACAGAGTTTTACACAAACAAGATGACAAAACGTGTGCTGTTGCTTCAATATCAGCCAGCGCCGACAAGAAACAAGAATAAAGTGCACATATTTCAACACATGATACAAGATTAAAAGTGCACATGTTTCAACACATGACACAAGAATAAAGTGCACAAATTTCAACACATGATACAAGATTAAAAGTGCACGTTTCAACACATGACACAAGATTAAAAGTGCACATGTTTCAACACATGACACAAGATTAACGCGCTCATGTTTCAACACATGACACAAGATTAAAGTGCACATGTTTCAACACATGACACAAGATTAAAGTGCACATGTTTCAACACATGACACAAGATTAAAGTGCACATGTTTCAGTTCCATTACAATAGTTCTTCTTGTTGGGTGCGGGGTTAGAAACTCGTTCGAAAAGATTCCACGATTTGTTGCTCGTTGTTTCAGTTAACGGTAAAGTCAATGTTGTGTGTGGTAGGTAAAATTAACACCTTTACGTGCACACTACGAGGCGACCGCTGTGAACATGAACTTCCAGCCGATCAACGTCCAAAAGATACCATAAATGGTATCCTATTAACGATTCATTATTTGAAACAATAAATCGGTCTCCTCTAGAAGTGAGTGACTACTGCTGACTTGGAGTTTAGATACTCCCTGCCGAAGACTGAGTGTGTCAGCCGCAGCGCAGGTTTAGGAGAAAAAAATCAGGACACAAGCATATACGAGTACTGACCATAGGACCAGCTCATCGTGTCATGACGATGCTCTTACCCCTCCATACATGAGTACTGGCAATGCGACCATCTCATCGTGTGTCATGACGATGCTCTTCTTCCCCCCCCCCCCCCCCCCCCCCAAATCATGAAACAGGACATAGAGCCAAGTCGCATGCTCACAAGACATGAACGCTGAAGAAGAAGAAGAAGAAGATGAGCTGAAGCCATACTGTTCTTTATGGATGTTAACCTTGCTCAACAGACAAGCACAATGATCTCTTCCAGGAACAATCTTTTCCCTGAAAAATGCCACCAATGGACCACTAACTCATCAAGCAAGGAAAACAAATCAAACGAGAAAATGGTTGGGAAAAATACAGAATCAATAGAATAAGTTAAGAGCAACGAATGTAAAGTAATTGTATTCCTGCTATTCCTTAAATGTAATGTTTTTTTTTCTCTTTATGTAGCATTAAAATGTTGCCAAAGTATTCACAGAATGTAGGTGAGAGAGAGAGAGAGAGAGAACAATAGCTTCCCTGGTTTCTAGTTCCGTTTTCATCTGTGTGAGCAAGTTCACCCACTCCAGTTAGGCAGATTGCAGCGTGTCAAGCTTCGGGTGGACCCACATTATCGCCAGAACCTGGCTCTAACCAGTAAGCTACTGACTCTTTAAATATATTTAATACACACTTAACGAACGAAACCAACACAAAAACTACACACAGATGGAAAGAGCGAGAGTAGAAGAGCTAGAGAGAGAGAGAGAGAGAGAGAGATAGAGAGATAGAGAGAGAGAAGTATGAAACAACGTGTCCAAGTGGTAAATAAAAAATTACTTGAAGTATTAAATTAGAGCCTCAGATGGTAGATGTACAACAGAGATGAGATGGTAAATGTACAACAGAGGTGAAATGGTTTATAGTACAACAGAGGTGAGATGGTAGATGTACAACAGAGGTGAGATGGTTTATAGTACAACAGAGGTGAGATGGTAGATGTACAACAGAGGTGAGATGGTTTATAGTACAACAGAGGTGAGATGGTAGATGTACAACAGAGGTGAGATGGTTTATAGTACAACAGAGGTGAGATGGTAGATGTACAACAGAGGTGAGATGGTTTATAGTACAACAGAGGTGAGATGGTTTATAGTACAACAGAGGTGAGATGGTTTATAGTACAACAGAGGTGAGATGGTTTATAGTACAACAGAGGTGAGATGGTAGATGTACAACAGATGTGAGATGGTAGATGTACAACAGAGGTGAGATGTAGAATGGCTCAGGCGAAGCAGCTTTCCAAAAAATGAGGAATAAGGATTACTGACGAAGATTGCTGCGCAATTCATTTTTGACAATAGTAGCAAGAAAAAGAGTACTTAAATGTTATGTAGAGCCAAACTTAACATATGGATGTGAATCATGGACAAAAGGACAAGAAAATCAATGGAGGCTGTAAATATGTGGTTTTACAGAAGAATATTGAGAACACCATGGACAGCTAAGAAGAGTAATGAAAACGTTCTGAAAGAAGCCAAAGCAAAACGAGAGCTAATATCCAATATTAGGAAGAAACCATCATTTTTTGGCCATGTAATGAGAAGGGAACAGCTGGAATATATTGTGACAACTGGAAAAATCGAGTGACGAAGAGATAAATGGAAGCAAAGAGAAAAATACCAGACAGCTTAAGAGAATGGCTTGGCAGAAGGTCAACAACAGAAATTATAAATAACTCGAGATCGAAAGTTGTGGAGAGACATGATCACCTACGCCAGCAGGCACGGTACTTGATGATGATGATTAAATTAATAACAAACGGTTTTGTGAGTCGCATGGCACAAGATAGTGATGAATTAAAACCATGCAATAAATGGATAGCCCCACCCCCTAAAGGACAAAGTAAATGATTCAGAAATTATTGCCCGCATGTCATAGCTGGCGGAATGGTGCCTCCGAAAACAAGCCACGCGGAGAGGAAGAATAAAGCCCCACAATTTGTATTTGCAAACAATCAATTGAAGTGAATAAATGTCTGCCTTTGACCACTCCTTGCAATATTCTGTCCACAGACTTCGTTCATATTCTAATTGGAATCATAGCAAAATTCCAAAGGTACTCCACACATGTATTATCCTTGCCTTTCTCCGCCCTCGCCCATTCCTCGCCAGGAGCACTCTATATACTCAAACAAATACATGCAGACGAGTGTATTATTTCGTACCCTCCCCAACAGCCGATTCAGACGATCGTAATAAATTGACATCTCGAACTTTCTACACACAGGATGTCCTCTGGGCTTTTATTCCAGGACGGTTTCACAAACAGCGTCGCCACGTGACATCCCAGCGTATCTTTGATTCATTCAGCAGGCTACCGTGGCGCTGACACATTGCAGAAATTCCTCCGTCGAAACTTGAATACACAGAGCCCGGACAATGGGATGACACCGACAACAGAAACCCCGAGCAGGACCAGAAAGGAGGTTTCTATGACGAGAAATATATTCTACAATGGCAAGGCTGATTTTTGTTCTCTCTTCTTTTATTCATATGCGGAAAAGTGCTGATAAATGGATGTTGAGAGCATGTCTCTCATTTATCATTTTTGTTTGTCTAGAAGATGATTGACAGATGACAAGGTATGCCCCCTACAAATATCAGTCCCTCCTTCTCTTAAACTTCCTTAAGCGCCGCTTCACCCGCCCCCTCTCATTAACAATAGAGTGGGTCCGATTAATTGAGCTGCCGGGGGTTGGGGGGGCGGTTATTGGAGGGCGCACAATGGGTTAGCAATTAATTCTAGAGGAATGGATGAGATTGAGGTATATAAGAGGGAAGTGTACAGAATAAGAGTGTACAGCTGGCGCAGAGAAAACTGTACAGAAGCGAAATGTACACACAAGTATAAAAGGAATGTGAGGGTACAACATGGGAAATTAAGAAAGGGGGGTGCACAGAAATATATTGATGGATTAGGCGTATATAATTGAGGAATTGAGTGATAGAGAGAAGATGTACGATAGGACAATGCTCACAAATTGTAAGTGTACATAATATACATTGTGATGAGATATTGTGAAAAATAATGTAGAAATTGTGTGTTCACTGTATCTCTAGTTAACGTGATGAAGTGTTATGTAAAGAACAATGGAGCAGTTCCGCGTGTTGATACATCACACTGCCTTGGTATAGGAAGGGGTTATTCATCACCTACCTACTCAATAAATATGCACACAATATTAGGAGATATGTCGGGGAAACGAAAAAAGAAAAGGAAATGCACTGTTCTTATAATTGTGGGGTTATGCATTAGATGAAATAAGACCAAGCTGATATAACAGCACTTTTATCGGCCGCACAAAGTGGCATTGATAACGTCAATTAAAGAAGTAATGAAGAGCAACATATGTATCTCAATCAAAAACTGCCATTTTTCAACAGATAAAAAAAAAACCTGATATAAAAGATGATATGAGTATGTTTTAATGGACTAAAAATGGGAATGAGAAAACAGCTTTGAATATTCTGGTTCACGGCTAACAAACTACGGAAAGGTAACAAAGAAGATCAAAAGAAGGGTGATCAAACATATAACTATGAATAAAAGAAAACAAGTGCATGCCATATGGCAAAGAGCTGATACAACGAGAACATTTCGATTTCTCAGAGACTGCATTTTTTTCCCCCACAGCAATATAAGGCAGTGAGACGTACCTGCTGACAAATCCATAAATGTCTTTGAATGCAAGAAAATAGTACTCAGAATATCGTAAGTGGAGACGAGAAGAAACAACAGAATATTCCAGAACTACTTGGTTAGGAACATAAAAACAAGAAAACAAAATAGATTGATGACATAAAACGATATGAAGTCCTAGAGAAGATCATTTCACTGTAGAGGGAGGGTATGGTACAAGGTAGACGAGAGAGAGGAAAACCAAGAGGTTGCTCACTATGAACTAGACATGACTGCAGCAGATGTCTGGGAATAGTTGTCATGAGAGCAAGGGTTCAGGGACATGGTGATATCAGGCATGGGCAGAGTGGAAGAACATGTGTGTACTGACCATAAAAATGTGTGAGAGAGTGGAAGAACATGTGTGTACTGACCATAACAATGTATGTGAGAGAGTGGAAGAACATGTGTGTACTGACCATAACAATGTGTGTGAGAGAGAGTGGAAGACCATGTGTTTACTGACCATAACAATGTATGTGAGAGAGTGGAAGAACATGTGTGTACTGACCATAACAATGTGTGTGAGAGAGTGGAAGACCATGTGTTTACTGACCATGACAATGTGTGTGAGAGAGTGGAAGAACATGTGTGTACTGACCATAACAATGTGTGTGAGAGAGTGGAAGACCATGTGTGTACTGACCATAACAATGTGTGTCAAAGAGTGGAAGACCATGTGTTTACTGACCATGACAATGTGTGTGAGAGAGTGGAAGAACATATGTTTACTGACCATAACAATGTGTGTGAGAGAGTGGAAGACCATGTGTGTACTGACCATAACAATGTGTGTGAGAGAGTGGAAGACCATGTGTTTACTGACCATAACAATGTGCGTGAGAGAGTGGAAGACCATGTGTGTACTGACCATAACAATGTGTGTGAGAGAGTGGAAGACCATGTGTTTACTGACCATAACAATGTGTGCGAGAGAGTGGAAGACCATGTGTGTACTGACCATAACAATGTGTGTGAGAGAGTGGAAGACCATGTGTTTACTGACCATGACAATATGTGTGAGAGAGTGGAAGAACATGTGTTTACTGACCATAACAATGTGTGTGTGAGAGAGTGGAAGACCGTGTGTGTACTGACCATAACAATGTGTGTGAGAGAGTGGAAGACCATGTGTTTACTGACCATAACAATGTGTGTGAGAGAGTGGAAGACCATGTGTGTACTGACCATAACAATGTGTGTGAGAGAGTGGAACACCATGTGTGTACTGACCATAACAATGTGTGTGAGAGAGTGGAACACCATGTGTGTACTGACCATAACAATGTGTGTGAGAGAGTGGAAGACCATGTGTTTACTGACCATGACAATGTGTGTGAGAGAGTGGAAGACCATGTGTGTACTGACCATAACAATGTGTGTGAGAGAGTGGAAGACCATGTGTTTACTGACCATAACAATGTGTGTGAGAGAGTGGAAGACCATGTGTGTACTGACCATAACAATGTGTGTGAGAGAGTGGAAGACCATGTGTTTACTGACCATAACAATGTGTGTGAGAGAGTGGAAGACCATGTGTGTACTGACCATAACAATGTGTGTGAGAGAGTGGAAGACCATGTGTTTACTGACCATGACAATGTGTGTGAGAGAGTGGAAGAACATGTGTGTACTGACCATAACAATGTGTGTGAGAGAGTGGAAGAACAAGTGTGTACTGACCATAACAATGTGTGTGAGAGAGTGGAAGGACATGTGTGTACTGACCATGACAATGTGTGTGTGAGAGAGTGGAAGAACATGTGTGTACTGACCATGACAATGTGTGTGAGAGAGGGGGGCAGTGGGTGCGAGGGAGAGCGAAAGGGATAGGATGCTAAAAATAGAGAGAGATTGAGAGGGTGTTAGGGACAGAGGGAGCGTGAGATAGAGAGTGAGAGAGAGGATGCGAAAGAGACACACACAGAGAGGGGGGGGGGGGGGTTGCACGTGAGTGTGCATAGAGTACCGGAAAAGAAAAGTTGAGGGAGAGATGATGTACAAAAGATAGTGCAGAAGACGGAAGTATATTGAGAGAATAAGTAGATGTGAGCTGGCGAGCGTGTTGTGATGTGGTCTGTGTTGTGTGGTCAATCAGCCAGAAAGAGTCATATTCATGGTGATGTGAGACTTTACTTTTTTTTTTTTTTTTTTTTTTGGGGGGGGGGAGAGAGAGAGAGAGAGAGAGAGAGAGAGAGAGAGAGAGTGTGAGAAGAAGAGTGCTTGATGTGTTTGATGGGAGCTATTTCTCTTAAGTGTTTAATTATTTGTATTAAGTGTTTTAAGGAGTATATGTGTGTAGACGTATAGAGGTATGAGACCATTTTGTGTGTGGGTGGGTGGTGGGGGAGGGGAGAGAGAAAGAGACGTATATGACTGTGTAGACTGGTGTATTTATTTCGAATGACGGTATGAGTCCATTGTGTGTGTGTGGGGGGGAGGGGGGGTGTTTGTAAGAGGTGAGGTGCCCGCTTAGTGTAGAGGGTGAATGGCGGTATGAGTCCATTGTGTATGTATGTGTGAAGGGCGAAAAAAGGTATATGACCGTTTTATCCGTTACACAATATATGTGTTCATATACTGGTGTATGTTTGTGTGTACAAAGAGAGAAAATACTAGATGGCTTGGTGTCATGGCATGGAAAGTAGTCAACATCAGAACTGACACGATTCACTGTAGATAGAAGATTATGGAAGGACATGATCGCCTACGCCAACCGGTATGGCACATCATGATGATGTTTGTGTGTATACCAGTATGAGACCGCTATTGTGTGAGAGTAAGAATGCGTGCGTGTTTTGAGATGGATGTGTTTGTGAACTTTCGTTCATGACTAGTTGGTGAGAGAACACACGCACGTAAACGTCGAGATGGAAGTGTGAGATGTAGTTGGGTAATGGTCACGTGATACACGAGACGTCGACTTTATTGTGGTTAGATCTGACCTGAGATCATACGTTACTTAGTCCTTCCATATAAGATTCGAACTGGTTTACTTTAGATCAGGAGACCCACGCCACAGCCGAAAATGTTTACAGCGACCAATATATGTTTATGGAAAAGGGGAGATAGCAAGGAGAGGAGGTATGAATAAAGAGAGAGGGGACGAGAGAAGGAATGAATGGGTAGGACTCTGTATGTGTGACAGAGATAGAGATTGTGTGTGTGTGTGTGTGTGGAGAGAGAGAGAGAAAAAGTAAATAAGAACAAGATTTTAACAGATTGACGATAATCACGGGAAACAAAGGATGTATGAGCTAATGGACATATAATATGTTTAGGAGTGACTACTCATAAGTTTTGAGATGAGAGCCTAAAGATGTTATATAACGGTCACACTTTAGTTACCATGGCTGTACAGAAAAGGCGAGCAGGTAGAATTTGGCCAGGTCACGTGACGAGAAAAAAAATGGCACTGACCTTGAAATGCCGTAGCTCAATAGTAATATTTTTCCTTCTTGCTTTATTTTGGTCCCTCTTCTTTCTATTATTTGATATGAATGACGATCACGAGGAGGCAGAAGGACGAACGAAGAAAATGAAATTAGAGAAGAAAAGAAAATAGTGAGAAGAAAGGATGGTGTGGATGAGAAAGATTTTTTTCCTCCTCCCTTTTTTTTCTGGATGGACCTTCTTGATGCTTCCATTGCCGTTAGATGGCATAACGTTTTTCGCCTATTGTCTCTATTCTGGATGGACATTCTTGATGCTTCCATTGCCGTTAGATGGCATAACGTTTTTCGCCTATTGTCTCTATTCTGGATGGACCTTCTTGATGCTTCCATTGCCGTTAGATGGCATAACGTTTTTCGCCTATTGTCTCTATTCTGGATGGACCTTCTTGATGCTTCCATTGCCGTTAGATGGCATAACGTTTTTCACCTATTGTCTCTATTCTGGATGGACCTTCTTGATGCTTCCATTGCCGTTAGATGGCATAACGTTTTTCACCTATTGTCTCTATTCTGGATGGACCTTCTTGATGCTTCCATTGCCGTTAGATGGCATAACGTTTTTCGCCTATTGTCTCTATTCTGGATGGACCTTCTTGATGCTTCCATTGCCGTTAGATGGCATAACGTTTTTCGCCTATTGTCTCTATTCTGGATGGACCTTCTTGATGCTTCCATTGCCGTTAGATGGCATAACGTTTTTCGCCTATTGTCTCTATTCTGGATGGACCTTCTTGATGCTTCCATTGCCGTTAGATGGCATAACGTTTTTCGCCTATTGTCTCTATTCTGGATGGACCTTCTTGATGCTTCCATTGCCGTTAGATGGCATAACGTTTTTCGCCTATTGTCTCTATTCTGGATGGACCTTCTTGATGCTTCCATTGCCGTTAGATGGCATAACGTTTTTCGCCTATTGTCTCTATTCTGGATGGACCTTCTTGATGCTTCCATTGCCGTTAGATGGCATAACGTTTTTCGCCTATTGTCTCTATTCTGGATGGACCTTCTTGATGCTTCCATTGCCGTTAGATGGCATAACGTTTTTCACCTATTGTCTCTATTCTGGATGGACCTTCTTGATGCTTCCATTGCCGTTAGATGGCATAACGTTTTTCGCCTATTGTCTCTATTCTGGATGGACCTTCTTGATGCTTCCATTGCCGTTAGATGGCATAACGTTTTTCGCCTATTGTCTCTATTCTGGATGGACCTTCTTGATGCTTCCATTGCCGTTAGATGGCATAACGTTTTTCGCCTATTGTCTCTATCCTGGATGGACCTTCTTGATGCTTCCATTGCCGTTAGATGGCATAACGTTTTTCGCCTATTGTCTCTATTCTGGATGGACCTTCTTGATGCTTCCATTGCCGTTAGATGGCATAACGTTTTTCGCCTATTGTCTCTATTCTGGATGGACCTTCTTGATGCTTCCATTGCCGTTAGATGGCATAACGTTTTTCACCTATTGTCTCTATTCTGGATGGACCTTCTTGATGCTTCCATTGCCGTTAGATGGCATAACGTTTTTCGCCTATTGTCTCTATTCTGGATGGACCTTCTTGATGCTTCCATTGCCGTTAGATGGCATAACGTTTTTCACCTATTGTCTCTATTCTGGATGGACCTTCTTGATGCTTCCATTGCCGTTAGATGGCATAACGTTTTTCGCCTATTGTCTCTATTCTGGATGGACCTTCTTGATGCTTCCATTGCCGTTAGATGGCATAACGTTTTTCACCTATTGTCTCTATTCTGGATGGACCTTCTTGATGCTTCCATTGCCGTTAGATGGCATAACGTTTTTCGCCTATTGTCTCTATTCTGGATGGACCTTCTTGATGCTTCCATTGCCGTTAGATGGCATAACGTTTTTCGCCTATTGTCTCTATTCTGGATGGACCTTCTTGATGCTTCCATTGCCGTTAGATGGCATAACGTTTTTCGCCTATTGTCTCTATTCTGGATGGACCTTCTTGATGCTTCCATTGCCGTTAGATGGCATAACGTTTTTCACCTATTGTCTCTATTCTGGATGGACCTTCTTGATGCTTCCATTGCCGTTAGATGGCATAACGTTTTTCGCCTATTGTCTCTATTCTGGATGGACCTTCTTGATGCTTCCATTGCCGTTAGATGGCATAACGTTTTTCGCCTATTGTCTCTATTCTGGATGGACCTTCTTGATGCTTCCATTGCCGTTAGATGGCATAACGTTTTTCGCCTATTGTCTCTATTCTGGATGGACCTTCTTGATGCTTCCATTGCCGTTAGATGGCATAACGTTTTTCGCCTATTGTCTCTATTCTGGATGGACCTTCTTGATGCTTCCATTGCCGTTAGATGGCATAACGTTTTTCGCCTATTGTCTCTATTCTGGATGGACCTTCTTGATGCTTCCATTGCCGTTAGATGGCATAACGTTTTTCGCCTATTGTCTCTATTCTGGATGGACCTTCTTGATGCTTCCATTGCCGTTAGATGGCATAACGTTTTTCGCCTATTGTCTCTATTCTGGATGGACCTTCTTGATGCTTCCATTGCCGTTAGATGGCATAACGTTTTTCGCCTATTGTCTCTATTCTGGATGGACCTTCTTGATGCTTCCATTGCCGTTAGATGGCATAACGTTTTCTCGCCTATTGTCTCTATTCTGGATGGACCTTCTTGATGCTTCCATTGCCGTTAGATGGCATAACGTTTTTCGCCTATTGTCTCTATTCTGGATGGACCTTCTTGATGCTTCCATTGCCGTTAGATGGCATAACGTTTTTCGCCTATTGTCTCTATTCTGGATGGACCTTCTTGATGCTTCCATTGCCGTTAGATGGCATAACGTTTTTCGCCTATTGTCTCTATTCTGGATGGACCTTCTTGATGCTTCCATTGCCGTTAGATGGCATAACGTTTTTCGCCTATTGTCTCTATTCTGGATGGACCTTCTTGATGCTTCCATTGCCGTTAGATGGCATAACGTTTTTCACCTATTGTCTCTATTCTGGATGGACCTTCTTGATGCTTCCATTGCCGTTAGATGGCATAACGTTTTTCACCTATTGTCTCTATTCTGGATGAGATATCCGGTTATAGAGAGTGAGTCTATACCTACCAACCTTGCCTCGTTTGTTAGAGTTCTCGTCAGTGTTGCTTGACGTCCCTTATTTTCCTCTGATCTGATGTTCCCCATTTGAGAGTCTGGTTAGTAACTTTCTGGTAATTTCTTTTTCTGAATCCATGCCCGACACTTGTCTATCTTCTTCTCTTCGTTGTAGGCGAAATAAATGGTATATCGAGATCCTTACAAGGTATTTAGTTTTGTGATGGTCAAGTACAGATATTCGGTATGAGAGGTGACTGGTACAGGAAAGATTATCAAGTATAACTTATAACAACTTCAGAATTAGACAGTTATATCTCGACTTCAGAATTAGACAGTCATATCTCGACTTCAGAATTAGACAGTCATATCTCCATCTTAGTATACGGGAACTGTGCAGTGGCGAATATAACCGGTGCTGCCTGTTTCACGAGAGAATCACTTCCAAAAGTGGGTTAAATTTCTGGTGACAACAACTGAGAATTGAACAGGCTACCAACTTCGCGAGAGAGACAAACGTCCTTACCTCATAACGAATGCATTTGAAAACAGCCCAGCCAAAGTGATATATGTGATGTGTACAGCAGCTAGGGAGCCGCGATAGCTCAGTGGTTAGTGAACTGGACTACGAAGGACAAGCTGTAGGGTTCGATCTTCCGGGTTCACCCAGCCTTAAATGGGTACGGGATTTTTTTTCTGGAAAAGCAAAGCGGCACGGGCGTAATACCGACTACATTACCCCACAAATCATGTGCTGAAGGTCTGTAAAATGTATGGTCACTAACATCATATTCCCTATACGCCACTTGGCGTGACGGAGCTCTTTACTTTTTACTTAAAGCGGCTAGAGCTGAAATAAAGTGAATTATTTCATGTTTACAAAATTCACAAAACCTCTGTCCACATTACTTTCTGGCCTGCCACTACCTCGTAATCATTCATGTCATTACCCATCTCTTCATTCCACGAAATAATGAGAGAACAAACACACACGCAAGTATGACTTGTCTTCAACAAATACACGTATGTTAATTATAAAAATACTCACAATGTGGTCGAGGTAATCCACATATGACCTTAGCTGTGTTTCTGCACATAAGGAAAACATCGTCTGATGTTTGTCATGTAAATAAAGGTCAACTCATGTTGTGGGCACACGTTGTACTATTGCCAAGTTTATTCCCTCAGAACCGGACATCAGTACATCATCATTGACTAATTACTACCGCTGTTATTATTTCTATTTTATTATTTAATAAATCGACCAAACACAGCTCAATCTGGCCAGTTCATCGCCAAGATAATTTTTTTTTTTACAAATGGCAATAATTAAGACATTGATGTCGTCTGCAACTTGCAGTTTACACACAGAGAGACCGAACTATTCATCTTCGCTGCTCCAGATTAAGAAAAGCCCATCAATAGCTGTGTCATCCTCTAATAAAACACACCATGTATACACAAGTCGCATTCTTATATTATAATAATTCAAATCTGCTTGCTGAGATAATGGGTAGGTGTACATATAGTGTACAGCTCTCAAAACATCAGTGATTGAATCCTCAACCCTTGAGCTCTGTAGTGTTAATGCCTTTACGTCATCTACGGTCAGGGAATCGCTCTTGACAACATGCTAGTCTGTAGTGGGTCAGTTCCATGAGACACTTCACGTTATACACTGCGGACGTTTAATTATTGGTCGTTTCAAATCTAAATGTTCACGATTAACATGAAATATCTCCTCTTTCCCTGCACTTACAAACTTGATTTTTTGCATCTGGCCTTGTTTTTCCAAGGTCCCACCGATTTCACAAAATTTAATGATGTAGGAAGTATGCTTCATCATGAAGCAGCACTTTCCTTTGATCTCAGTGAATTTACGGATCTTTTTGCTCCTGGAGAAAATAATTTACCGTACATTAATGGAAATCAGCTTCTCGACATAGGCGTCTCTACACAACTTGAAAGTTGGAGGCGTTTATCAACTGTTTACTTTCTATTGTTTACTTTCTTTAAAATACTATGAGAATGTCAATGTTATAGCCTTTACAGACGGTCTAAAACAAATCAGCGTATAAACAGTTCCATTAATGAAAACTATTTAAACAATATACAACAAAGAATACATTTAAAAAAATTAATTATCCGTTGCGAGCGATAACGAGCATGACATATCAAGCAAAGTTATTGTTTATGGGTACGCATGTGACTAAAGAGTCCGATGTAAGCACGGGATCCTCTTCACTGTAAAGAGCTACATTGTTCGTTTTATGTCTTTCCATGTGACTTTCATTATTTTACGTAAACAAGACATATGAAAGTGATTTAGTTTCTTTGCATGCCTGCAGTACACATATCAAGAATCTTTACATTTTCAAAACGTTATCAACTTTAGCTAAAGATTGATCATGCGGACATATAAAAACGTCCATTATTATTTCATTTATTCTGAATCAGAGGAGTCTAACATATTGATTACTAATCTGGGCTGAACGAACGATAGTCCATCTTTTTTCCAATAGTCATTTTCTTCTTTTAAGACATGATCTTCACATTTGCACCAAAAATCTTTGTCAATCTGTGATAGAGCAGCATATGTCAGTCCTTTTATATCGCATAGTTTAAAACTTGTATTCTCAGCTGCCACCTGCCCTTTAATTTTTGCCCAAACGAGTTCAATGGGGTTTAATTGTGGATGATAAGGGGGCAGTCTCAAGCACGTATGACCATGCTGTTGAATGATTTTGTCTATTTGGAATACTTTGGTCTTTTGCGATTTCTTAACAAGTGACAGTAATTCAGGTTTCAAAAATCCCTCGTTAAATGGAATTCCTTCCTTTCTTAGCCAAATCTTTATAACATCTTTTGTACTGGTAGATGTAGGAATTTTGTCTTCTTCTGCCACAGCGTTGTGGTACGACGCGTTGTCCATTACCAGACAGGATGGTCTGTCTAGAATTGGAAGAAGAGTATTTTCAATCCACTCTCTAAATATATGGCCATTCATCTTGGTGTGATAGTCCCTGTTGTCAGTATAATTAGAGGTGAATATAAGTTCTGCATTTTTCACCAACCCTTCTTTTCGGCTGCCTGCATGTGCCATTATAATACGCTGTCCTTTTCCAGTGGGTACACATCTTTTAATACTTCCATCTGATAACTGCCATTCCTTTGCACTTGTGTGGTGAGAATTTATCCAAGATTCATCTAGAAATACAATATCATAACCTTGGTTACGCATTTCCCGTACTTCACGTAAATATTTACTCCTCATAGAAACTAAGTGCGGCTTCTCGCAGATGACATTTCTACCACTATCGTACTTTCTAAACGTAAAACCGATGCTTCTAACAGTTCTCCATAATGTTGTTTTCGACACAACAATGTCATTTTCTGCTCTCAGTCGAATTTTCAGTTTTCTTAAAGTCACAGTTTCTTTGGAATCGAACATTTTACAAATTGCTCTTCTAATCACTTCCTTGTCAAAACTATCTACTACTTTCTTTCTTCCTAGCGTCCTAGTCTTGATTGAACTGGGCACTCCGTTAGCTTTAAGCACTTGTTTGAAAAAGCGTTTGCTTATACCCAATGCGTGAATAGTTCTCCTTTCTGGCTTTGAGATGCTTCGATACAGTTTTCCACGCTTAGCTTCTATGCAAAAATATTTATACACCTTTATTGCCACTGATTGCAATGTAAGGAACTTTACTTTTATACCCATTGACTAACAGATCACAAATTTAACGAAATTACCCAATAATTAGGATACGCCGTTGCACATAAATCACAACAAAACGACAGCAAATGGGATGCACCGGATATAAAATTATAACTATGACGCGTTTTATGTGTTTTTTAGTGCTTAAAACAGGGAAATTGGCGCGCATTACGTTCAAGATGACAAGTCCGTGGGTGCTCACTCATATGAAGCGGTAATTCCTCCAAATATATGGTTTGACCAAAATGCCTTAAATTTGTATACTTCAAATAAAGAATATTTAAAACTATACGTTTGTTGGTGAGGAAATGAATGTACTTCTTGGGACCAAAAAATCACAAGACCATATGCAAAATTTCAGCATTATCAATCAATTGGTTGCAGAGATATGGAATTTTAAACACCTTCAAAATATTTTGAAACGACCAATACCCTACAAACTAATAACACAACTACCCTACAAAGTATTAGCACAACGACCCTACAAACTATTAACACAACTATCCTACAAGGTATTAGCACAACTACCATACAAACTATTAGCACAACGACTGTACACACTATTAGCACAACTATCCTATAACATTACAGCTCAACGGACCTGCTTCAACAACATACAGTGATACATATATTCTATAGTATTCCAGCCAAAAAGTCACACATACAAAAACAAAACACAATTTCCAGAGCTATAATTACCCGCAGTGTTAAGTCCAGTCAATTTTTTCACGCACTACCTGCCTGGCCTACTGCTCACTCATCCTCCAGACAAGACCCCTCCCCTCTCTAGCTGACATCAAACCTGCCCATTATAAGCGCGTAACTTAAAAAAAAAGGCCAACTTTCCATCCGGCACATAAGCGGTAAACCACCAAATCACAAGTTTATATGACCACAACTCTCAAATAAAACCGGTCAGTATGAAAGTGTCAAAGGTCATCTGGTCCTACTAATAAAGCCTACAGACATTACTCATTCTGTGTCGCCACAAACGAGCGAATAAAATGTATGACTTTTGTTCTGACAGTCAAATACCTGCATAGACAACTATTATTACATAACACAACGCACAATTTGGTGATTGGAGACCTGTGGTCGTTCAAAACCATACATTGTATGCAAATGAAGGAAAGCACCCGCATAACAGAAGAGATGAACGTTGGTAGAATAATCATCTTGTCAATTTTCGACCGTCATGACAGCCTTGATGGTTTTAATCATCTTTAATTACCCGTGTGAGACGGGCACAATAAAGCAGCTGGTCGCTTCTATATAATTGCAATAAGTGTTCCCGTTTTTTTTTTAATAGCAACATTTACGATTTGATGGCAAACAAAACATTTCAGAGGTTACATAAGGGATACATTATCCAATACTAAGTAATTACCGGCTAGGCTACATAGGGTCATACGTTTCAAAATTATCGGCTAGGCTACATGGGTCACAAATATACATTTCAATATTATCGGTTTAGGCTACATGGGTTAAATAATACTTGACACCTGCAAAATAATCTACATATTTCAAATATTTGACAATTATTGACTTGGTACATGTTATTGTGGGAGCTTCGGTGGCTGAGTGGTTAGTGTGCTCGCTTCCTGATCAGAAGGGTCCTAGTTCGATCCGCAGAAGTGGGACATTTTTTTTTTCGGACAGACAATGCTCCAAAGTTTACCCAACCTATAAAAATGAGTACTAGAGATTTTTATAGAAAGTAAAGGCGGCCTGGAGTGATACCGCCCACATCACCCAAAAATGCGCCTTAGTCACAGACAAACATTTCACTAACAACATATCCTCTATACGCCTAGCAAGAGGTGGAGGGAACCTTTTCTTTTAACATTGTAACTTTGGTAATTACAAACTAGCTTATATAGGTCAAATATTTGATAGTGACTGTCTTGGCAATACAGGATACATACTGATGATTACTATCTAGACCACATAGATCAAATACTTCATGGGCTAGATGCCGCCAACCAGAATAGAAAACAAATAAATAACACAAATATATTAACTAGCGGGATAAGTAGGTAATTATAACTAAGATGTAGCTCAACACCACTGCAGAGCCACTAAAATTTGCGCCAAAGTTGGGTGAGTTTGAATACTTCACTCCTTTACAACATAACAAAAATCCTTTCTGCTTTTCTTTGTAAGCAATGCCACACACACACACACGCACACATGCACGCACGCACGCGCGCACACACACACACACACACACACACACTTTTTGCACAATTGTGGTGTTGTGTTGACCTAGGAAGCAACGCAAGACCAGATATACAAAGCTACCACAATATGAGACAACATCACGTTCCGCGCCGACATCACATTAGAGTACATGAGCACATCACAGTACTACTAGAGTACATCCCAATACTACAAGAGTACATCACAGTAATACAAGAGTACTTCCGTTCCAAGATGGTGGAACTAGTTGACGTTCTCTCGATCGCTGCAGAAAGTGCATTCGGGGTCTGATTAATTTCGGCTCTCCATTGCACTTTTCTGCGTTAAAGTCAAAATGATGTTCTACTTAACACATCTGTGCCGATGAAGCGATGTTGTACGCACGGCAATATTCCTTTTTTGACAAATCAAGTGTTGTGAATGCGACCTTCCACCGTCTAGAGCTGATGTGCGCTTTGCGTCACATTGCGTGCTGTTCATGACCGTTGTTGGAATTGCTTGACGCAAGTTATTCACTTGTTACAACTCATTAATGTAAGCTATTTCGTCAAGTTTGCCGCAGGTTTGTCTCTTTATGGAATTTGCACAGTGTTTTTCGTTCGTTGTAGGCTGCATTCACTAGAGTAATCAGGAATCTAAGGGCGGTGCCATTGTTGTGTGCGCTACGTCTTCATAATGGCTCATCGTATATCCCAAGACCGGCCATACGCTAATCTTACGGTCAGTTGTTTGATGTGCGACGGGGATAATCTGACGACTAACTGTGTTTTATATGTTCGGATTTGGAGTCAAAAACGACATCTTAACTTCATCAAGCGCTTTACATTTTAAAAATATGACGATCATCATTTTCAAGAGGACGTGAACTTCTGGTCAATATGGTGGATAGGCGGCAGGAACCATTGAAAGCTATGTATGACAGTGTTCCTTGTTGCAGTTTCCTCATATTCCAAGTCCGGCTTGTTGCAGGAGCTACTGAGTTAGGTGCTCTGTGCACTCCGTGAGCTGTGTTTCATCCGTTTTGATCATGTTTCGATATTCCAAATGTTTACGATGAATGATGATATCGTATGACAGGGAACAGTTGGCTGTGTTCATTTTCTGTGCGGTTTCGCCTTGTCTTTTGGCGTGTGCTGAGACTGCTATGATGGGGACTACAGCTACCTTTCTTTGTTTGGGAGATGAAACAGTAATTCTGATGATTCCACTGGCACGGCCGGTTGAGCAATTATGGATTTTAATTCGTTTGCAGTGATACCGGGGCCTTAAATAAGCAAAGAACCAAAGAACTGCAAGAGTACATCACAATTCTACTAGAGTACATCCCAATACTACAAGAGTACATCCCAGTACTACAAGAGTACATCACAATACTACAAGAGTGCATCACAATACTACCAGAGTACATCACAATACTACCAGAGTACATCACAATACTACCAGAGTACATCACAATACTACCAGAGTACATCACAATACTACCAGAGTACATCACAATACTACCAGAGTACATCACAATACTACTAGAGTACATCACAATACTACAAGAGTACATCACAATACTACTAGAGTACATCACAATACTACCAGAGTACATCACAATACTACAAGAGTACATCACAATACTACTAGAGTACATCACAATACTACAAGAGTACATCACAATACTACAAGAGTACATCACAATATTGCAAGATTACATCACAATACTACTAACAATACTACAAGAGTACATCACAATACTACTAGAGTACATCACAATACTACAAGAGTACATCACAATACTGCAAGAGTACATCACAATACTACAAGAGTACATCACAATACTACTAGAGTACATCACAGTACTGGGAGCCGCGATAGCTCAGTGGTTAGTGAACTGGACTACAAAGGACAAGGGTACGGTTCGATCCCAACCGACGGTTTCCGGGTTCACCCAGCCTTAAATGGGTACCGGATTTTTTTCTGGGAAAGTAAAGCAGCACGGGCGTAATACCCACCACATTACCCCAAAAATCATGTGCTGAAGGTCTGTAAAATATAGGGTCACTAACACCATATTTCCCTATACGCCACTTGGCGTGACGGGGGGTACTTTACTACTTTTTTTTTTTTTACATCACAGTACTACAAGAGTACATCACAGTACTACAAGAGTACACCACAATACTACAAGAGTTCATTACAGTATTACAAGAGTACATCCCAATACTACCAGAGTACATCACAATACTACAAGAGTACATCACAATACTACTAGAGTACATTACAATACTACTAGAGTACATTACAATTCAATGCGGCAGGAGAATACTAGACCACACACTAATATTACTCCTTCACCTGCCCTACTAAAGAGAACATTTGATGTTTTCATCAAACATCGTTAATTGCACCTTTTCATCTAAAACTTGCGACTTCAGGGTGGTTTCCGTGATTGGCTTTCCTTACCGATCTCCTCTCACATGACCAGACCAATCAATTTGTTTCTAGAGTCACTTCGAGAAGGTCAAGCCGAAATTTACGCTGACCCTGACTCCTACAACCAGCTGTCGTCCAACGCCTAATCATATGAACACGTCCTGCTAACAGCTGTACTGAGCTACGCCGTAGCATGAGGAAATCAGTGACCTTCCCCAAATGTGAGATCACTTATTAGGGATTTCATGACTGATGAACCAATGACAAGAGGGCTGTGTAGACAGGCATTGTCACTATTATAGAGCCCCCACTACAGGGTTGTCAAGAATACACATTATCACTATAGAACCCCCACCACATGGTTGTCAAGACGACACTATCACTATAAAAGCTTCCACTACATGGTTATCAAGACAACACACTATCACTATAGAACCCCCACTACAGGGTTGTCAAAACACACTATCACTATAGAACCCCCACTACAGGGTTGTCAAAACACACTATCACTATAGAACCCCCACTACAGGGTTGTCAAAACACACTATCACTATAGAGCCCCCACTACTGGGATGTCAAGGCAAAACACTATCACTATACAGCCCCCACTACAGGGTTGTCAAGACAACATACTATCACTATAGAGCCCCCACTACCACTATAGAGCCCCCACTACAGGGTTGTCAAGACAACACACTATCACTATAGAACCCACACTACAGGGTTGTCAAGACAACATACTATCACTATAGAGCCCCCACTACTGGGTTGTCAAGACAACACACTATCACTATAGAGCCCCCGCTACAGGGTTGTCAAGACAACACACTATCACTATATAACCCCCACTACAGGGTTGTCAAGACAACATACTATCACTATAGAACCCCCACTACAGGGTTGTCAAGACAACATACTATCACTATAGAGCCCCCACTACAGGGTTGTCAAGACAACACACTATCACTATAGAACCCCCACTAAAGGGTTGTCAAGACAACATACTATCACTATAGAGCCCCCACTACTGGGTTGTCAAGACAACACACTATCACTATAGAGCCCCCACTACAGGGTTGTCAAGACAAAACACTATCACTATAGACCCCCCACTACAGGCTTGTCAAGACAATACTATCACTATAAAGCTTCCACTACAGGGTTGTCAAGACAACACTATCACTATAAAGCTTCCACTACAGGGTTCTCAAGACAACACTATCACAATAAAGCTTCCACTACAGGGTTGTCAAGACAACACATTATCACTGTAATGCCCCCACTACAGGGTTGTCAAGACAACTTACTATCACTATAGAGCCCCCACTACAGGGTTGTCAAGACAACACACTATCACTATAGAGCCCCCACTACAGGGTTGTCAAGACAACACACTATCACTATAGAGCCCCCACTACAGGGTTGTCAAGACAACACACTATCACTATAGAGCCCCCACTACAGGGTTGTCAAAACAACTTACTATCACTATAGAGCCCCCACTACAGGGTTGTCAAGACAACACACTATCACTATAGAGCCCCCACTACAGGGTTATCAAGACAACTTACTATCAATATAATGCCCCCACTACAGGGTTGTCAAGACAACACATTATCACTATAAAGCTTCCACTACAGGGCTGTCAAGACAACTTACTATCACTACAGAGCCCCCACTACAGGGTTGTCAAAACAACACACTATACCTATATAGCTCCCACTACAGGGTTGTCAAGACAACACTTTATCACTATAATGCCCCCACTACAGGGTTGTCAAGACAACTTACTATCACTATAGAGCCCCCACTACAGGGTTGTCAAAACAACATACTATACCTATATAGCCCCCACTACAGGGTTGTCAAGACAACACTTTATCACTATAATGCCCCCACTACAGGGTTGTCAAGACAACACTTTATCACTATAATGCCCCCACTACAGGGTTGTCAAGACAACACATTATCACTATAAAGCCCCGACTACAGGGTTGTCAAGACAACACATTATCACTATATGTCTCCCCACTGCCTGGTGCCTGTCGAGGCAACAACAATGTAACGAAATTGTTGTCTATACAGAAAGCAGAAAGGTAAGACCTTCCACCTATGCCCAAATTGTGTTTCGTGCGTATAGTTTTAGTGCCTTTTTTTTGCTCATGAACATGGCTCATTTTATGAGTGATGTTGGCTCATTTCATGAGTGATGTGGCCGGTATTACGCCAGTCCGTAGAGCTTCTCAAGGGTGGGAGAGAGAGATACTATTGTCATTTTCTGAAGGTGGTGAATCCCAAAGTCTATGTTTGCCCCATAATAATAAGAATAATAATAAGAATAATGATAAGAATAGTAATAAGAATAATAAAAATAAATGGCGAACTAGAATTAGTGTAACTGTATGCTGTAGCTATGGTTACCATGAAATAGGCCGAAATTAGAGAAGAAGACATCAAAGGCCTGCAAAGTTACCGGGATGGATGCATCAATAATAGTAAACAACAGTAGTTGAAATTCAGTGTTCGCACTAAAAAACTATGGTTAGTGCGATTGTGTTAGAATTTAAAAACGCTGCATTTCTGCCAGGTACATTCGACTGCGACTTCGTCACTACATTTTGCGAACCAAGGTTGTTTTCTTTTTTTCGATCCTTACATGAATAACTAGAAGAAATGATAGACATAAATGTAAAAGAAAGCAACAAGAAAGGTCTCAGTCTGAATAGTAAGAAAACAGAAGTAATGGTCATATCGAAGAAACAATCAACACCAGCATGCAGCATTAAAATAAACAGGACAAATTTGAAACAAGTGCAACGCGTCAAATACTTGGGCACAATAATAACATCACAACATCAGATGGAAGATGCACCACAGAAATAAAAAGCAGAATAGCTCTGACCAAAATAGCATTTCAGACAATGAAAAATATCTTATTCAACACATCTATGTCAATAGAAATGAGAAAGAGAGCTCATCGGTGCTATATAGAACCAATTCTGACTACGGAAGAGAATCATTGACAGTAGACCAACAAATGAAAAGACGATTCATTGTAGACCAAGAAACGAAAAAACGAAAAGAGGCCAACACAAAAAGGGAGCTCCTAAGAAACATCAGAAAGAAACAATCAACATTTTTCGGACACATCATGAGAAGATGAAAGTTGGAATACTTGGTTACAACTGGCAAAAAAAAGGAAAGAGAGATCGCGGACGACAAAGAGAGAAAATATAAAAATACTGGATAGCTTGTGTCATGGCATGGAAAACAGTCAACAAAAGAACTGATACGATGCACTGTAGATAGAAGATTGTGGAAGGACATGATTGCCTATGCCAACCGGTATGGCACATGATGATACATGGCCTAGAAAGGGTAGTCCATGTTTTTTTAAAAGAGTGACTGTCATAAAGTCGACTGGGGACTGGTTGGTCTCGGGGCAAGACGCCGGCATCGAGACAGAGAGGTTGTGGGTTCAAATTCCGGCTACACCGGTTGGGAATTTTATTTATGATTTCTCTCTGCGGTAACCACCCCTGGTCTCAGCAACGAGGCCCGCCTTGAAACGTCTATTACTCATCGACGGAAAAAAATGAGTACTTCTGATGACGGAGTTATCTGCCTGTGCGGCGAGGGATCCCTGCGCACTCCGCTGCCAGGGAAAAGTGGATTAACACGCAAAATTCAGATCCTAGTCTCTAGGGATTTCGTCAGCGTTCAAAGCTGGCGAACGAAAAAAAAAAAAATTCGACTAGTGTCGTCAGAGCCAGCAATGAGAGCTGATTAAGATGGCACTTAACCTCATCCTGATGATACTGGAAGCATGTTAACACTACCCAGGGTCTAGCCACGTGTGTAATTTATCAAAGAGAAGAGATAACGTGTGCAGCGTAAACCTAAGATTGTATACTCCACACATCTTAGCGGCACCCCTAGAAACAGACTGATCAGTCTAGTCGGGTAAATTGAGCAAGGATCGTGAGAGAAGGCAATCGGCTATTAAAAAACGTCGTACTGAAGTCGGATATGCAGGGTCGAAAAGCAGCACAAAAAAATATAACAGTTCTACTGCAAACCACAATACAGAACATTCAGTGCCACTTAACGTCTTTTTAAGAGCGGATACCGAAGTCAATGGGTAAACGCAAGTAAGCAAATGGACTGAAGACGGATGCGATTTCGCCAAAACATCGTTGTTAGCTATACGCTGCGGTCCACCGCAATTTGCGACCATTGCACATCCTTTCCATGGCGGTAGGTCAGAAGATATCCAGGGCAAATACCAATAAATTCTCTCTGTACGGCAGATTGATGTTCATGATTACATCAACAACTTTCTCCTTCTTAGCATTCACCTGTTAAGTGGCCGTGAATTGCTGTGTCTCTACTTTACGGCAAAGCCGTCATATTTGCGTCTTTCGACCCGATACATCCGTCTTGGGCAGACATTAACAATAGTATATGTTCAAGTTGCGTTGCATCACTGCACTATTGTGACTTCCGCAGTAACAACAAAGACAAGGACATAGACAATGAAAAGAGTTCTTCTTCGCGCTATGCTGGACAGCGTGCACGATTGAACTATCCCTTTCTTCCCCGTGAGATCTCCCAGAATATAAGAATCATTATAAGAAAGCATCAGTGGAGGTGAAGGCGTGCCTCGCAGCAGCAGAGCTGGATGTTGTCAGCGACCCATGGCTGATGGCTTCCGCCAGGATAGGTGAACCAGAACTATCCAGACCCTGCTCCACCTCTCCGTGGTGCCTCTATTAACAGATTGACCTGTCTAGTCTGGCCAAGCGAGTAGGGATCGAAGAAGGAAGACAACCCGATGCTCAAAAATGTCGTGCTGAAGTCGGATGTGTTGGGCCGAAACGCGCAATTATCACAGTTAAACTGCAAACCACAACACAAATCAGGACACGCCCACTTAACGTCCTTTCAAAAACGGATGACAAAGAGGTGTAGTCCTTTAGTCATCGGGCGAACGCAAGCAAGCAGAAAGCATCAGCGCAGGTCTATATAATGAAATACTGCTCCATTTTTCTGCCCACGGACAACAACATAATGTAGATACAACACAAAAACATATACTTACAGTAATGCTGCAGCTGAAAGAGACAAGAACCACCTGGTACAGTAACATAAATCAGTCACTTAATCCAGAATCATAAATCAGTCAGTCAATCGCCTCGGTGGCTGTGTGGTTAGTGTGCTCGCTTCTTGCTCAGAGAGGTCCGATTTCGATCTCTAGAAGTGCAGATTTGGTTTTCTTCGAACCGACAATGCTCCGCGATCCATAAGTGTGTACCATAGATTTTTTCTAGGAGGCGGCTTGGCGTCATACCGACTACATCATCCAAAAATGTGCCGGGGTTATAAAACTATGATGGTCACCAACACCATATTCCCTATATTCATTTATTACAATTCAGTAAGATAAATCGGTTAATCTGGTAACATAAATGAGTCAATCAACGCTTACTCACAAACAAAAAGAGACAAGAGATAAGTGAAGCAAAGATGGCCAAACTGCAGGTGAATAACAAGGCCACGATGACAAGACTCACCACTGAAGAACCGTTCGGGTATGCCGATGCGTAGTGCGGCAGGAAGAAGCCGATAGAGCCGGGCGGGCCATGGCCTGGGCAGCCGGACCGGATGGCGATTTGTCTGAGAACAAGCAACAAGGTAAAAAAAAGTCAGGTGAGAACATCATTTGGGTGTATTTGTGAAGTGAGAACATCATTAACTGTGTATTTGTGAGGTGAATACAGGTGAGAACTTCATTTTGGTGTATTTGTGAGGTGAGAATATTCACCCTATGTATTTGTGAGGTGCGATCATACGGCCGATGTATTTGTGAGGTGCGATCATACGGCCGATGTATTTGTGAGGTGCGATCATACGACCGATGTATTTGTGAGGTGATTCATATTGTATTGTTAGTTGAAAACAATAAGTTGTGTTTATCAAGTGGATTATGTGTATGCGTGCACATATTTGGAATGGTAAAAGTAACACAAACATGTCCAAATAAAATAGCGTGAAAGATTTTTACTTTTAACAAGTTAATAACTTATGCTGCTTGTAATTGATAATACATAGTATAATATACATATGTTCAAGGTTCGTCCAAGTCTATGGATTATTTGTCTACACACACCTTTCCTTACCTCACTCATAGTTCTGATGACTTTCAGAACCAATTCCACACAACGACACACTCAGAAGCACCTCAATGTTTGTTCCAGTTATTTATTATCACTAAATTATGTTCCACGATATATCAGTACAATAGTACATAACAGTACGATAGTACTTGGGAGAGTAAAGACTGAAAGCTTCACGGAACTAGGGAGAGAGAGAGAGAGAGAGAGAGAGAGAGAGAGAGAGAGAGAGAGGGGGGGGCTTTATTATATACCCTTGAATGTGACCACTTCATTATAAACTATTGGAGACGACCAAGTTCACTGTATGCTAAATAAGGTTACAACTTCATATGCTATGGGGATTGATTACTTCATTAAATACTACTGGAGATGGCTACCTCTTTATATACTACTGGAGATGGCCACCTTTTTATATACTACTGGAGATGGCCACCTCTTTATATACTACTGGAGATGGCCACCTCTTTATATACTACTGGAGATGGCCACCTCTTTATATACTACTGGAGATGGCCACCTCTTTATATACTACTGGAGATGGCCACCTCTTTATATACTACTGGAGATGGCCACCTCTTTATATACTACTGGAGATGGCCACCTCTTTATATACTACTGGAGATGGCCACCTCTTTATATACTACTGGAGATGGCTACCTCTTTATATACTACTGTAGATGGCTACCTCTTTATATACTACTGTAGATGGCTACCTCTTTATATACTACTGTAGATGGCTACCTCTTTATATACTACTGTAGATGGCTACCTCTTTATATACTACTGTAGATGGCTACCTCTTTATATACTACTGTAGATGGCTACCTCTTTATATACTACTGGAGATGGCTACCTCTTTATATACTACTGTAGATGGCTACCTCTTTATATACTACTGTAGATGGCTACCTCTTTATATACTACTGTAGATGGCTACCTCTTTATATACTACTGTAGATGGCTACCTCTTTATATACTACTGGAGATGGCCACCTCTTTATATACTACTGTAGATGAGAACATCAAGATGACCTATATAAAACTCAGACCGTACTAAGTGGAATCAACCGTTCGAGGTGGTGTCATAATCAAAAGGAGTTGGAGTTAGTGAGGTAAAGAACGGGGGGGGGGGGGGGGAAGAGAGATTGAGTAACAAAAGAGGGAAATTCCAAATAAGAGCTCCCACCAGTATCAAGTATTCTCGGATACAACCTTCTTTTTGTCAACATTATTTACGTATTAATTAAATTGTCGTCGTCCCCCCTTTGCAGCTTCACGTTCACCTCGTATAATTATAAGTACTTTTTTTTACTCAAATCTAGTGGCCACAACGTGTATAGGACTTCTTTTAAAATATTTGCCTTACAAAGATACGCATATATAGCCTGGTTCAACTCCAGCACACAAAGTTACAAACAGAAACCATGCAGTTCCAGTAACTCGTGAAATGATCTAATATTACAAGAGTTGCCTCTCTTGGGTTCCCCCTGCTAGCTGGCGGATACACACGGGTACTGTGGGCGCGTTGTGGAGACTGAATGGCGGTTATCTCTCATCGAGTTGGGGGAGACAATTCAATACACCACAAACAGGAAAAAAACTGCCATGGAAAGTGGGGAAATAGTGATCAATTCATCAAATAGTAAGCGTTGACTATCATCTGTTTATTTTATGGTGGTTAGACTCCCTCTACCTTATATTACTCTGGTATACCACCAATTTCACAACACTAGTAGACATATGTTGAGGACATGTTGTCAGAAAGTAAAATAAAACTAGAGCTTAAAATATTGGTGTTACTTCACAATTGTTTCGTTCCTGATAACAAATCTATAAGAGAAAAGAAATCATATTTATTGTATGAAGTATGAGAGCAATTACTCGCACAGAAACTGGTGCAGTTGTCGAAATAGGGCGTATAACCTCTAGAAATATGAAGCAATTATTCACATTTACGGTCTAGTGGCGTGGATACAAAACTGAAATAAAAGTCATCCTACTAATAAGATACATTACATTCAAAAAGGATGATTTTATCTCAAACAATGAAGCATATTTCAAACAGTTTTATATTTGTGAGCGTTCTAGACATGACCAGCAGCAAGAAGGGAATTGAAAAATGAGAGTTTGAAAAGAATGAGCAAGAAGATTTATTAGCAGCCGGAAGAAGTTGGTAGACTGGAAGGAAACAAATGTAGTACTCGATAAATGGAAAAGATTGGGAAAGCGTAGAATGAGCATGAACAGCGAGGAAGGTAAGCAGGTAAGAGAGGGAGGGGATAATGACGATGACGACGACGATGATCATTGGATTTCACAGACGTCAATATCTATTGTTGAGATTCATGCCAGTTGTTAACGTATGAACGATTCAACGAGACTTATAAAGGATGTAAGAAATCAGCTTCGATTTGTTAGAACTAGCAACAATCTTCAGTGAGAGAAGACGATCACTGCCAGGACAGTTAGAAATAACTGTATCTTGTTTGTTATACACTAACGGTTGTTTTTTAAGGCCTCTATTTGCATTATTTATTGCAGCACTGAGTTGAAAGACTTGTTTTAAGGAAAGCGTAAGGGAAATCAGACACAGTTTTTGTTGGTGGAAAAAGATGGACAAGAGAAATCAGACACAGTTTTTGTTGGTGGAGAAAAGATGGACAAGAGAAATCAGACACAGTTTTTGTTGGTGGAAAAAAGATGGACAAGAGAAATCAGACACAGTTTTTGTTGGTCGAAAAAAGATGGACAAGAGAAATCAGACACAGTTTTTGTTGGTGGAGAAAAGATGGACAAGAGAAATCAGACACAGTTTTTGTTTGTGGAAAAAAAGATGGACAAGAGAAATCAGACACAGCTTTTGTTGGTGGAAAAAAGATGGACAAGAGAAATCAGACACAGTTTTTGTTGGTGGAAAAAAATGGACAAGAGAAATCAGACACAGTTTTTGTTGGTGGAGAAAAGATGGACAAGAGAAATCAGACACAGTTTTTGTTGGTGGAGAAAAGATGGACAAGAGAAATCAGACACAGTTTTTGTTGGTGGAAAAAAGATGGACAAGAGAAATCAGACACAGTTTTGTTGGTGGAAAAAAGATGGACAAGAGAAATCAGACACAGTTTTTGTTGGTGGAGAAAACATGGACAAGAGAAATCAGACACAGTTTTTGTTTGTGGAAAAAAGATGGACAAGAGAAATCAGACACAGTTTTTGTTGATGGAAAAAAGATGGACAAGAGAAATCAGACACAGTTTTTGTTGGTGGGATGGAAAAAAGATGGACAAGAGAAATCAGACAGTTTTTGTTAGTGTTTTTGAAAAAAGATGGACAAGAGCAGTCAGACACAGTTTTTGTTGGTGGTAAAAAGATGGACAAGAGAAGTCAGACACAGTTTTTGTTAGTGTAAAAAGATGGACAAGAGAAATCAGACACAGTTTTTGTTGGTGGAAAAAAGATGGACAAGAGAAATCAGACACAGTTTTTGTTGGTGGAAAAAGATGGACAAGAGAAATCAGACACAGTTTTTGTTGGTGAAGAAAAGATCGACAAGAGAAATCAGACACAGTTTTTATTGGTGGAAAAAAGATGGACAAGGGAAATCAGACACAGTTTTTGTTAGTGGAAAAAAGATGGACAAGAGAAGTCAGACACAGTTTTTGTTGGTGGAAAAAAAGATGGACAAGAGAAGTCAGACACAGTTTTTGTTGGTGGAAAAAAGATGGACAAGAGAAATCAGACACAGTTTTTGTTGGCCAAAAAAAGATGGACAAGAGAAATCAGACACAGTTTTTGTGTGTGGAGAAAAGGACAAGAGAAACCAGACACAGTTTTTGTTGGTGGAAAAAAGATTGACAAGAGAAATCAGACACAGTTTTCGTTGGTGGAAAAAAAGATGGACAAGAGAAATCAGACACAGTTTTTGAGTGTGGAGAAAAGTTGGACAAGAGAAATCAGACACAGTTTTTGAGTGTGGAGAAAAGATGGACAAGAGAAATCAGACACAGTTTTTGAGTGTGGAGAAAAGATGGACAAGAGAAATCAGACACAGTTTTTGAGTGTGGAGAAAAGTTGGACAAGAGAAATCAGACACAGTTTTCGTTGTGGAAAAAAAGATGGACAAGAGAAATCAGACACAGTTTTTGAGTGTGGAGAAAAGTTGGACAAGAGAAATCAGACACAGTTTTTGAGTGTGGAGAAAAGATGGACAAGAGAAATCAGACACAGTTTTTGAGTGTGGAGAAAAGATGGACAAGAGAAATCAGACACAGTTTTTGAGTGTGGAGAAAAGTTGGACAAGAGAAATCAGGCACAGTTTTTGTGTGTGGAGAAAAGATGGACAAGAGAATCAGACACAGTTTTGTGTGTGGAGAAAAGATGGACAAGAGAAATCAGACACAGTTTTTGTGTGTGGAGAAAAGATGGACAAGAGAATCAGACACAGTTTGTGTGTGTGGAGAAAAGATGGACAAGAGAAATCAGGCAGTTTTTGACGTTTCACGCGCTGTATATAAAGAGGTGGGACAAAAAGAGCTTGTCAGGTACTGGAAAGAGAAATAGCTTTCACGAACTGGAGAGGGGGGAAATGAGCTTTTATCTTCTGGAGAGGGAAAAATGAGCTTTCATCTGCTGGAGAGGGGGAAATGAGCTTTCATCTTTTGGAGAGGGAAAAATGAGCTTTCATCTGCTGGAGAGGGAAAAATGAGCTTTCATCTGCTGGAGAGGGAAAAATGAGCTTTCATCTGCTGGAGAGGGGGAAATGAGCTTTCATCTGCTGGAGAGAGAAAAATGAGCTTTCATCTGCTGGAGAGGGAAAAATGAGCTTTCATCTGCTGGAGAGGGGAAAATGAGCTTTCATCT
This sequence comes from Megaustenia siamemsis, assembly GCA_032433765.1. Lineage (NCBI taxonomy): Eukaryota > Metazoa > Mollusca > Gastropoda > Stylommatophora > Ariophantidae > Megaustenia > Megaustenia siamemsis. Next base: position 117,351,326 of record JAVIAB010000073.1, on the reverse strand, counting down.
GCTGGAGAGGGGAAAATGAGCTTTCATCTGCTGGAGAGGGGAAAATGAGCTTTCATCTGCTGGAGAGGGGGATAAAACTTGCCAGGTGCTGGAAGGAGAAAGAGCTTTCACGTGCTGGAGAGGGGGAATGAGCTTTCATCTGCTGGAGGGGGGGGGGGGGTCTTCAAGTGATGGAAGAGGAGCTTTCATGTGCTAGAGAGGGCAAAAGAACTTTCATTTACTGAAAGTGGGAAAAGAGCTTTCACGTGTAGTAGGGAAAAAAAGACATTTGATGTGTTGGAAACGAGTTCTCATCTGTTGGAGAAGGGAAGAAGTATGAAGCAGCTTTCACACGTCAGGGAAAGGAAAATAAAGAAAGGTAATATTTATGTACGAAGGAATATTGAAAGGGAAGATAAGGGCATATTTCGTGTTCAACGAGAAGTTGGGAGAGAGAGAGAGAGAGAGAGAGAGAGAGAGAGAGAGAGAGAGAGAGAGAGAGAGAGAGAGAGAGAGAGAGAGAGAATGAATGTAAAGATCGAGGCAGCTTTCACGTGCCATAGATGTGTAGGAAAATGAATAACTTGATACGGGTTATGATCTTTCCAATGCTAATGACAATGATCATGCCTCTGTGCATGTGTGTGCCCGGGAGGGGAGAGGAGGACAGAGGCAGGCCAGCCTCCCATTTAAAATGCTCTAATAATCATAGCGTCCGCGATCATTAGGATAATATCCGACATGCGGTTTTCGCCTGGGTGGCTTCAACAGAAACTGTCACATTTCGCCCAGATCTGTTAAGCGCCATTTTTATGCTTTCGGTATAATCGTATTGACGACGACTTGTCTTATTTTTTTTTTTTTCCTCCTCATTTTTTTCAAAGCGGGAAGTCTCTAGAAATGAGTTTATGTATCACGAAATGAAGCTAACGAAAAAAGATAATGATGCTTATATGTATAGGCTACTAGCGGTAAAAGATATCCTAGAATTGTTATATACCAAATAATGTTATTTACATCATTACCTTTTATACAGCCAATGATTTGGTGACTAGCCGAGGTACGACCGCTATTACCGTCTTTAAGTTTCCAGTCCTTTTTCCCCTTCCTCTCTGCCGCGCTCTAGTCTAGAAGGGCCGAAAGATGAATAATATCCCCTCTTATAAACAACAGTCACCAAGTAAAGCTTTGTTAATGTCGGACGATGAAATGGGTACCTGTCGGAGACGAGCAGGGAAAACAAGATGACTGTTTTCTGTGATCAAAAGATACACGGTCTTCGCTTTTTCAGTGTTCGCCCGGGTATCTCTCTTCTGCATCTCTGTTCGCGTGGTCATTGGTTAGTCTATGTCAGAGTTGAAAATATTAAATAATATGGCTACAGCCGTACGCGGGTGATGGACAACATACAATCAACATAAGTTGAGTGCCTTTATTACTAGAGTCATTGTGAGTTGGGGTGAAGTAGATCAGAAATTACTGCCAATTCTGATGCAAGTTAGTCATCTATGAGTCGCTGACCACTTTCAGCTCATGCAGTCCAGCGATTTAGCTCAGATGGTTTGTCAATTATGTGATCCTATCGTTTCAGTTGTGTCTTTTTTGCGCTGCCTATGAGGCCTCTCTCTTGCATGTACAACAGTTTGTCAGACCCACTAAGTCGTTGGTACAGGTCGCGCTATCACAGCTTTCCTTTATTTCACGTGACAATGACGTCATCACAATGATGTAACACCTTTCATTAACCTCGGATCGTCTTCTTATTTAATTACGTTTCTTTAATTTAAGATGCATGGTCTCTTACGATAACATCTCACATCAGGTCTTTGTATCACGATGGCACATCACATCAGATCTTTGTATCTTATGGTGACATCTCACATCAGGTCTATGTATCTTACGATGACATCTCACATCAGATCTTTGTATCTTACGATAACATCTCACATCAGGTCTTTGTATCACGATGACACATCACATCAGGTCTTTGTATCTTATGGTGACATCTCACATCAGGTCTATGTATCTTACGATGACATCTCACATCAGATCTTTGTATCTTGCGATAACATCTTATATAGTTTTTGCATCGCTTAGAATGTCATACATTGTATGCGTGCCGCTGCATCTCTGGCAATATATGTCATACCAAGTCTTTGTGTGTCAGTCTGAAACAACTCATATCAGATTCAGATAGTTGTGTCTCTCGCGATAACATCTCATATCACAGAACTATTTCCTTCTATTAAACTTCGTTCACTCAATTCTCTATTTTGCAAACATGGACACAAGAAGATAATGTTAGAATGTATATTTTATTTACAGTAATTGTGTTCTTCTTATCTGTCTAGATTAGTTTTAGATGTACTACAGCTACATTGACGAATACTATTCTAGCCATTATCTCATGCTGGGGAACCACAATGAGAAACTATCAACCCACGTATCGGATTTCATGAACAGTTCCTTCTAGTACACCAAGACATAAAATAACATTCCAATCTACGATACGCAGGAACATACTCGTATAAGAAACAAAAGAATTAACGCGTAAGTACCAAGAGAAAGTCGTGTGCCTGCACTCTGTCTTTCTGTCATGACAATTCTGTTTCTAGTAAACGGACATGCGATGTGGAGAATTAGTGCACGCGACTGAATTGTCCCGTTAATGAGCTTACGAAATATGCACTATTAAGTGGCTGGCAAGTGTGAGTCTAGTGTACTTAACTCGGAATCTGGAGGCTGGGGACAGGATAACCTGTGCTGGAGTGGTCTTAACACACGTAACAAAGATCGTCAATCGCGTGTCATTAATATCGTAAATATGGCCGTTCCTTGTGTGGAAACAAATACTGTACGGATATATATGTCAACGTGACCGTTCGGTGACGTTTAAACACTTCACTTCTTTACCAAATTATGTTTCCAGATATCCCCTTTTTATATTTACACTTCTGGTTCATTTTTTTTATTTTTAAAGTGACAACAGGAAAATTCGTGCGCAAAAGAAATATAGGAAGACGTGTGTAAATATGTGATAGAATAACAAAGAAGTTGAGAAAACAAGAAACGATGTAATGAATTGTTCAAAGACAGGGTACTGGTTGAGAAAAATGGTACATGTTATGAAGCATGTGAACAATGATAGTGGAAAGCTATAGAGAAGATTGCCCATAGACTACAAGTTCACTAGTCTTGGTTTGTCAATCTCCTCATCCTATCAGTTCAGTTGTCTTTTTTGCCCTGCGTATCATGCCTCTGTCAGTTCCATGTATGAGAGTTTGTCAGAGAGCACGAAGTCGTTGGTACAGGCCGCGCCATCACAGCTTTCCTTTATTCACTACAACTCTTCACAATGCAACCATTTCTTAACTCTCTTTAACTAGTTACGATGACACCAGAACTACCAGACATGAGAACTGCTACTGTTATCAATGCGTGCCTAAAATGTTCTCTGATTTAATATAGCAGTCGGGACTGGGAGACAAACATGTGCTCGCAAAAAGGAGAAATTAGCTTGCAACAAAAAAAATAAAATTAATAAAAAATAATACGCCCGCGGTAGACAGAAAGGATTTTTTTTCTATCGGGGGTGAAATAAAAATCCTGAGTCGCACACGTCGTGGCGACTGCTTGACCAAGCGGCCTTTATCCCTCTGGTTCTATCGTTGCCCCCCCCCCCCCCCCCCCGACATACACCAGCAATGGTACTATGTGTTGTAAAGATAATAAAAAATAATAATAATAATAATTTGTAATGAAATCAATGTAACATTAAAGAAGAAAATTGAAAATACGGCAAAAATAAAATAGTACCGTCACATCAGCGTTAGTTGAATTGTTGAATCTAGAGAACCTGATGTTCTATAAGAGACTAGAAAACAGCATACCACAAATGGATAATGAAGGAGCGAGGGAGACTAGAGAGTTGGGGTGGGGGCACACGGACATAATGTGAGCGTTTTATCTTTTTTGTACACTTAAAAATGTGATGTTACATTCTAGTTATTTCTTCAGTTCATGAAATTTAAAACAACATTTTGTCACACAGAGCGGGGTCTTTTACTAAAGTTGTATTACAGAAATACAACCGTGCTTGCTATGTGATTACAGAAATACAACCGTGCTTGCTATGTGAAATTATTGATTTAGTTCATTTGTATGTGCCCGTGGGTGTGAGCCGCATTAAAACACGCACACACACACACGTATGTATATAAATTATAAGATCTTTTTAATAACTTAAAGACGCAAAACTGAGACAACAAACATTAAGTAATAATCTTAACAAACCTGACCTAAAGTTCTATGCTCTTAGCCTGTCACGTGTTTGCTAAAACTTTGAAAAAAATTACGTCAGCATCAGAAATGTGGGTAGTACGTCACCTCTACTCCACTATAATTCACATTTCCAATTCAAACCAGCAACCACCACCCTCCCCTTCTCGCCTCCATCTCTTTCTCTGCTCTACCACTCCACTCCACTCCTCCCACCATACCTGCTCAGTTCACCCACTCCCGCAATAATTACTCACGACTCTGACTCTCTCGGTAAATGCTCACAACTCTGACTCCGGGATATTAAAGATGTCAATTCAACCTCTGCACATTCGCATGTAACGATCCAGCCCGTGATCGCCTAGGCCAGAACTAACGAAAAGAGGTTAAAGTTATCACTAAAAGAATGTCTAAAGTAAAAAGAACATAAAATACACGCGGACCTGAGTAAAACTGTGGACCTCCAGCAATGAAACAGGCAGGCCGGAATCGATCAGATAGATAATGCTACTTCAATGTGTAATAACTGTCAGCTTTACTGACAATTTGTGAGAATCTTGTAACTTTTAGTGATGCACACACCCTAAACAATCAAATTAACCGTCACTATGGTTGAATTGATCGCATCAAACACAGGAAATAGTTTAGATATACGCACATATACGCGCACGCATAAATATATACTGAGAGAGAGAGAAGTGGGTGCGAGTGTGATAAGAGTTAGAAACTGTGAAAAGTTGTAGTCTGCATGATTTATATTCAAAGTTCAACACGTCATATTGTAACCAATAGTATGGCTAAATTTTACCACATGACAGAGGCGTCATATTGTTACCTAAGTGTATGGTTAAACTCGGCTACATGACTTTGGGTCATATTGTAACCAATAGTATGGCTAAATTTTACCACATGACAGAGGCGTCATATTGTTACCTAAGTGTATGGTTAAACTCGGCTACATGACTTTGGCGTCATATTGTAACCAATAGTATGGTTAAATTTTGCCACATGATGAAGGCGTCATATTGTAACCAATAGTATGGTTAAATTTTTCCACATGATGAAGGCGTCATATTGTAACCAATAGTATGGTTAAATTTTGCCACATGGTGAAGGCGTCATATTGTAACTAATAGTATGGTTAAATTTTGCCACATGATGAAGGCGTCATATTGTAACCAATAGTATGGTTAAATGTCGCCACATGACGAATCCGTCATATTGTTACCTAAGTGTATGGTTAAACTAGGCTACATGACGTTGGCGTCATATTGTAACCAGAAGTATGGTTATACTTTGCTAAGAGTGGACGTGGCTACATGACGTTGGCGTCATATTGTAACCAGAAGTATGGTTAAATGTGGCTAAGAGTGGGCATGGCTACATGACATTGGCGTCATATTGTAACCAGAAGTATGGTTAACGTGGCTAAGAATGAACTGGGCTACATGACGTTGGCGTCATATTGTAACCAGAAGTATGGTTAAACGTGGCTAAGAATGCAATGGGCTACATGACGTTGGCGTCATATTGTAACCAGAAGTATGGTTAAACGTGGCTAAGAACGGACTAGACTACATGACGTTGGCGTCATATTGTAACCAGAAGTATGGTTAAACGTGGCTAAGAATGAACTAGGCTACATGACGTTGGCGTCATATTGTAACCAGAAGTATGGTTAAACGTGGCTAAGAATGGACTAGGCTACATGACGTTGGCGTCATATTGTAACCAGAAGTATGGTTAAACGTGGCTAAGAATGGACAAGGCTACATGACGTTGGCGTCATATTGTAACCAGAAGTATGGTTAAACGTGGCTAAGAATGAACTAGGCTACATGACGTTGGCGTCATATTGTAACCAGAAGTATGGTTAAACGTGGCTAAGAATGGACTAGGCTACATGACGTTGGCGTCATATTGTAACGAGAAGTATGGTTAAACGTGGCTAAGAATGGACTAGGCTACATGACGTTGGCGTCATATTGTAACCAGAAGTATGGTTAAACGTGGCTATGAATCATTGGAGATATGGGTACAAATAGGCAAAATATGACGATTTGCGCATTTTGATAACTTTTGCGAGTGGGTAAGAGAAATGTAGTAAGAAAGACACAGCAAAAGTGAGAGGAAGATAGGGAAAATAAAAAAGACACGGAGAGACGAATGGAGAGAGAGAGAGAGAGAGAGAAAGGCACTTCACTGCAACAACATCATTAAGACCAGCAATGTTATTTCACCTAATGGTGTCTCACTGAAGTAGTGATCGCTGCACACAAACTGTTCAACCATGGTTGTGACGCGAGTTCGCTGGTTCCAGGAGCAGACGACATTAGAGGATTGAAGAGTCTCACTCGACACTCACAACAAATACACCCTCGTTCTCTCCCCAACCATTACACAAAGTAAAGATACAAACATTTTTTTTTAATATATAAAAGTGTCAGGTTTCCGACTGAAAGTTATGATCCTAGTAGTTTTATGAAGTATGTATGTGATATGGCCTGACAAGACGTGATGGTATGATCAACATTCTGCAGGAATAGAACAAATTTGTGCATCAAGTTTTAAAATTTCACAAATAGTAAAAGATAGTACACAACATTGTCAAGATTATGTTTGTGTCTTGCAGCAGTGGACCTCAACATTAAAATGATTCCACTATTTTTCTTGGTGTCTTACAGCAGTAGATCTCACATTAGAAAGTATTCACTATCCTTCTTGGTGTCATACAGCAGCAAACCTCAACATTATAAAATATTCACTATCCTTCTTGGTATCTTACACCAGTAGATCTCATAATAGAAGGTATTCACTATCCTTTTCGGCGTCTTACAGCAGCAAACCTCAAAATTAGAAAGTATTCACTATCCTTCCTGGTGGTTACAGCAGTAGATCTCATATTAGAAAGTATTCACTATCCTTCTTGGTGTCATACAGCAGCAAACCTCAACATTAGAAAGTATTCACTACCCTTTTGGTATCTTACAGCAGCAAACCTCAACATTAGAAAGTATTCACTACCCTTTTGGTATCTTAGAGCAGCAAACCTCAACATTAGAAAGTATTCACTACCCTTTTGGTATCTTAGAGCAGCAAACCTCAACATTAGAAAGTATTCACTACCCTTTTGGTATCTTAGAGCAGCAAACCTCAACATTAGAAAGTATTCACTACCCTTTTGGTATCTTAGAGCAGCAAACCTCAACATTAGAAAGTATTCACTACCCTTTTGGTATCTTAGAGCAGCAAACCTCAACATTAGAAAGTATTCACTACCCTTTTGGTATCTTAGAGCAGCAAACCTCAACATTAGAAAGTATTCACTACCCTTTTGGTATCTTAGAGCAGCAAACCTCAACATTAGAAAGTATTCACTACCCTTTTGGTATCTTAGAGCAGCAAACCTCAACATTAGAAAGTATTCACTATCCTTCTTGGTATCTTACAGCAGCAAACCTCAACATTAGAAAGTATTCACTACCCTTTTGGTATCTTAGAGCAGCAAACCTCAACATTAGAAAGTATTCACTACCCTTTTGGTATCTTACAGCAGCAAACCTCAACATTAGAAAGTATTCACTATCCTTCTTGGTGTCTTACAGCAGCAAACCTCAACATTAGAAAGTATTCACTACCCTTTTGGTATCTTAGAGCAGCAAACCTCAACATTAGAAAGTATTCACTATCCTTCTTGGTGTCTTACAGCAGCAAACCCCAACATTAGAAAGTATTCACTACCCTTTTGGTATCTTAGAGCAGCAAACCTCAACATTAGAAAGTATTCACTACCCTTTTGGTATCTTAGAGCAGCAAACCTCAACATTAGAAAGTATTCACTATCCTTTTGGTATCTTAGAGCAGCAAACCTCAACATTAGAAAGTATTCACTATCCTTCTTGGTGTCTTACACTCTTAAGAGCGTGGGTAGGTGGAGTTTCTGCATGAAGATTTAAGAACCGAAATCTGAGATCACGTGAGTGTGACAAACCATGAACAAAAAAGTAAAGTAAAAGTGACCCCGCCACACCAAGTGGCGTATAGGGAATATGGCGTTAGTGACCATACATTTTACAGACTTTCGGCACATGATTTTTGGGGTAATGTGGTCGGTATTACGCCCGTGCCGCTTTACTTTCCCCAATATTAGATACCGCTGATCTTTCCTAATATTAGATACCGCTGATCTTCCCTAAAATTAGATAACGCTGATCTTCACTAACATTAGATACCGCTGATCTTCCCTAACATTAGATACCGCTGATCTTCCCTAACATTAGATACCGCTGATCTTCCCTAACATTAGATACCGCTGATCTTCCCTAATATTAGAAACCGTTGATCTTCCCTAACATTAGATACCGCTGATCTTCCCTAACATTAGATACCGCTGATCTTCCCTAATATTAGATACCGCTGATCTTATGCTCTTGATTCATGCGCTACCGTATCTGTTCTATACTCGTCATTGACAAAGCCCGATTTGAACGATAAGTCGATGGTCCATTGTACCCACAAATTCCTGACCGCAATTACCTGCTTTTACCACAATTTGTAGAAAGCAATGGTCAAACTTTGAGTAGTTGGAACATGTTAAATTAGCACGCTCTTTCATTTTATATCCAAATTTCTGCCATCAGCAATAGGAATTGTCTTCTACTTTATTATCAATAGACTTTGCGCGATATATACATATATATATATATACTTTTGGTAATTTTTGCTCATTAAGAAGAGTCAAATATTGGCAGAACACGCACATTTAATCAGATTTCAAAATATTTAGCTGTTTAAAAAAATAACGCTTTTTAACTGAGTAAACACAGTGTTTTATGTATAAACTTCCAAGTTTAAAAATGGGAGAGAGTGAGTGAGTGAGTGAGTGAGTGAGTGAGTGAGTGAGTGAGTGAGTGAGTGAGTGAGTGAGTGAGAAGACCCCCAAAACACACAAATATTAGCTAACGATTTTTGCCCCAAAACTCTGTAAACTATAGCCATGCCCTTTATTTATTTACGTTGATTAGAAACTGCACTTTGTGGTACGAGCTATCCACTAACCCACCACTTTCAAAGCACGTAGTCCTGTTTCTCAACTCATTCGTCACCAACTTCAGTTCGACTTCTCTTGGGTCAGCACTATCAGCGACCTAACGTATCTCAGGTACCAGTTGTGTTTCAGTCTACCTCTGTGATGCGGCCAAGACCAAGTAGTTCCCCTTGAACTTGTTTTTTTTTTTTTTTTTTTAAAGAAACCACATGGTTCTCGCTATACAACAATATATGTACCAGCCAGAAACACTCAAACGATACCAAGGTCTGTACGAGTTGCCTCTAGCTAGGGCAGTAAATGGAAACGACAGGATGCCGGAGGCCCAGTCCGGAAATCTACAGCGGATAGAAAAGGTGGGCCGATAGAAGAGCGGACTTTTTACACCAACACCCCACGACTACCGCAATACTCTACCCAGGTTATCTCTCCGTCAAATAATTCTACATAAATGATGACACTAGTATAAAGTGTGCGGTGAAACAATTCTGTGTAAATGATGACACTATTTGGTCGTTTCAAAATATTTTGAAGGTGTTTAAAATTCCATATCTCTGCAACCATTGATTGATAATGCTGAAATTTTGCATATGGTCTTGTGATTTTTTGGTCCCAAGAAGTACATTCATTTCCTCACCAACAAACGTATAGTTTTAAATATTCTTTATTTGAAGTATACAAATTTAAGGCATTTTGGTCAAACCATATATTTGGAGGAATTACCGCTTCATATGAGTGAGCACCCACGGACTTGTCATCTTGAACGTAATGCGCGCCAATTTCCCTGTTTTAAGCACTAAAAAACACATAAAACGCGTCATAGTTATAATTTTATATCCGGTGCATCCCATTTCCTGTCGTTTTGTTGTGATTTATGTGCAACGGCGTATCCTAATTATTGGGTAATTTCGTTAAATTTGTGATCTGTTAGTCAATGGGTATAAAAGTAAAGTTCCTTACATTGCAATCAGTGGCAATAAAGGTGTATAAATATTTTTGCATAGAAGCTAAGCGTGGAAAACTGTATCGAAGCATCTCAAAGCCAGAAAAGAGAACTATTCACGCATTGGGTATAAGCAAACGCTTTTTCAAACAAGTGCTTAAAGCTAACGGAGTGTCCAGTTCAATCAAGACTAGGACGCTAGGAAGAAAGAAAGTAGTAGATAGTTTTGACAAGGAAGTGATTAGAAGAGCAATTTGTAAAATGTTCGATTCCAAAGAAACTGTGACTTTAAGAAAACTGAAAATTCGACTGAGAGCAGAAAATGACATTGTTGTGTCGAAAACAACATAATGGAGAACTGTTAGAAGCATCGGTTTTACGTTTAGAAAGTACGATAGTGGTAGAAATGTCATCTGCGAGAAGCCGCACTTAGTTTCTATGAGGAGTAAATATTTACGTGAAGTACGGGAAATGCGTAACCAAGGTTATGATATTGTATTTCTAGATGAATCTTGGATAAATTCTCACCACACAAGTGCAAAGGAATGGCAGTTATCAGATGGAAGTATTAAAAGATGTGTACCCACTGGAAAAGGACAGCGTATTATAATGGCACATGCAGGCAGCCGAAAAGAAGGGTTGGTGAAAAATGCAGAACTTATATTCACCTCTAATTATACTGACAACAGGGACTATCACACCGAGATGAATGGCCATATATTTAGAGAGTGGATTGAAAATACTCTTCTTCCAATTCTAGACAGACCATCCTGTCTGGTAATGGACAACGCGTCGTACCACAACGCTGTGGCAGAAGAAGACAAAATTCCTACATCTACCAGTACAAAAGATGTTATAAAGATTTGGCTAAGAAAGGAAGGAATTCCATTTAACGAGGGATTTTTGAAACCTGAATTACTGTCACTTGTTAAGAAATCGCAAAAGACCAAAGTATTCCAAATAGACAAAATCATTCAACAGCATGGTCATACGTGCTTGAGACTGCCCCCTTATCATCCACAATTAAACCCCATTGAACTCGTTTGGGCAAAAATTAAAGGGCAGGCGGCAGCTGAGAATACAAGTTTTAAACTATGCGATATAAAAGGACTGACATATGCTGCTCTATCACAGATTGACAAAGATTTTTGGTGCAAATGTGAAGATCATGTCTTAAAAGAAGAAAATGACTATTGGAAAAAAGATGGACTATCGTTCGTTCAGCCCAGATTAGTAATCAATATGTTAGACTCCTCTGATTCAGAATAAATGAAATAATAATGGACGTTTTTATATGTCCGCATGATCAATCTTTAGCTAAAGTTGATAACGTTTTGAAAATGTAAAGATTCTTGATATGTGTACTGCAGGCATGCAAAGAAACTAAATCACTTTCATATGTCTTGTTTACGTAAAATAATGAAAGTCACATGGAAAGACATAAAACGAACAATGTAGCTCTTTACAGTGAAGAGGATCCCGTGCTTACATCGGACTCTTTAGTCACATGCGTACCCATAAACAATAACTTTGCTTGATATGTCATGCTCGTTATCGCTCGCAACGGATAATTAATTTTTTTAAATGTATTCTTTGTTGTATATTGTTTAAATAGTTTTCATTAATGGAACTGTTTATACGCTGATTTGTTTTAGACCGTCTGTAAAGGCTATAACATTGACATTCTCATAGTATTTTAAAGAAAGTAAAACATAGAAAAGTAAACAGTTGATAAACGCCTCCAACTTTCAAGTTGTGTAGAGACGCCTATGTCGAGAAGCTGATTTCCATTAATGTACGGTAACTTATTTTCTCCAGGAGCAAAAAGATCCGTAAATTCACTGAGATCAAAGGAAAGTGCTGCTTCATGATGAAGCATACTTCCTACATCATTAATTTTGTGAAATCGGTGGGACCTTGGAAAAACAAGGCCAGATGCAAAAAATCAAGTTTGTAAGTGCAGGGAAAGAGGAGATATTTCATGTTAATCGTGAACATTTAGATTTGAAACGACCAATAGCATAAAGTCGCGGTGAAACAATTCTGCGTAATTGATGACACTAGCATAAAGTAGGCGATGAAACAACACGATAAGACAACCAAGATTTCTTTGTTCAACTAGACACATTTTCTATTTGAAAATCTTACTTCCTCTGTTAGAAACAAACACAACCATTCATCTCATATTTAAACAGGAAAAGCATACAAATTCATAACTCATCCATTCTACATATCACAATTTCAGCTCCATCACCACCATTTCTCATCCATTCTATTGAACAGAATATGTGCACACATACTTTGATCAAATATAAACATTACATGTCGGCATATACAAAGAAGAACTGCCAATAACACACCCAGAACATCAAGAACCACAGATATCCTTACTGAGAAAAGCAAAGCCAATACCAAAACTACAAAAAACAATGTAAAGAAAATAAACAAATGGCCCATTATGGGGTCACTAACACATGTTAGGTTGTGACAGGTAACCTGTACTTTTACACAAAGTGACAAATAATAATTGACAGAACCTGGCCAAAAAAAACTGGTTATTAAAAAAAAAAAAAACTAAAGCAAAGAGTGAGCTTATCACCTTCACCAGGAATCAGTCATTGTTTTTATATTTGGCGGGAGAGGAGAGAAGAGAGAGAGTGGGTGGAGGAGAGAGAGGAGAGAAGAGAGAGAGAGAGAAGAGAATGGTATCACGAAAAAGGATTTGACAACAGGCGCGACTAAGGGAGAAAGAGAGAAGAAATCCAGTTTTTTTTTTAAAAGAGTAATTTAGTTGGAAATCAACGCCTGAAATGAAACAACTGTAGAAATAGCCGTGGATGAATATGATGACATCCGCCTACAGGTGACGATGATGACAAGTTCATATCAGATGATGTTGAATGAAGTCGCGACATGTACTGCTGGTGGGACTAGTGGTGTTTACACAACAAACAAATAGTGCAGCGAATTGTCTGAGACATGTTCCTGCTCTCTGTAGCAACATTTCTGACATCGATATTTTAGCGCTGCTAACAGCACATGACTGGTCACGTGGACGAGTTATACAACTAGAAACCAATGTACAAAACCACACAGCAGCAAGCAAAAATACAGACCCTGCTATCAAGTCACATAAATGAACTAAGTGCGATAAGTGTGTAGTGATACTTTCAGATGTTCGACTTCATTTATCACTAGGTTTGATGTCCAGGAATTGACTGATCTCCGAAATCACCTCAAAGAGACATCACCTCAGTGCAAAATAAAGACAAGTGGAACAATATTAAAACAGGTAAATGAATTTAAATATTTGGGAACTTTGTTAACCTCAGACGGAAGATGTACAAAAGAGGTGAGATGTAGAATGGCTCAGGCAAAAGCAGCTTTCCAAAAAATGAGGAAGATATTATACAATCAATTTTTGACAATAGAAACAAGAAAAAGAGTTCTTAAATGTTATGTAGAGCTAGTTTTAACATATGGATGCGAATCATGGACAATATGACCACAGACAAGAAAATCACTGGAGTCTGTAGAAATGTGGTTTTACAGAAGAATGTTGAGAGTACCATGGACAGCTAAGAAGAGTAACGAAGATGTTCTGAGAGAGGTCAAAGCAAAAAGAGAGCTAATTTCCAATAATAGGAAAAAAGAATCATAATTTTTTGTCAATGTAATGAGAAGAGAACAAGTGGAATATATTGTAACAACTGGAAAAATTGAGGGACGAAGAGATAGAGGGAAGCAAAGAGAAAAAATAACACACAGCTTAAGAGAATGGCTTGGCAGAAGGTCAACAACAGAAATGATAAATAGCTGCCGAGATCGAAAGTTGTGGAGAGACATGATCACCTACGCCAGCAGGCCCGGTACTTGATGATGATGATGAACTCAGAAATAAAAAGACCCCCGCTCGATGTGAGCTTGGCCTCGTTATTCTAATTAATTCCCTTAACTAGATGGGATATGATGAGGCGGAGTCTTGTGTTGAGCTATTAGCCTGCATTATGCATGTATTTCTCTCCTAATTTCATCTTTCCTACTGTTCTCTCAATCCTATTTACATAATTAAATCTACGAAATGTCATGCTGGGTATTATTTGGTCATTACTGACTACACTTTGATGAGATCTCCATTTACTCTCACTCGCTCTCTCTTCCTACATGCTTCCCCCATGTTATCTTTCTCTCCCTCTCTCTCCGTGCGTGTGTATGTGTCCTTCTATTTGTCTAAACCGGCTTCTAAATTATTATTACTTTATTATATATGCCTGTTTGTTAGTCTGACTACTCCTCACATGTGTCTGTCTGCTACATCTGTGTCTCTCACAATCTAGCTACATCTCTCTAAGTAACATCTGCAACATTTGTTTTACTGTTATATATCTATCTTGCAATTTTCCCCTCTGCCACTTCTTCAACTTCTTTAAACATTCTTCTGCCTATCTTTCCTCTACCTCTGCCTATCTTTACTTATCTATCTATCTCTACCTACCTTTACTTATATTTGTACTCTGTCTATCTTTACATATCTTTGTACTCTGCCTATCTTTACTTATCTTTGTACTCTGCCTATCTTTACTTATCTTTGTACTCTGCCTATCTTTACTTATCTATCTATCTCTACATACCTTTACTTATATTTGTACTCTGTCTATCTTTACATATCTATCTACTCTGCCTATCTTTACTTATCTTTGTACTCTACCTATCTTTACTTATCTTTGTACTCTGCCTATCTTTACTTATCAATCTATCTCTGACTATCTGCCTATCTTTACTTATCTATCTACTCTGCCTACCATTACATATCTATCTACTCTGCCTATCTTTATCCAACTCCCTTCCTATTTTACGTCTCTTTCCACCTGTCTCTAATTTTACCTTCACTTAAAACAATCTTATGGCATATCATTAAACATTATAGATTTTTGTTTCATTTTGCATGAAGCTCTTTAATTCAACAACTAGAGATAATTAGATCAAGCTAGTTATGAAACTATGGAATTTGTGATAACTTATTTCCGTCCATCCATCACACCCCAACCCTAAAAAAAACATGATTTCATGGCATTAAATCTGGGGATCCACCATTAGGCTGTTAAATCAAAACGCTAATCCCAGTATAAAAACGGGAGCTCCTAAAAAAAACACCAGAAAGAAACAATCAACATTTTTCGGGCGCATCATGAGAAGAGGAAAGTTGGAATACTTGGTTACAACTGGTAAAATAAAAGGAAAGAGAGCGCGCGGACGACAAAGAAAGAAAATACTGGAGAGTGTGGTGTCGTGGCATGGAAAACAGTCAACAACCGAACAGAAAAGATGCACTGTGGATAGAAGATTGTGGAAGGACATGATCGCCTACGCTAACCGGTATGGTACATGATGATGATGATTCCCAGTTTAACAAATGATGAAGCACCATTCCAACTGACCGTATCTTAGCTTTATTCTAGTAGTTTTATTCCAGTTAAGCGACATGTATAACAGACAGTATTGGTGATAGAGAGATATAGAAACCAATTTTTTTCTATCCACGATAACGAGGAAAAAAACCAGATTGCAGTTGCCGGAAAGAACTATAATCAAGTAATATTTGGAGACTCTGGCAATATAGGAACGTTCGACTGAAAGAATAAGAGGGTCTGAAACATGTTTCAAGCCGTTGCTGACTACAAATAGCAAGAAGAACAGGCACTGGCATAGAGATCGGTTGATTATACATGAAGGTAACGATACTTTTATTAATAGTACAACTAATAATGATTCCATCAATTTCACTAGTACAACAAATTCATGATATACATTAAATACGAACAATAATGATTCTTATTTCTAGTATCATCACCAAGTACCCTGCCTGCTCATGAGAGAGCTGATCATGTCTCTCCACAACTTTCGATCTCGACAGTTATTTATCATTTCTGTTGACCTTCTGCCACGCCATTCTCTTAAGCTGTCTGGTATCTTTTCTCTTTGCTTCCCTCTTTCGTCCCTAGGTTTTCCCAGTTGTTACAATATATTTCAGCTGTTCCCTTCTCATTACATGGCCAAAAAATGATGATTGTTTCTTCCTAATATTGGAAATTAGCTCTCTTTTTGCTTTGGCCTCTTTCAGAACGTTTTCATTACTCTTCTCAGCTGTCCATATTATTCTCAACATTTTTCTGTAAAACCACATTTCTACAGCCTCCAGTTATTTTCTTGTCTGTTGTCCGTTGTCCATGATTCACATCCATATGTTAAGACTGGTTCTACATCATATTTAAGAATTCTTTTTCTTGTTTCTATTGTCAAAAATGCATTGCATAGTATCTTCCTCATTTTTTGGAAAGCTACTTTTGCCTGAACCATTCTACATCTCACCTCTGTTGTACATCTACCGCCTGAGGTTAACAATGTTCCCAAATATTTAAACTATTTTACCTGTTTTAATATTGATTTATGATTTCTAGTTTGATTTGTGATTTCTAGTATACACAATCATAATTCTATTACTAGGGGAACAAACGATGATTTTAACACAAGTTAAAACACAGCATTGATTCTATTACAAGTAGACTCCAGTATAGTTCTGCTACTAGTACAACCAAGAATTACTATGCTATTAGTATAGCGAATGGTGGTTCTCTTACTAATGAATGTTCACGCAATTTCTGTTCAAACTCAATCAGTTTTCTTGGAAACTGTTTGGTGTATTGCTGTGAATTTGTGCAAGCAGTCCTAGATTTTCTTCAACCTTAAGAATTTGTAAACACTAAGTCCAAAGGCAATGTGGATTTCGCACATGAATATTTCTTGTATAAACTGTGTACTAAAACATATAATGTGTAAGAAACACTAGATTTGACAGTATTACACACCACGCATAACAATGTCGCAGTGATTGGTGATTACAAGGCATATCCACACTGCATAGAGAAGAGCGTCATGTCTGTTTCACATAGGATTTGCCGCTCACTAAAGCAGAGTACATGAATCATTCTCTACTTAAACTGTTAACACTGTCAGGGAAGTTTTACACTTATTTGGGAAAGCGCCGGTCTTTTCATGATGGGTATTTATATGATAAATGGGTGGGGACGTCATCAACATATTTGATAATGGCCTCCTTAGTTTCGAATCTGACCAATCTTGAGGTTCAAAACTGTTAGCTGGAGAAAATGCAAACAATCTCGCTGCCAGTGCTCTTCTTCTCGGAGCACGTGCTCTTCACATTTTTTCCAGTACTCAATGCCTGTCTGTAAGAGAGCATCGAGTACCACGTTTTTAACATGACATATTTTAAACGTGGTGCTCCGTGCTGTCACCTGCCCTTTGACTTTGACCCACACAAGCTCTAACGGATTAATGTCCAAATGGTAAGATGGGACTCAAAGACAAGTGTGGCCATGCTCTGTAATTATTTTGTTTAATCAACAACTCCTTTGACTTTTTCTTTTGTTTCACAAGCTGCAGAAACTATGATTTCAACCGGTTGTCGAGAAAGAGGATATTTTCCTTTGCAAGCTGTGATTTCATCGTTTGTGCATGATAAAAAGTTGATTGCTGCTCTACAACATTATGATAAGAATCATTGTCCATTACCAAGCATGACGATCTATCCAAGGTGGGCAGAATAGTACTCTCTATATCCAATCCTTGAAAATGTGTCCAGTCATTTCGGAGTGGTAGCCCCTACAGTCTGAAGACTTTGCTTAAAAATAAAGTTCTATTTTATACACAAGTTTATTCTCTCCACTCTAGCATGTGGTATTACAGCGCGCTGTGTTTTTTTTTTATTATATGTATTTTAATGTTGTCTCTGTCATGTGATATGTTGTCTCTGTCATGTGATTGCCAATCTTTCTTAAAATTATGGTGAGCATTAAGTTTTGTTTCATCTAAATATAAGATATCGTAGCATTGCATCCTTCTCTTCGGATCTGCCGCGGGAATTTACTTCCAGAAAGTACATATAGGCCAGATCATAGAACGGAAAATCAAATTGATCACATATGTATTAATAATAAGTTTAAGTCATCCTTACAGGATGTAAAAGTATATAGAGGGCAGATATAGCTTCTGATCATCATCTTCTGTTAGCCAAACTTAAAATTAAATTAAAAAGGTATACTACAACGAATAAGGGCAGAACGTATTTCAATGTAGGGTTTCTTAAAGAACAAGGAATTAAAGATAAATTCGCAGTCACAATATCAAACAAATACCAAGTCCTCCAACAACTAGAAAATACAATAAATATAGAAGATCATTGGAAACAGGTAAAAAATATATGGAAAGAGATATGCGAAGAAACACTGGGGAAAAGAGAACGCCAGAATAAGGCATGGATGACAGCAGAGACCCTGGATAAAATTAAAGAAAGAAAGAACAAGAAAGCAGACATAAATAAAAGCAAAACAAGAAGTAATAAAGCCAAGACACAGGAAGCTTACACAGAGGTGAACAAAGAAGTGAGAAGATGCATTAAAAGGGATAAGAGGAAATATATAGATGAATTAGCTAAAGAGGCAGAAGAAGCAGCAAATAAAGGGAATATGAAAGAACTGTACAACAGCACAAAGAAATTAGGTGGAAAATACAAACAGATCAACGCCTTTATCAAAGATAAGAAAGGAAATCTGCTTAGTAATATAAAGGAACAAATGGAGAGATGGAAGGAGCACTTTGAAGAACTTTTGAACAGACCTGGCTCAAATAATCCTCCAGATATACTACCAGCAGAAGAAGAGTTACACGTTAACTGCGGAAAACCAAGCAAAGAAGAAATAATGAAAGCCATCAAACTGTTAAAAGATGGTAAAGCCACAGGACCAGATGAAATTCCTTCGGAAGCCATCAAAGCAGATATTATCACCTCTACCAAGATGTTACATAATCTATTGGATAAAATTTGGGAGAGGGAAGAAATACCTAAAGACTGGAGAGAAGGTTATATGATCAAACTACCAAAGAAAGGAAGTTTACAGGAGTGCACAAATTATAGGGGAATTATGCTACTATCAGTGCCAGGAAAAATATTAGGCAGAATCATTCTGGAGAGACTAAAAGAGGCTATAGAGAAACACTTGAGAGATGAACAAGCAGGTTTTAGGAAGAACAGATCATGTGCTGATCAAATAACTACTCTACGTATAATAGTTGAACAAAGTTTAGAACTAAAATCCCCACTTTATATTGGATTCATAGATTACGAAAAGGCATTTGATAGTTTAGACAGAAGAATGCTTTGGAAGTTGCTGAGTCATTATGGAATCCCCATAAAGATTATTAACCTGATAAAAACAATGTATGAAGGAACAAAATGTAGTGTGGTGCATGAAGGACAGCTTACAGAAGCATTTGAAATAAGAACAGGAGTAAGGCAAGGATGCCTCCTGTCTCCATTTCTCTTTCTACTGGCCATAGATTGGATTATGAAAATAACTCAAAACAACAGAAATGGGATCCAGTGGTCACTGACCAAACAACTTGATGATTTAGACTTTGCTGATGACATAGCTCTCCTATCACACAGCCACCAACAGATGCAGGATAAAATGAGTATATTAGATGAGAGATCACAACAGCTAGGACTAAAGATTAATAGAGATAAGACCAACATTATGAGAATTAATGCAGTTGGCAATAACCAAATAAAACTAGGAGAAATACCTCTACTAGACGTACAATCTTATATATATCTGGGCAGTAATATAGATAAAGAGGGAGGAACAGAAAACGATACCAAAATAAGGATATCAAAAGCAAGAGGAGCTTTCATTGCACTGGGAAACATATGGAAATCCAAAGAAATTAGGCTAAATACAAAAATACAAATTTTCAACTCCAATGTTAAGTCGGTTCTATTATATGGCTGTGAAACATGGAGAATAACAAAATTGACAATCACGAAGGTACAGACTTTCATTAATGGATGCTTGCGCAGAATAAAGGGATGGAAATGGCAGGACAAAGTCACAAACGTGGAATTATGGAAATGTACCGGTCAAATACCAGTGGATAAAGAAATACAGCGAAGACGATGGCGATGGATAGGACACACACTACGGAAACCAACTGAGAGTATTACACAACAGGCCCTTTTTTGGAATCCCCAGGGGAAAAGACAAAGAGGAAGACCAAGGAATTCTTGGAGAAGACAGATTGAAGCAGAGATGAAGATGATGGGGAAGACATGGAATGATCTTAAAAGAATTGAAAAAACAGAACGACTTGGAAAGTGTTTGTTGAAGACCTATGCTCCACTGGGAGCTAAAAGGTAGAAGAAGAAGAAGAAGTACATATAGGAGATTATCTATCTATCTATCTATTGACCTTTCGAGCCGTAACCGGCCCATAGGGCGTAGACCAAGATACACCTTCTCCTATATGAATTTTTGTTCTAGCAGTTTTCTTTTAAAGATATTTTATCAAATCTCGCCATCTGTCTCTGTTCTGTGCAAGCAGTTCTATCTCATTGAGGGAGCCGATTCCTGCTGCTCTTGCCTCTCTCATCAATGTTCTTCTCAGTGTCTCCCTGGGTCTTCCTCTTTTTCTTTTACCTGTTGTTTCCCATATGAGGGCTTGCTTTGCTATTCGATTAATAGGAGATTATACTTAAGGAAAATGATTAATTTATTACTGGTACAAATAATATTTCTTCCAGGGGTATTACTAAAAGAACCAATTCTTCTTCTTCAACGTTTAAGTCTTGTAATCATGCAAACTTGACTCTTTGTCCTGTTTCATGATGGAGTGGTAAGAACAACATTATGACACACGATGATCTGTTCGCATGGTCAGTACTCGTATATGCGTGTGTGTCCTGATTTTTCCTTTAAACCTGCGCTGTGGCTGACACACTCCGTCTTCGGCAGGCTGAATCTAACCTTGACATAGAAGTTTTCCTTCTCGTGGAGTGGTTGGTTGCCGGGACTGTAGGACCCACCCTGCCCGTGCTTTGTAGAGCCAATGATTTGTATGCTACAAATAGGAACAAAGATGATTCAGTTATAATTAGCCACAGTAGTGATACTATTGTATGTAGAACGAGTCAATGAATATATTGCTATTGGTCGTTTCAAATCTAAATGTTCACGATTAACATGAAATATCTCCTCTTTCCCTGCACTTACAAACTTGATTTTTTGCATCTGGCCTTGTTTTTCCAAGGTCCCACCGATTTCACAAAATTTAATGATGTAGGAAGTATGCTTCATCATGAAGCAGCACTTTCCTTTGATCTCAGTGAATTTACGGATCTTTTTGCTCCTGGAGAAAATAAGTTACCGTACATTAATGGAAATCAGCTTCTCGACATAGGCGTCTCTACACAACTTGAAAGTTGGAGGCGTTTATCAACTGTTTACTTTCTATTGTTTACTTTCTTTAAAATACTATGAGAATGTCAATGTTATAGCCTTTACAGACGGTCTAAAACAAATCAGCGTATAAACAGTTCCATTAATGAAAACTATTTAAACAATATACAACAAAGAATACATTTAAAAAAATTAATTATCCGTTGCGAGCGATAACGAGCATGACATATCAAGCAAAGTTATTGTTTATGGGTACGCATGTGACTAAAGAGTCCGATGTAAGCACGGGATCCTCTCCACTGTAAAGAGCTACATTGTTCGTTTTATGTCTTTCCATGTGACTTTCATTATTTTACGTAAACAAGACATATGAAAGTGATTTAGTTTCTTTGCATGCCTGCAGTACACATATCAAGAATCTTTACATTTTCAAAACGTTATCAACTTTAGCTAAAGATTGATCATGCGGACATATAAAAACGTCCATTATTATTTCATTTATTCTGAATCAGAGGAGTCTAACATATTGATTACTAATCTGGGCTGAACGAACGATAGTCCATCTTTTTCCAATAGTCATTTTCTTCTTTTAAGACATGATCTTCACATTTGCACCAAAAATCTTTGTCAATCTGTGATAGAGCAGCATATGTCAGTCCTTTTATATCGCATAGTTTAAAACTTGTATTCTCAGCTGCCACCTGCCCTTTAATTTTTGCCCAAACGAGTTCAATGGGGTTTAATTGTGGATGATAAGGGGGCAGTCTCAAGCACGTATGACCATGCTGTTGAATGATTTTGTCTATTTGGAATACTTTGGTCTTTTGCGATTTCTTAACAAGTGACAGTAATTCAGGTTTCAAAAATCCCTCGTTAAATGGAATTCCTTCCTTTCTTAGCCAAATCTTTATAACATCTTTTGTACTGGTAGATGTAGGAATTTTGTCTTCTTCTGCCACAGCGTTGTGGTACGACGCGTTGTCCATTACCAGACAGGATGGTCTGTCTAGAATTGGAAGAAGAGTATTTTCAATCCACTCTCTAAATATATGGCCATTCATCTCGGTGTGATAGTCCCTGTTGTCAGTATAATTAGAGGTGAATATAAGTTCTGCATTTTTCACCAACCCTTCTTTTCGGCTGCCTGCATGTGCCATTATAATACGCTGTCCTTTTCCAGTGGGTACACATCTTTTAATACTTCCATCTGATAACTGCCATTCCTTTGCACTTGTGTGGTGAGAATTTATCCAAGATTCATCTAGAAATACAATATCATAACCTTGGTTACGCATTTCCCGTACTTCACGTAAATATTTACTCCTCATGGAAACTAAGTGCGGCTTCTCGCAGATGACATTTCTACCACTATCGTACTTTCTAAACGTAAAACCGATGCTTCTAACAGTTCTCCATTATGTTGTTTTCGACACAACAATGTCATTTTCTGCTCTCAGTCGAATTTTCAGTTTTCTTAAAGTCACAGTTTCTTTGGAATCGAACATTTTACAAATTGCTCTTCTAATCACTTCCTTGTCAAAACTATCTACTACTTTCTTTCTTCCTAGCGTCCTAGTCTGGATTGAACTGGACACTCCGTTAGCTTTAAGCACTTGTTTGAAAAGCGTTTGCTTATACCCAATGCGTGAATAGTTCTCTTTTCTGGCTTTGAGATGCTCCGATACAGTTTTCCACGCTTAGCTTCTATGCAAAAATATTTATACACCTTTATTGCCACTGATTGCAATGTAAGGAACTTTACTTTTATACCCATTGACTAACAGATCACAAATTTAACGAAATTACCCAATAATTAGGATACGCCGTTGCACATAAATCACAACAAAACGACAGGAAATGGGATGCACCGGATATAAAATTATAACTATGACGCGTTTTATGTGTTTTTTAGTGCTTAAAACAGGGAAATTGGCGCGCATTACGTTCAAGATGACAAGTCCGTGGGTGCTCACTCATATGAAGCGGTAATTCCTCCAAATATATGGTTTGACCGAAATGCCTTAAATTTGTATACTTCAAATAAAGAATATTTAAAACTATACGTTTGTTGGTGAGGAAATGAATGTACTTCATGGGACCAAAAAATCACAAGACCATATGCAAAATTTCAGCATTATCAATCAATTGGTTGCAGAGATATGGAATTTTAAACACCTTCAAAATATTTTGAAACGACCTATAGTGGACATAACAGTGGTTCTATTATTAATAGAACCAATAATGATTCATTACCAGTAAAAATACGGAACATTCTATTACTAGTAGTATCAACATAACAATTATATTACTAGAAGATGCATTTGTGATTACATTACTAGTATACACGACAATTCTATTATTGGTAACAATAATTGTCATTATATTAATAGTAAATACAAGTATTATATTACTAGTATCCACAATGGTGATTCCATTACTATAGGTCGTTTCAAAATATTTTGAAGGTGTTTAAAATTCCATATCTCTGCAACCAATTGATTGATAATGCTGAAATTTTGCATATGGTCTTGTGATTTTTTGGTCCCAAGAAGTACATTCATTTCCTCACCAACAAACGTATAGTTTTAAATATTCTTTATTTGAAGTATACAAATTTAAGGCATTTGGTCAAACCATATATTTGGAGGAATTACCGCTTCATATGAGTGAGCACCCACGGACTTGTCATCTTGAACGTAATGCGCGCCAATTTCCCTGTTTTAAGCACTAAAAAACACATAAAACGCGTCATAGTTATAATTTTATATCCGGTGCATCCCATTTCCTGTCGTTTTGTTGTGATTTATGTGCAACGGCGTATCCTAATTATTGGGTAATTTCGTTAAATTTGTGATCTGTTAGTCAATGGGTATAAAAGTAAAGTTCCTTACATTGCAATCAGTGGCAATAAAGGTGTATAAATATTTTTGCATAGAAGCTAAGCGTGGAAAACTGTATCGAAGCATCTCAAAGCCAGAAAAGAGAACTATTCACGCATTGGGTATAAGCAAACGCTTTTTCAAACAAGTGCTTAAAGCTAACGGAGTGTCCAGTTCAATCAAGACTAGGACGCTAGGAAGAAAGAAAGTAGTAGATAGGTTTGACAAGGAAGTGATTAGAAGAGCAATTTGTAAAATGTTCGATTCCAAAGAAACTGTGACTTTAAGAAAACTGAAAATTCGACTGAGAGCAGAAAATGACATTGTTGTGTCGAAAACAACATTATGGAGAACTGTTAGAAGCATCGGTTTTACGTTTAGAAAGTACGATAGTGGTAGAAATGTCATCTGCGAGAAGCCGCACTTAGTTTCTATGAGGAGTAAATATTTACGTGAAGTACGGGAAATGCGTAACCAAGGTTATGATATTGTATTTCTAGATGAATCTTGGATAAATTCTCACCACACAAGTGCAAAGGAATGGCAGTTATCAGATGGAAGTATTAAAAGATGTGTACCCACTGGAAAAGGACAGCGTATTATAATGGCACATGCAGGCAGCCGAAAAGAAGGGTTGGTGAAAAATGCAGAACTTATATTCACCTCTAATTATACTGACAACAGGGACTATCACACCGAGATGAATGGCCATATATTTAGAGAGTGGATTGAAAATACTCTTCTTCCAATTCTAGACAGACCATCCTGTCTGGTAATGGACAACGCGTCGTACCACAACGCTGTGGCAGAAGAAGACAAAATTCCTACATCTACCAGTACAAAAGATGTTATAAAGATTTGGCTAAGAAAGGAAGGAATTCCATTTAACGAGGGATTTTTGAAACCTGAATTACTGTCACTTGTTAAGAAATCGCAAAAGACCAAAGTATTCCAAATAGACAAAATCATTCAACAGCATGGTCATACGTGCTTGAGACTGCCCCCTTATCATCCACAATTAAACCCCATTGAACTCGTTTGGGCAAAAATTAAAGGGCAGGTGGCAGCTGAGAATACAAGTTTTAAACTATGCGATATAAAAGGACTGACATATGCTGCTCTATCACAGATTGACAAAGATTTTTGGTGCAAATGTGAAGATCATGTCTTAAAAGAAGAAAATTACTATTGGAAAAAAGATGGACTATCGTTCGTTCAGCCCAGATTAGTAATCAATATGTTAGACTCCTCTGATTCAGAATAAATGAAATAATAATGGGCGTTTTTATATGTCCGCATGATCAATCTTTAGCTAAAGTTGATAACGTTTTGAAAATGTAAAGATTCTTGATATGTGTACTGCAGGCATGCAAAGAAACTAAATCACTTTCATATGTCTTGTTTACGTAAAATAATGAAAGTCACATGGAAAGACATAAAACGAACAATGTAGCTCTTTACAGTGAAGAGGATCCCGTGCTTACATCGGACTCTTTAGTCACATGCGTACCCATAAACAATAACTTTGCTTGATATGTCATGCTCGTTATCGCTCGCAACGGATAATTAATTTTTTAAAATGTATTCTTTGTTGTATATTGTTTAAATAGTTTTCATTAATGGAACTGTTTATACGCTGATTTGTTTTAGACCGTCTGTAAAGGCTATAACATTGACATTCTCATAGTATTTTAAAGAAAGTAAACAATAGAAAGTAAACAGTTGATAAACGCCTCCAACTTTCAAGTTGTGTAGAGACGCCTATGTCGAGAAGCTGATTTCCATTAATGTACGGTAAATTATTTTCTCCAGGAGCAAAAAGATCCGTAAATTCACTGAGATCAAAGGAAAGTGCTGCTTCATGATGAAGCATACTTCCTCTCTTTTACCTTTTAGCTCCTGGTGGAGCATAGGTCTTCAACAAACACTTTCCAAGTCGTTCTGTTTTTTGCCATTCTTTTAAGATCATTCCATGTCTTCCCCATCATCTTCATCTCTGCTTCTATCTGTCTTCTCCAAGAATTCCTTGGTCTTCCTCTTTGTCTTTTCCCCTGGGGATTCCAAAAAAGGGCCTGTTGTGTAATACTCTCAGTTGGTTTCCGTAGTGTGTGTCCTATCCATCGCCATCGTCTTCGCTGTATCTCTTTATCCACTGGTATTTGACCGGTACATTTCCATAATTCCACGTTAGTGACTTTGTCCTGCCATTTCCATCCCTTTATTCTGCGCAAGCATCCATTAATGAAAGTCTGTACTTTCGTGATTGTCAATTTTGTCATTCTCCATGTTTCACAGCCATATAATAGGACCGACTTAACATTTGAGTTGAAAATTTTTATTTTTGTATTTAGCCTAATTTCTTTGGATTTCCATATGTTTCCCAGTGCAATGAAAGCTCCTCTTGCTTTTGATATCCTTATTTTGGTATCGTTTTCTGTTCCTCCC
The DNA here is from genome assembly GCA_032433765.1 of Megaustenia siamemsis. Lineage (NCBI taxonomy): Eukaryota > Metazoa > Mollusca > Gastropoda > Stylommatophora > Ariophantidae > Megaustenia > Megaustenia siamemsis. The sequence goes on along the minus strand of JAVIAB010000073.1, from coordinate 117,324,446 downwards.
TCTTTATCTATATTACTGTCCAGATATATATAAGATTGTACGTCTAGTAGAGGTATTTCTCCTAGTTTTCTATGGTTATTGCCAACTGCATTAATTCTCATAATATTGGTCTTATCTCTATTAATCTTTAGTCCTAGCTGTTGTGATCTCTCATCTAATATACTCATTTTATCCTGCATCTGTTGATGGCTGTGTGATAGGAGAGCTATGTCATCAGCAAAGTCTAAATCATCAAGTTGTTTGGTCAGTGACCACTGGATCCCATTTCTGTTGTTTTGAGTTATTTTCATAATCCAATCTATGGCCAGTAGAAAGAGAAATGGAGACAGGAGGCATCCTTGCCTTACTCCTGTTCTTATTTCAAATGCTTCTGTAAGCTGTCCTTCATGCACCACACTACATTTTGTTCCTTCATACATTGTTTTTATCAGGTTAATAAACTTTATGGGGATTCCGTAATGACTCAGCAACTTCCAAAGCATTCTTCTGTCTAAACTATCAAATGCCTTTTCGTAATCTATGAATCCAATATATAGTGGGGATTTTAGTTCTAAACTTTGTTCAACTATTATACGTAGGGTAGTTATTTGATCAGCACATGATCTGTTCTTCCTAAAACCTGCTTGTTCATCTCTCAAGTGTTTCTCTATAGCCTCTTTTAGTCTCTCCAGAATGATTCTGCCTAATATTTTTCCTGGCACTGATAGTAGCATAATTCCCCTATAATTTGTGCACTCCTGTAAACTTCCTTTCTTTGGTAGTTTGATCATATAACCTTCTCTCCAGTCTTTAGGTATTTCTTCCCTCTCCCAAATTTTATCCAATAGATCCTGTAACATCTTGGTAGAGGTGTTAATATCTGCTTTGATGGCTTCCGAAGGAATTTCATCTGGTCCTGTGGCTTTACCATCTTTTAATAATTTGATGGCTTTCATTATTTCTTCTTTGCTTGGTTTTCCGCAGTTAACGTGTAACTCTTCTTCTGCTGGTAGTATATCTGGAGGATTATTTGAGCCGGGTCTGTTCAAAAGTTCTTCAAAGTGTTCTTTCCATCTCTCCATTTGTTCCCTTATATTACTAAGCAGATTTCCTTTCTTGTCTTTGATAAAGGCGTTGATCTGTTTGTATTTTCCACCTAATTTCTTTGTGCTGTTGTACAGTTCTTTCATATTCCCTTTATTTGCTGCTTCTTCTGCCTCTTTAGCTAGTTCATCTATATATTTCCTCTTATCCCTTTTAATGCATCTTCTCACTTCTTTGTTCACCTCTGTGTAAGCTTCCTGTGTCTTGGCTTTATTACTTCTTGTTTTGCTTTTATTTATGTCTGCTTTCTTGTTCTTTCTTTCTTTAATTTTATCCAGGGTCTCTGCTGTCATCCATGCCTTATTCTGGCGTTCTCTTTTCCCCAGTGTTTCTTCGCATGTCTCTTTCCATATATTTTTTACCTGTTTCCAATGATCTTCTATATTTATTGTATTTTCTAGTTGTTGGAGGACTTGGTATTTGTTTGATATTGTGACTGCGAATTTATCTTTAATTCCTTGTTCTTTAAGAAACCCTACATTGAAATACTTTCTACCCTTATTCGTTGTATTATACCTTTTTAATTTAATTTTAAGTTTGGCTAACAGAAGATGATGATCAGAATCTATATCTGCCCCTCTATATACTTTTACATCCTGTAAGGATGACTTAAACTTATTATTAATACATATGTGATCAATTTGATTTTCCGTTCTATGATCTGGTGACACCCATGTAGCTTTGTGTATTCTTTTATGTTGGAATATTGTTCCTCCTAGGCTCATTTGATTAAGGGCGCAGAAATTCACAAATATCTCTCCATTCTCGTTTATATCTCCAAGTCCATGTTTTCCCATAATCTCTTCGAAGCCTCTGTTGTCTGATCCTACCTTAGCATTTAGGTCTCCCATCAAGATTATAATATCCTTGGCTCGTCTTGCATCCATCTGCCATTGTAGCTGTTTATAAAAATCATCTTTAACTGAGTCATCTTTATCGTTGGTTGGTGCATAGCATTGTATAATGTGTAATTTTATTTTGTTTTTGGTTGTTCTAAATGTTGCTCTCACCAGTCTTGGTCCCACTGCCTCCCATTCTATTAGTGTCTTCTGTGCATTTTTTGATAGCATTATAGCTACCCCTTCGCTATGTTGTGCTCCTGGTTCCTGGTGTCCTGATGATAAAATCATCTCCCCTGTATTCAATTTTTTTCAGGTGGCAGCTGAGAATACAAGTTTTAAACTATGCGATATAAAAGGACTGACATATGCTGCTCTATCACAGATTGACAAAGATTTTTGGTGCAAATGTGAAGATCATGTCTTAAAAGAAGAAAATTACTATTGGAAAAAAGATGGACTATCGTTCGTTCAGCCCAGATTAGTAATCAATATGTTAGACTCCTCTGATTCAGAATAAATGAAATAATAATGGGCGTTTTTATATGTCCGCATGATCAATCTTTAGCTAAAGTTGATAACGTTTTGAAAATGTAAAGATTCTTGATATGTGTACTGCAGGCATGCAAAGAAACTAAATCACTTTCATATGTCTTGTTTACGTAAAATAATGAAAGTCACATGGAAAGACATAAAACGAACAATGTAGCTCTTTACAGTGAAGAGGATCCCGTGCTTACATCGGACTCTTTAGTCACATGCGTACCCATAAACAATAACTTTGCTTGATATGTCATGCTCGTTATCGCTCGCAACGGATAATTAATTTTTTTAAATGTATTCTTTGTTGTATATTGTTTAAATAGTTTTCATTAATGGAACTGTTTATACGCTGATTTGTTTTAGACCGTCTGTAAAGGCTATAACATTGACATTCTCATAGTATTTTAAAGAAAGTAAACAATAGAAAGTAAACAGTTGATAAACGCCTCCAACTTTCAAGTTGTGTAGAGACGCCTATGTCGAGAAGCTGATTTCCATTAATGTACGGTAAATTATTTTCTCCAGGAGCAAAAAGATCCGTAAATTCACTGAGATCAAAGGAAAGTGCTGCTTCATGATGAAGCATACTTCCTACATCATTAAATTTTGTGAAATCGGTGGGACCTTGGAAAAACAAGGCCAGATGCAAAAAATCAAGTTTGTAAGTGCAGGGAAAGAGGAGATATTTCATGTTAATCGTGAACATTTAGATTTGAAACGACCATTAGTAGACAAAATCATTATATCGCTAGTAGATACAATCATTCTATCACTAGTGGATACATCATTTTATTACTAGCAGACAGAATTATTCTAACGCTACTAAATACAATCATTCCATTACTAGCAGGCTGAATCATTCTATCTCTAGTAGATACAATCTTTTCATTGCTAGTAGACAAAATCATTTTATCACTAGTAGATACAATCATTTTATCACTAGTAGATGAAATAATTCTATCACTAGTGCATACAATCATTCTATCACTAGTGGCTACAATCATTCTATGACTAGTGGATACAATCATTTTATTACAAGTAAACAATGATAACTCTATTCCTTTCTTTCTTGGATACAATCATTCTATGACTAGTGGATACAATCATTTTATTGCAAGTAAACAATGATAACTCTATTCCTTTCTTTCTTGGATACAATCATTCTATGACTAGTGGATACAATCATTTTATTACAAGTAAACAATGATAACTCTATTCCTTTCTTTCTATTGTCAACGTGATTATAAATGTATAATGCTTATTGTCCATGGTCACATTCCTACACAGAAGTCCACTAAAAGGCAATGTTTTGTGTTGAATGGAGGACTCTCAAAAATGCTTTACAAAGAATTAGCCTCCAACAATTGAATCAAAGTACGGACTTTTCTCACCACAAAGATACCTGTGAACTCGATCAGCACGCTGTTCATGAATAAATGCAACCCAATAAGAAGGGTTTCGCCATACAGGCATGGATGAAGGAGAGCTTTAAACGCTGATTTGAGAGGTGACGGAACTAATATTCGACTGAGTGCTGACAACACACACGAAGAAAGCCACAACTCAAAACACAATCCCCACACGAGCGCTAATTCCATGGTCTCGGGCTAACATAATGACATCATAATTGCTATGTGATCACTTGCTCCATCAACATATAACACAACAGTTTCCAAATGTGATCATAGGAAACCAGGGAACCACAATTTATGAATGACGTGATGAGGATGCGTACTCTGTTTTTATATCTCCGAAGTCGCATCTAACGACATCATCTGAAGCTAAACGTGCAGCCGATCATTACAACACATGGGAGATTCCTGTAACAACAACCTATATTTTCAATTTCTAGACCAGAGTAGACGTTACCACACAAGCCCGGAAAATCGCTGCCGGACTCTCACCTAAATAAACCGAGCAAGGCGATGAAAGCATTAAGCCCTCGACAAGATGCGCTACCACGGATGAAGTCCTCATAATTGCTGGTCTGTATGCATGAATTCATCGCGAGCTGACTTGTCACTTCTCCACTCGTGACAGCTGCGGCTTTGACGTGGTTCGAGTGCAATCTATTCCTCATCACAATCCAAACTAAAAAGATGTGCCGATGCAAGCTATTGGACAGATTCCTCTTACTGATAGTAGTTAACTCAGGCCTAGCTACATAAATGATGATTTCCTTTTCTCATCACCCCATCCGTCCACATTCTTCCCTTTCTCAAAGGGAAATTAAAAAACCTCTTCCCAACTAAATAAAAATGTATCAAGACTGTCAAACTCTGTCATCAACGAAGGTTTCTCTACTGAATCAAAAAGTAGCGTCACATAATGGCACACCTGCATATATATATATATATATATATATATATATATATATATATATATATATATATATACATATATATATATATACATATATATATATATATATACATATATATATATATATATACATATATATATATATATATATACATATACATATAGGCTTCCGGTGTCATGGCGGCTTCGTGTTGTCGATTTTTATAATTCGGCTCTTGCTGATATATTTAAATGATTTACGCGACAGTCTAGTTGTGAAATTATGTGTTGCTATTCTCCCGTTTGGTGTATGTTTTACTTCTAACGTGGGGATGGACTGTGATTGCCGATATTTAAGTGGAATATGATTTATTCTTCTTTGTGTTGTGTGTTCGCGGTTCGATAGGCAAGCACATGGTTTGACAAAAATGTCAACGGAAAAACGGGTATGTTCAACCCTTATGTGAAAAGTCTGTGACGGTGGATGGAGGCGGAGGAATCAAGAATGCTCAACGGCCCAGAAAGCGAAAACAGCAAAGTGTGTGGTACACAAGAGGCATGTTCAGAACACGAAAGACGAACATGGCTGACCACCGTGAAAGAGATTGGAGCCTCATCACGTACCAGTCCAGAGGAAGCCATGGAGAGGCGGAGAAATTCGAACTTATGTCGGAGGAAAGATCTTAAAATAAGTACTTGGAATGTTAGGACTCTATAAAAACAACGGAAATTGGAAAATCTAATTCAAGAAGCAGAACGAATGAATATAGATATTTTAGGCATATCAGAGACTAGATGGAAGGAATGTGGGTACATTGCAGACGAAAAATATACATTTATATACTCAGGAAACATAACAGAACATCAAAGGGGGGTAGGAATACTGATAAAAAGAGAGCTACAAAAATATATAAGCACCCACTGGACATACAGTGATAGGATTATACTACTCAAGTTGAAAGCAAAACCATTCGACATAGCAATAATACAGACATATGCACCTACTCAAGACTACACAGATGAACAAATAGAGGCATACTATGAAGACCTAAATAAAGTTATGAAGCAAGTGAAATCTTCAGACATCTTGATTGTAATGGGTGACATGAACGCTAAAGTAGGAAAAGGTAGATATAAGACAATTATAGGAAATCATGGTTTAGGAAAAAGAAATGACAGAGGAGAAAGATTAATACAATTCTGTGAGAAAACAGGCTGATAATATGTAACACCTACTTTGAGCAAGAGAAAAGGAAACTATACACATGGAAAAGCCCTGGAGATAGGAAGAGGAATCAAATAGATTACATAATGATAAAAGAAAGGTTCCGTAACAGCGTAAAGAAAGCCAAAACCTACCCAGGAGCAGATATTAATTCTGATCACAATCCTGTAATGATTAAAATGAAAATCAAACTAAAGAGAAACAAGCAAAAATCTGATTCATCAACAAACCCACTCGACATAACAGCTTTAAATCAAAAAGATATTAAAGATACCTATACAATACAAGTAAAGAACACATACCAGAAGCTGCTAGAGGAAGGAATTGAACAATACAGAAGAGAAAATCCTGATGAAAAAGTAACAACCAAATGGCAATGCATAAAGAAAAGCATACAAAAAGCCTGCGACACCTTACCCAAAAGAGAAAAGAACAAAAAACAAAAATGGATAACTAACACCATCTTAGAAAAAATGGAAGAAAGGAGACAAGCGAAGAACACTGCCCAATACAATAAAATAGATAATGAGATACGCAAAATGTGCAAAAAGGCAAAAGAAGACTGGCTCAGCCAAAAATGTAGAGAAATAGAAACTATGGAAAGCAAACAAGACCTAAGAGGAATGCACACAGAAATAAAGAGAATGACTAATAAAAATAAAAAAGCCACAGAAGGTGGATGCATTGCAGACAAAAAAGGAAAAATGCTAACAGACAATAAGGATATCATAGATAGATGGCAGGAATATATAACAGAACTATTTCATGATCAAAGGGACAAGAAACCAGTTATAAAATGTACATCAGGCTATAAAATCTTAAAATCTGAGGTGGAAAAAGCTATAAAAACAATGAAAAGGGGAAAAGCAGTAGGACCTGAAAGCATACAGATAGAGATGATACAGGCACTTGAAGATTTTGGCATTGAAGTGATTACAGACATATGCAACGACATATACCACACAGGATACATACCAAATGAACTAAAAACATCAACTTTCATTGCATTGCCTAAAAAGAATGGTGCAGTTGAATGCAGTGACTTTAGAACAATAAGCCTAATGAGCCATGTTACAAAAATCTTGCTAAAAGTTATACAAGGAAGGATTCAGAATAAAATCAATACTGAATTAGATGAGCAGCAATTTGGATTTAGGAAAAATAGCGGGACAAAAGAAGCCATATTCTGCATGAGAACATTAATCGAAAAATACACAGAAGTAAACAAACCAATATATGCCTGCTTCATAGACTACACCAAAGCTTTTGATAGAGTACACCACAAACAACTTATAGAATGCCTAAAAGAGATACATCTAGATGACATGGATATACGACTAATATGCAATCTATACTGGGAGCAAACAGCAATAATAAAATATAACAAAGAGTTCTCTACACCCATTGATATAAAAAGAGGAGTAAGACAAGGATGCATCCTATCACCAAGCTTGTTCAATCTATACACTGAGCAAATCTTTAAAAACATCATAGAGATGCCAGGCCTACAAATTAATGGAAAGATAATCAATAACCTAAGATATGCTGACGATACTGTACTACTAGCAGAAAATCCTAAAGACCTACAACAATTACTTAATGAAATAAACACGACAAGCAAAAAATATGGACTAGATATGAATATCAAAAAGACTAAAACTATGATCATAAACAAAGAAAATACGCAAAACCCACAAGTGGATATCAAAATTGAAGGAATAGACCTTGAGACAGTTCAGAACTATAACTATCTTGGACATACTATAACCAGTGATGGAAAATGTACAACTGAAATAAACAAAAGAATAGGAATGGCAAAAAGTAATTTTAATGTCATGAACAACATACTAACATCAAAACAAATAACACCAGAGCTAAAACTAAGAATAGCAAAATGTTACATCTTCTCAATATTCCTATATGGTGCTGAAACATGGACATTAGACAAGAAAACAGAACAGAGAATTGAAGCCTTTGAAATGTGGATATATAGAAGAATAGGTAGAATTGGATGGAAGGAAAAGAAAACAAATGACAAAGTCTTAAAACAACTAAAAATGAAAAGAGAACTTCTGAACACAATTAGAACAAGACAAATGCGATTCTTAGGCCATGTTAAAAGACACAACAGCCTACTGAAAGTGATCCTGGAGGGGAAAATACAAGGTAAAAGAGGCAGAGGCAGACCAAGATTAACATGGACGAGTAACATCAAAAGATGGACAAATCAACCGATGACAACCTGCACCATCAAAGCAAGAGATAGAGCAAAATGGCGCTCCATGGTAGCCAACCTTCGTTGCGGAGACGGCACTCAATGATGATGAATGATGATACATATATATATACATATATATATATATGTATATATATATATATATATATATACACACACACACACACATACACACACACACACACACTTCTTACAAACACGAATGCGTACACGCTCAAACGAACGAACTTGCGCGAGTGCACATTCTAAATTAATCTCAAAGAAAATAATAAGATAATGCAACATAAGGAAACCACGCTCTTTATGAACAGAAACTCAACTTTATGTTTATGGGCACATATCTGCCATCATTCTTTCATGAATAAATCATCATTTGTTGGCCACGTAATGAGAAGGGAACAGCTGGAATATATTGTGACAACTGGGAAAATTGAAGGACGAAGCGATAGAGAGTAGCAAAGAGAAAAGATAGCAGACAGCTTAAGAGAATGGTTTGGCAAAAGGTCAACAACAGAAATGATAAATAACTGTCCAGATCGAAAATTGTGGAGAGACATGATCACCTACGCCAGCAGGCACGGTAATTGACGATGATGATCTGTCATGAAATAAACCCCGTACTGAAAATTAGTAAGGATTTTTTCTATCCGGGGTGAAATAAAAATCCGGAGTCTCACACGTCGTGGCGACTGACCAAGCGGCCTTTATCCCCCTGGTTCTATCGTTGCCTCTCGACATACACTAGCAATGGTACTACGTGTCGTAAAGATAAAGATAGATAGAACTGAACATAATTTAGTAGAAAGAAACATTGTCAATGGGCATTTACTGACGCCAGAATGTTCAGTGGGGCTCACATTTGTTTGTCTCTAATACTTTAGTTCATTTACTCATTTGTGTCTTTACAAGAAGATAAAACACACATACATTCTTGTATCATACATTGAAAGTGATTTGAGACTGTTGTATCTTAATATTTTTTTTTTAAACTTTTGTGGTTACAAATTGAACATTGAAAGCCCCGAAACTCTCAGATGTGCTCATCGTTTGTGATGAGCATTAACAACTAAAAAATCATCCATACATTAACATTGACTTTAACTACAAATGTGACTTTTTTGTGATTAGTGTCACAAATTGGAACCACTTCCTTTCAATATCAATTTAAAGAATGAGAGGAAAGTATTGGGCTCAGGACATCTTCATCCATCAACGATGATACGTTTTCAAAATTAGAACTAAAATGTCACTTTACGATGAAAACAGAGTACTAACTGTGCTACTGCACTTTTCATGGGTACATTTCTGGAGGTCAGCAGCCCACTTGCTCAAGGTTCACACAGCCATACAGAGGTACTGTAATTTTATATTCATTCAAAAAAAAAATATCTTTGTGTGTGCATGTTGTGTTAGTCACCTCTAGTGACTCGGGCAGATGGTGCTCGTAAACCTGGGAGGGCCGACCATCTAAGGGCAAAATCCCCCTACAGAAAAGATCACCTGCTGCCTTGCAGGAAGATTGGGGACAATCAAAGGCTAGGGAAAGCAAACCTGAATAAAATGCTGGCTGAAATGGTATGCACTGGGCCACTGGCGCAGAACACAGTGCAACGTTTTTAACGGGTGTTCAATCAGAGTGGATCTGGCAGACTCTAATTGTGATGTTCTATTTGTAACACACCTAACCTGACAGCTGAGTTCATGTGAGGAGCTGGAATCCTACTCTGATTGGGTCCTGATCGCAGAGAGAGAAATAAAAAATGGCAACACTGGTCCAAATATATGCATCTGGTTCAGCAATACACACACTAAAACCTCGTTGACTATATACATCACAGGAAGGTGTCACAGAATGTCTTTTTCTGTCATGTTTGTATCATCATCATGTGCCATACCGGTTGACGTAGGCGATCATGTCCCTCCACAATCTTCTATCTACAGTGCATCCTATCAGTTCTGTTGTTCGCTGTTTTCCATGCCATGACACCAAGCTATCCAGTATTTTCTCGCTTTGTCGTCCGCGATCTCTCTTTCCTTTTATTTTGCCAGTTGTAACCAAGTATTCCAACTTTCCTCTTCTCGTGATGTGCCCGAAAAATGTTGCATGTTTATATAGTAAATAATTACAGGGCATTTTTTTCAGGTAGGCAAATCAATGTATTTATTTATCTCCTGTATGTAGCTCTGGCATTAAGAGAGAAATGGAAGGAGTGTACTAGTTGAACTGGACAAGAAGAGATGAATGGAGTGAGGGTGATATGAGTGACAGACATTAGCTCGCATGGCTCCATTAAGAGAGGCTTTTAACTCGCGTGGCTTTATAACAATAGAGACTTTATAACTCACGTGGCTTTATAACAATAGAGACTTTATAACTCGCATGGTTTTATAACAATAGTGGCTTTTAACTCGCGTGACTGTATAACAATAGAGACTTTATAACACGCATGGCTTTATAACAATAGAGACTTTATAACTCGTGTGGCTTTATAACAATAGAGACCATATAACTTGCATGGCTTTATAACAATAGCGACTTTATAACTTGCATGGCCTTATAACAATAGAGACTTTATAACTTGCATGGCTTTATAACAATATAGACTTTATATCTCGCATGACTCCATTACAATAGATATTTTACGTTAACTGGCATGATTCTATTACAATATTGCAGGTCCTAAATGGCATTATTTTATTACGATAATACCAGATCCTAACTTCTTCCTTTCAACTTCCTGTGGAGCAAAGGTCTTCAGCAAACACTTTCCAAGCCGTTCTTTTCTTGACTTTCTTTTAAAATCCTCCCATGTCTTCGCCATCATCTTCATCTGTACTTCCATATGTCTTCTTCAAGAAATATTTTGACCTTCCTCTTTGTCTTTTTCCTAGGGGATTCCAAAATAGGGCATGTGGAATAATACTCTCAGTTGGCTTCCGCGGTGTGTATTCTGTCCAGCGCCATCGTCTTCGTTGCATCTATTTTTCCAGTGCTATTTGATTGGTACCATAATTCTATGCTAGTGATTTTGTCCTGCCATTTCCATCATTTTATTCTGCGTAAGCATCCATTAATGAAGGTCCGTATCTTCGTGATTGTCATCCTTGTTGTTCATGTTTCACAGCCACATAATAGGACTGACTTAAAATTCTAAATGAATATTTTTATATTCTAACTGGTTCATGACTCTATTACTATAAAGCAGGTCTAAATTGGCTTGACTCTATTTAAATAATGTAGGTCCTAACAGGCATGACTCTATTACAATATTGCAGATCATAACTGGCAAGACTCTATTACAATAATGCAGATCGTAACTGGCATGACTATATTACAATATAGCAGATCGTAACTGGCATGCCTATATTACAATATAGCAGATCGTAACTCTTCTTCTTCTATCCTTCCTCTGTTGCCGTTGGCGTCGAGGGGAGAAACAATCTGCGATTCTTTGCTCTTCTGTTGGCCTCTTCTGATGTTATTCCTCCTAGTGACTCTAGTATTCCCTTTATCCATCTCTTTCTCGGTCTTGTTTCTCCTTCAGTCTTGTGTCTGCTACTCCAAGTATTTTGATTCTTCTTTTTATCATTGCGTCGATTAATTGTTCTTCTTTGTCCCTGATACCGCAAATATTGATGGTTGCAATTTTGTTTACATTATGTCTGTATGATCGCGATTGTTTCTCCATTATTTTGGCTCTGAGCACTGTTGTGTGTATGTTACGTTGTCCTCTGCCGCTGTGCTAGTTCTGTCGCAGAGTAAGGATCGTAACTGGCATGCCTATATTACAATATAGCAGATCATAACTAGCATGCCTATATTACAATATAGCAGATCGTAACTGGCATGCCTATATTACAATATAGCAGATCATAACTAGCATGCCTATATTACAATATAGCAGATCGTAACTGGCATGCCTATATTACAATACAGCAGATCGTAACTGGCATGCCTATATTACAATACAGTAGATCGTAACTGACATGCCTATATTACAATATAGCAGATCGTAACTGGCATGCCTATATTACAATAATGCAGATCGTAACTGGCATGCCTATATTACAATATAGCAGATCGTAACTGGCATGCCTATATTACAATACAGCAGATCGTAACTGGCATGCCTATATTACAATACAGTAGATCGTAACTGGCATGCCTATATTACAATATAGCAGATCGTAACTGGCATGCCTATATTACAATAAAGCAGATCGTAACTGACATGCCTATATTACAATAATGCAGATCGTAACTGACATGCCTATATTACAATACAGCAGATCGTAACTGGCATGCCTATATTACAATACAGCAGATCGTAACTGGCATGCCTATATTACAATACAGTAGATCGTAACTGGCATGCCTATATTACAATATAGCAGATCGTAACTGGCATGCCTATATTACAATAATGCAGATCGTAACTGGCATGCCTATATTACAATATAGCAGATCGTAACTGGCATGCCTATATTACAATACAGTAGATCGTAACTGGCATGCCTATATTACAATACAGTAGATCGTAACTGGCATGCCTATATTACAATATAGCAGATCGTAACTGGCATGCCTATATTACAATATAGCAGATCGTAACTGGCATGACTCTATTACAATATAGCAGATCGTAACTGGCATGACTCTATTACAATATAGCAGATCGTAACTTCATCGACTTCAAAAAAGCATTTGATAGTATTCATAGAGATTCTTTGTGGAAAATTCTGAAGCAATATGGCTTACCATCAAAAATCATAAATATTATCAAAGACATGTATGATGGTTACACATGTGCAGTTCGAACAGAGGAAGGACTGAGCGAATGTTTCCCAATAGAAACTGGGGTTAAACAAGGATGTATTTTATCGCCCTTGTTATTTGGAATTGTTATGGACTTCATAATGAAGAAATGCTGCACTGGTAATAAAGGCATCGAATGGATACAAGGAGACCATTTGGAGGACCTGGACTTTGCTGATGACATAGTTCTCATCAGCAATCAGATAAAAACGATGCAGGAAAACACAAATGAACTATCATCAATAGCCAGCAAAATTGGGCTTGAGGTCAATCATGAAAAGACTAAAGTCATGAAAAGTTTAATTCCAACAAGTGACAAAATATACATGGAAAACAAACCAGTAGAAGAGATCGATCACTTCATCTATCTTGGAAGTCACATTGATCGAGAAGGGGATACGAGCAAAGAAATTAGAATCAGACTGGCTAAAGCAGCAATGTCTTTCAGAAGCCTTGAAAAGTTGTGGAAATCAAAACTCATTAGCACAAACACAAAACTTAGGCTATTCAAATCAAATGTACTATCAACCCTTACGTATGCGTGTGAAAGCTGGAAAACAACAAGAGATATAGAAACAAAGTTGAACGCATTCGAAAATAAATGTCTAAGGAAAATACTTGGTATAGAATGGAACGAATTCAAAACAAACGAGGAAATTAGAGAAATCGCCAATCAACCACTAATATCTTCAGTAATAAAGAAAAGACGATGGTCATACGTTGGACATGTGATGAGAAGAGATAATAATCGAATAGCAAAGCAAGCCCTCATATGGGAAACAACAGGTAAAAGAAAAAGAGGAAGACCCAGGGAGACACTGAGAAGAACATTGATGAGAGAGGCAAGAGCAGCAGGAATCGGCTCCCTCAATGAGATAGAACTGCTTGCACAGAACAGAGACAGATGGCGAGATTTGATAAAATATCTTTAAAAGAAAACTGCTAGAACAAAAATTCATATAGGAGAAGGTGTATCTTGGTCTACGCCCTATGGGCCGGTTACGGCTCGAAAGGTCAATAGATAGATAGATAGATCGTAACTGGCATGACTATATTACAATATAGCAGATCGTAACTGGCATGACTCTATTACAATATAGCAGATCGTAACTGGCATGACTCTATTACAATATAGAAGATCGTAACTGGCATGCCTATATTACAATATAGCAGATCGTAACTGGCATGCCTATATTACAATATAGCAGATCGTAACTGGCATGCCTATATTACAATATAGCAGATCGTAACTGGCATGCCTATATTACAATATAGCAGATCGTAACTGGCATGACTATCAGAATGTTAGTTATTCATAACAGGTTATTCCTTAACACTGATCCACTGAGCAACTCCTCCAACCCAAGGAAATATTTGCGCTTTACCACAATCTGTGCCCACGTGACAAACCACATTCCACCACCAGACATGACATAACCACAGCTGCGTGGTCCAGGTAGGCAACAAGAGTTGAGCATAAGCAAGGTGGACCACATCCCCGAGAGGTAAAAGTGCTGTTCACGTGACGTGCATGCTAATGACCACAAATCAAACAAATGCTCAACACTGGCACACAAACGGGGACTATGAAGACAGTAATATAAACATTCGACTCGATCCTCTCTTTGCCAACTTCTACATCCACAATTTTTATTTTATGCTACTGTCTACAACTATGTGTTCCATAGATCTTATTGGTTATTCGTTATGCAAGGCCTCGGTGTCACTGCAAACGAATCAAAATCCATAATTGCTCAACCGCCCGTGCCAGTGGAATCATCCGAATTACTAACCCATCTCCCAAACAAAGAAAGGTAACTGTAGTCCCCATCGTAGCAGTCTCAGCACACGCCAAAAGACATAAGGCGAAACCGCGCAGAAAGTGAAATCTTATTGTCCATAGATCTTATTGTATGCTACTGTCTACAACTATGTGTTCCATAGATTTTATTGTATGCTACTGTCTACAACTATGTGTTCCATAGATCTTATTGTATGCTACTGTCTACAACTATGTGTTCCATAGATCTTATTGTATGCTACTGTCTACAACTATGTGTTCCATAGATCTTATTGTATGCTACTGTCTACAACTATGTGTTCCATAGATCTTATTGTATGCTACCGCCATCCGTAGTGTTTAGCGTCCCTCTATTTCACTCCGATACCTGTATTCTACCGCACATCCATACGTGATTGAAGTCTATTTCACTCCGATACATGTATTCTACCACCATCCTTACGTGTTTGAAGTCTCTCTATTTCACTCTGATACCTGTATTCTATCACCATCATTACGTGTTTGAAGTCTCTCTATTTCACTCTGATACCTGTATTCTATCGCCATCATTACGTGTTTGAAGTCTCTCTGTTTCACTCTGATACCTGTATCAGAGTGGATTCTACCGCCATCCTTACGTGTTTGAAGTCTCTCTATTTCACTCTGATACCTGTATTCTATCGCCATCATTACGTGTTTGAAGTCTCTGTATTTCACTCTGATACCTGTATTCTATCGCCATCATTACGTGTTTGAAGTCTCTCTATTTCACTCTGATACCTGTATCAGAGTGGATTCTATCACCATCCTTACGTGTTTGAAGTCTATTTCACTCCGATACCTGTATTCTACGGCCATCCTTAAGTGTTTGAAGTCTATTTCACTCCGATACCTGTATTCTACCGCCATCCTTACGTGTTTGAAGTCTCTCTATTTCACTCCGACACCTGTATTCTACCACCATCCTTACGTGTTTGAAGTCTCTCTATTTCACTCTGATACAGCCTTACCTCTACGTCTTCGGAAAATGACACTCTATGCTACCACCTATCTCTCTATGTATTCAACACATCTTGTTTTATGTTGTCTATTTCTACGTCTTCAACGCCTATAATGTTATACCACTGCCTACCCTTAACGTCCTCGACCCCGCTCCTGTTATACCACTGCTGATTTCTACGTGTTCTGCACCTCACGTAAAGTATGGATTAATGGTACCCTAGGATTAATGGTACACTAATGGTACAACAGCAGCAGAGGCCAACAGAAGAGCAAACAAACGCAAATTATATCTCCCCTCGACGCTGAAAGGTAAATGAGGAAAGAAAGAGGAGGAAGAGAACCTCTAATCTTATACTACTGACTAACTTCACACCTTCCTATATATATATATATATATATATATATATATATATATATATATATATATATATATATATATATATATATATATATATATATTTTTTTTTTATTTTTTTTTTTTATTTTAAATGTCTACCCTACCTGCAGTGAAGATTCAATAACCGAGATCTGGGATCACTAACAGACAAACCTTGAGGAACTTATTAATACAAGTTGTTAAATATACGCTAGGGGAGGCAACTCATCTTTTAGTGCAATCTGCCTTCCGCTTACTTTTTCTAATTCTACCTCACCGGACGACTATATATATATATATGTTATGATTTATTAAATTTTACGAATTTAGCACCTCTCATTTTAAACTACTGTCCAATTCCACCAATTGTACACTTTCCTATATGTTTCATTAAATTGCCTTCCATACCTACTTTTTTCAAAAACACTATAGATATATAGTATCATGTTAATTCAATTAAAAAATAACCTACAACATATTTGGGATATATGAAATTATCCAATACACCAAATAATCTAAAAACGAAGTTATATTTATAAACACAGCAAAGATTCTACACACTGTTAATTTCAAAAACACTTCAAATAATCAATTAACTCCGTTACATATATATATATATATATATATTTTTTTTTTATACTGCAAGTATCACGAGTGTTAAAAAAAATCGCCGCCACCTTAAAAAAAAAACAAAGCAACAACAACTACCAAAGAAACCACAAACTTCTTTGCTTTAAAAAAAAAAAACAACAAAGAAACCATCAAACCGTTTACTTAAAAAAAAAATCATGAAAATCCAAACACCATTACTTGTAAAATAAGACATTAAATAAACCATTCCACTTAACTTTTAACAGAAAAATACAGCAGAAGATAATAGACAAAATCAGTTAAAGATAAAAAATAAAAACTAACACACTAGTACCTTGATTTTTTTTTAAAATTTTTAAAGAAACCAAATAAACCATTGCTATTTTTATATATATCAAATATGAAAATAGACAGATCATCACTTGAAAGAAATAACTAACACACCATTACTTGAAATATTACTTGAAAGAAATAACTAACACACCATTACTTGAAATATTACTTGAAAGAAATAACTAACTCACCATTACTTGAAATATTACTTGAAAGAAATAACTAACACACCATTACTTGAAATATTACATGAAAGAAATAACTAACTCACCATTACTTGAAAGAAATAACTAACACACCATTACTTGAAAGAAATAACTAACACGCCGTTACTTGAAATATTACTTGAAAGAAATAACTAACACACCATTACTTGAAATATTACTTGAAAGAAATAACTAACACGCCATTACTTGAAAGAAATAACTAACACACCATTACTTGAAAGAAAAAACTAACACACCGTTACTTGAAATATTACTTGAAAGAAATAACTAACACACCATTACTTGAAATATTACTTGAAAGAAATAACTAACACACCATTACTTGAAAGAAATAACTAACACACCATTACTTGAAAGAAATAACTAACACACCATTACTTCAAATATTACTTGAAAGAAATAACTAACACGCCATTACTTGAAAGAAATAACTAACTCACCATTACTTGAAAGAAATAACTAACACACCATTACTTGAAATGTTACTTGAAAGAAATAACTAACACGCCATTACTTGAAAGAAATAACTAACACACCATTACTTGAAATATTACTTGAAAGAAATAACTAACACACCATTGCTTGAAAGAAATAACTAACACACCATTACTTGAAATATTACTTGAAAGAAATAACTAACTCACCATTGCTTGAAAGAAATAACTAACTCGCCATTGCTTGAAAGAAATAACTAACACACCATTACTTGAAAGAAATAACTAACACACCATTACTTGAAAGAAATAACTAACACACCATTACTTGAAATATTACTTGAAAGAAATAACTATAGTTCGTTCACAAATTCGTGCCCACAGAGTTGATCAATTATCTCGGAAACTGATGAATTTCTGTAATTCTTTTTCATGAAATCTTATTTTTTCACCGACGTTCAGATTTTATAACATTTATGCACAAAGGTAGTCTGAATTTTGTACAAATCGTTTTTTGTTATATAATTTTAGGAACATTAGATTAACATTAGATTTTACTGTAAATTATGTTAATTTTCTAACAATGCAAGCCAAAGGCGCATCCGTATTACATTGAATAGGGCAACATTTTTCATTTGACTTTGTATCTTCGTCATAGAGATAGGTAAACTTTGACCAAAGTATCAAACACACATTCGCCAAATAGCAGGCGCGTCATCAACAAAATATATGGAACAACCAGAACAACAAACACACATAGTCAGCAAATAGTAAGAGTGTCATCAACAAAATATATGGAACAACCAGAACATCAAACACACATAGTCAGCAAATAGTAAGAATGTCATCAACAAAATATATGGAACAACCAGAACATCAAACACACATAGTCAGCAAATAGTAAGAGTGTCATCAACAAAACATATGGAACAACCAGAACATCAAACACACATAGTCAGCAAATAGTAAGAGTGTCATCAACAAAATATATGGAACAACCAGAACATCAAACACACATAGTCAGCAAATAGTAAGAATGTCATCAACAAAATATATGGAACAACCAGAACATCAAACACACATAGTCAGCAAATAGTAAGAGTGTCATCAACAAAACATATGGAACAACCAGAACATCAAACACACATAGTCAGCAAATAGTAAGAGTGTCATCAACAAAATATATGGAACAACCAGAACATCAAACACACATAGTCAGCAAATAGTAAGAATGTCATCAACAAAATATATGGAACAACCAGAACATCAAACACACATAATCAGCAAATAGTAAGAGTGTCATCAACAAAATTGTGCACATGTAATACATATGTTATTCCGAATCAGAATCCTCTAAGAGGTTAACAACTGTTATCGGTTGGACAAACTGCAATCCATCTCGTTGCCAGTATTGTTCCTCTTCTCTGAGCACATGGTCGTCACATTTTCTCCAGTATTCAATGTCGTATCGTTGAGAGGGCATCACGCGTCAATTCTTTAACATCACAGATTTTAAACGTCGTGTTCTGCGCAGCAACTTGCCCTTTGACTTTAGCCCACACAAGTTCTATTGGGCTGAGGGTGCGAATGATAAGATGGTATGCGAAGAGATGTGTGGCCATACTTTGCAATTATTTTATCAATTTGATATAACTTTGTCATCTTAGTTTGTCTAAGAAGTTGCAACAACTCTGGTTTTAACTGGGTGTTGTGAAAGGAAACATTTTCTTTTCTAAGCCATGTGATGATTTGATCTTTGTGCTTGACGAATTAGGAACTTTGTCCACCAGTGCTACCTCATTATGATAGGATGCATTGTCCATTACAAGACATGAAGGTCTATCCAGAATGGGAGTAGAGTGTTCCCTATCCAGTCTCTGAAAATTCGTCCATTCATTTCAGTGTGGTTGTCCCTATTGTCTGTAGACTTTGATTGAAAAATAAGTTGTGTCATTAACAAGTCCATTCTCTCTACTGCCAGCATGTACCAATATAATGCGTTGTCCTTTGCTGCTGCGAATGCTCCTTTTATTTTCTCTGTCCACTGATTGCCATTCTTTCTCATATGTATGATGAGCATGGACACACGTTTCATCAAATATACTATATCGTAGCCTTCCATTCGTCGCTCACGGATCTGCCTCAGGTATTTACTTCGGGCAACAATCAGGTGTTGTTTTTCACAAACAATATTTCTACCACTAGCAGATTTTCGAAAAGTGAAACCAACCCCTCTTACGATCTTCCAAAAGTCATTTTTGAGATTTCAATATCACATTTTAATTGCAGTCGAACTTTAAGTTTGCGCAGTGTAACAAGTTGATCCGATTCAAACATTTTCAAAATTTCACGTCTAATAACATCTTTGTCAAAATCATCAACTTTCATTTTTCTTCCTTGCTTGGCCGTCGTCTCTGAAAAGTCAAAGCTCTGTCCAATCCATCGATTGAAAGACTTTCTATCTATATTTAGAGCTGCCCGTGTTCTGTTTTCTGGTTTTAAATGAAATTACCAAAAACAAAACCTCGGAGTGGCGCTTATACAAGTTAATATTGCGAAACGGTGCTAAGATTGTGTGGTGTGCACGTGAAATTTACCTTTTTAATTGGTGAGTTGATTACCTCAAATGTGGGTATTGTAAAATTCTAAAATTTAGGACAAGAAAGAAAATCATATTTTTATATATTTCAAATAAGCAAAAATATTTCCTAAATGTATGACAGTAAGACAAAAAAATCAGACTGAAGTCGGTGAAAAAATAAGAGTTCACGAAAAGAATTACAGAAATTCATTTAACAGTTTCCGTGATAATTAATAAACCCTGTGGGTACAAATTTCTGAACGAACTATAATACACCACTACTTAAAAGAAATAACTAACATACCATTACTTGAAAGAAAGAAATAACTACCACACCGTTACTTGAAATAAATTACTAACACACCATTACCTGAAATAAACTGCTAACACACACTTGAAATAAATTCAAATGGTTAGAGTCACAAGACTACACACACCCACGCATGTATACTGAGTGATTCGATGAGCATGATAAAAAAAAGTGGAGGCGGGCTCTGTACGCATGCAATGGGTAGAGTCGTTGCAGAAATCCATAATACGTAAGGTCACCTTTGTCTATGTCCCTGGACATGCGGGAGTACGGGGAAATGAAACAGCGGACAGGTTGGCTAGCTGCGCTGTCGTTGAGGACGGGCAACCAATGGATCGGGCGGACATCATCAATGCACTCCGAGATGTGGGAAGAGCACAGGACTTCGACAAACACAGATCCACGTCACTTCTTCGCATGATGGAAATGGGAGTTAAGTTGGGCACAGCCAGAAATGAGACAACTTAGTGGTCGTGTAAGAAGACTTATCAACCAACATAGAACTGGAGTCGTCAGTCGCTGGACACTGAGGCAATTGCTGAGGAAGGGATCTGAGCACCTATGGGCATGTTCGGAGTGCAATGATGATGACCCGCAAATAACTCAATAACTCAATACTTGAAATAAATTACTAACACACCATTACTTGAAATAAATTACTAACACACAGTTACTTGAAATAAATTACTAACACACCATTACTTGAAATAAATTACTAACACACCATTACTTGAAATAAATTACTAGCACACCATTATTTGAAAAAAAATTACTAACACACCATTACTTGAAATAAATTACTAACACGCCATTACTTAAAAACATCAAAGAAACTAACACACAATTACTTTCTTTTAAAAACTAAAGCAACCAAATCTTAATCATTTTAATCATTCACCTTTCTTACCAAGGACACCAAATCACCATTACTTTAACAACATCAACGAAAACAACACACCGTTACTTTAACAAATATCAAACCAAAACACCATTACTTTAAAAACACTACAGAAACCAACACTCTAATACTTTTAAAATATTTTTTTATAACGCCAGTCCCTTATTTTTTTAAAAATAAATTTAAAAAAACAAATAACCATTATTTTAACAAAATCAACGAAAACAACACACCGTTACTTTAACAAATATCAAACCAAAACACTATTACTTTAAAAACACTACAGAAATCAACACTCTAATACTTATTAAATATTTTTTATAACGCCGCTCCCTTTTTTTTTAAAAGAAATTTAAAAAAACAAATAACCATTACTTTAACTAAATCAACGAAAACAACACAACATTACTTTAACAAAATCATGTAAAAACATTAACAGGCCGGTTCATTAGGAAAAACAATTTACCGTTATACTCTTTACTTCGGTTTTTTTTTTTTTTTACCATTACTTTAAAAATATAACATTAAAGAAACCTGCACACCATTACTTTTTTTAAATTAACAAAATACCAAATTACCATTACTTTAAATATATCAAGGTCACCAACACACCATTACTTGAAAACTCATCAAAGAAACTGACACATCATTATTTTTTTTTTTTAGTCAAATCAAAGAATCCAATGTACTCATTTATTACTTTTAAATATAAGGGGCCCCAAAATACCCTTTTTTGTTTTGTTTTAATATCAATCAAACTAAAACACCATTATTTTAAAAAACTTCAAAGAAACCAACAGAACATTTCTATTTATTTTAAATACAAGAAACCAATACATCGTTACTTTAAAAAAATATAAAGGGCACAACATACCATTACTTAAAAAAATAATTCAAACCAGCACAAGAGCGCACAACTACTTTATAATTTTTTTTTTTTAAAGTAGTGGTATGTTGGTGACACTATTAATTTAAAAGATCAAAGAAACCAACACACCATTACTTTTAAAAACAAAGAAATGCCGCGGTCACCTACACACACATGCGCGCGCGAGCACACACACACACTCACAAAAAACGATTAAATCCCTCCACTTTAAAAAAAAATATATATATATATTAAACCAGCACACCGATACTTAAAACAAAACATTCCTATAAAAATATTAACACGCGGTTAAAGTTACATTTAAAAAAAGAAAGAAACAGAAAACACCATTATACCGTTCACTTCATATTTTAAAAGACTCCGTTAGAAAGATAACGTTACACTTTAAAACAAAGAAACCATTAGACCGTTAAATTCAATAAAAACAATATATCAAAGAAACACTGCTAACTTAAAAATTTGCATCAAAGAAAGTAACACACCATTACTTAAAAACATCAAAGAACTCGACAAACATTCACTTTAAAACATCAAAGACCACCACAAGGTTAGTTTTAAAAATAAAACATCAAAGAAAACAACTATCACAATTTACTTTTAAAAACATTACTTTACTTTTGTTTTTAAAAAAACACACACACAAAAAGCTATCACACATTGTTATTTTTTACAAAATACCCTTGTTTTTTTAAATGCACTCACCCAAAAACTACCATCATGACCAGACATTTTTTAAAAATATAAAAAGAAAAAAAAACACAACACAACAAGCTACATTTTTTTTATATACCACAACAAATGCAACCCCACCCCTTCCTCTCCGCCGCACACATTCACTAGTGTTTTTTTCCTCTTTTTTTTTTTTTTGTTCTTTTTTTAAACTCGGAGCCAACAAAATGTCAACCTCTGACTCACTACCCGCCACATTTCAACTACCAACACGGCGACACAGCACCCAACTTGTCGTCACTAACTCACTCAAACATCCACAATCTCTGTCCTCCTCACTCCCTCCTTCAAATAAAACATAAATTATCCCGTTCACATTTAATAGAGGTAAATACAAATTAACTCCCTCACTCTCTCTTTCTCTCTCTCCGCAGGATCTATCCAACTCTCCATACTTTATGACCGGACGCTTTTAAAAAAGAAAAAGAAGAAAGGGGAGGGAAAAAAAGAAAGGAAACCGCAAGTGCGTTAGTTATTTGCAAAATAGAGACATCAAAGGAGAAACGTTGAACTTCAAAGAGATTTTTGTAAAGGGATGGGGAGTGCTCTAATCTCAATATCGCCTCGCCCACCCTAGTAACATGTGGCAATTTGGGATAGAAGACCAGCGACAACACTAAGTACAGGCGGGGGAAAAGGAAAAATATTACAGTTACACTGGAGGCATGCTTAAGTTGGGGAGAGAACTTCAAGCAACCATTTCTTCTTGTCAATGTCTGTGGGAATGGTTAGACGCTGGTGTGTTTGATGTTCCGTATGGTGCCACTATTCCTTAGTCCAAATACTTTGACGATCAAACAGCCGCGTTCTAACATTATTAAATGTCCAATGTTTTTAACTGTGATGACACCATTGGTTGTCTTGGGGTCTAACAGCGATTCATAAAACGGCAAAGGAAATGAGACAATATTTGAAATACCCTCCATCGGTCATTACGGGACTATGTACAACTATATAGTCAATCTTGGATTTGAGAACTAGTAGATGATGTACGACGCTCTTACGTAATCAACCTTTTTTTTATTCTGAGGAAAAATATTATGATAAAGTGAAAAGATGTTTTCTCTGCACGAAAAGAAATAATTATACCGAGGTGAACAGCAAAATTAATTAATGTCTACAAATTAGAAAAGAAAATGTCGATGAGCTGAAATAATTATACCGAGGTGAACAGCAAAATTAATTAATGTCTACAAATTAGAAAAGAAAATGTCGATGAGCTGAAATAATTATACCGAGGTGAACAGCAAAATTAATTAATGTCTACAAATTAGAAAAGAAAATGTCGATGAGCTGAAATAATTACAGCGATATGAAATGTCCGATTGTTTCTTTCTGTTCAGATGAGAAACATTAGATTGATATTCAAGAAAAGCAACACTTACGAGATAATAGACTTGCTTCGATAAAGAGAGTCAACTACTACTTTGTAAAATGATGAAACAATATATGCCAAGCGAAAACAACAAAAAAATCTATTACTGCCACATATGTCGATGAACATAAAAACTAATGCGCTATCTAAAATACTGAACTTATGCGCATCAAAATAATTAATCATGGTAATTTGGAATAATTACTTCCTATGTATATAATGCGAATTACTAGTCTCATGTTGCTAATAAGGGATGAATATTTATGGATATGGGATGAAAAGCTGAATTCATGTCTTGTATAAAGAAAAAAACTGGCGACTGGAAAATATGAATTCATGTCTGGTAACAAGAAATAACGGGCGATTGGAAAAGATGAATTCATGTCTAGTACAGGAAAGAAATTGGCGACTGGAAATGATGAATTCATGTCTGGTAACAACAAAACCGTTTCCGGTTGTTTCCAAAATGGAGGAATTATTTTTCTCCGGCTTGGTATTGAACCGTTGATCAGAGGTTTAACAAGCCGCTATCGTAAAAACGATGTTGTTAATGAAACGTAGACCTGATACAGAATGTGTAAATTAGCAGTAGATAATAGTGATAGTTTTTTCGGCCCCAAAACAACAACAAAAATAGGATTCTGGAATGTGCGAACAATGGCCGCTCCGACGAAACATGCACAGGTCGCGAGCGAGATGGACAGATACGATCTAGATATTTTAGGATTAAGCGAAATGCGCTGGCTTGGAACAGGTAGGAGATCTATTGATAATAAAATAGTAGTTTTTTCTGGAAGGGAAGATGGAAAACACCATGAAGGAGTAGGCATAATGATGACAGACAAAGCTGCAAGAAGTTTATTAGAATGGGAACCGGTAAACAGCCGTCTGATACGAACACGATACAAAACAAAACATGGAAGACTTTCAATTATTCAATGTTATGCGCCTACTAACGAAGCTGATGATGAAGTTAAGGACGTTTTTTATAACCAACTGCAACAACTTATAAACAAAATACCAAAACACGATCTTTTAATTGTAATGGGAGACTTCAACGCCAAAGTAGGACAAGATAACGCAGGAGTGGAACATGTGATGGGGAGAGAAGGCTGTAATACAACAAGTCAGAATGGAGAAAGATTAATAGAATTATGTTTAATAGAAAATTTAGTTATAGGTGGGACATTATTTCCACACAAAAATATTCACAAAACAACATGGATATCTCCTGATGATAGAACATCAAATCAAATTGACCACCTATGTATTAAACAACAATTCAGATCATCATTAATAGATGTAAGAGCTTACAGAGGTGCTGATGTTAATAGTGACCACAACCTGTGCATTGGGAAAATAAGATTAAAATTTAGAAACCAACAGAAGAGGTCAATTACACATAAAATTGATAGTCATAAACTGAAAGATGAAGCCATAAAGGAAAAGTTTAACATAGAGCTAAGTAATTGTTATTCAGCACTCGGTGAAATAGACTTAGATATCAATGAAATGTGGGACTCACAGAGCAAAATACTAATGACAGCAGCAGAAGCAAGTGCCGGACTGAAGAAAATGGAAAAACGAGCTTGGATCTCAGACACCACATGGAAATACATCAAAGAAAGAAGAGAAGCAAAGAGAGCCGTGACTAATGTAAAGACAGATCTTGGAAAGGTTCTGGCAAAAGCAACATACAAAGAATTAGACAACAAAGTGAAAAGTTCGGCAAGAAGAGATACAAGAGCTTATATAGACAACTTGGCAGAGAAAGCAGAGACAGCTGCAATTACAGGAGACAGCAGAACTCTCTATACTGTACAAAAGATGCTGACAAACACCTATACATCCAGTGGAACACCAATTCTAGACAAATCTGGATTAATGCTAACAACAAGCGCAGACATAAAAGCCCGTTGGGCAGAACACTTCAAAGAAATTCTTAACCGTCCACTACCTCACAGTTTAATAGATTTTGAAGCTGAAACACCAGCAGCAGAATTAGATGTAAATTTAGATGACTTCACCTTGAGTGAAATAGAAACCACCTTAAAGCTAATGACCAATAACAAGGCTGCTGGAGAGGATAAGTTAACAGCTGAGATCCTCAAGGCAATTGATAGCCATAATTTAATACACCTCCAAAAAATGTTCAACATCATTTGGAAAACAGAGAAGACGCCTCATAAATGGAAAAAAGGAATCATTGTTAAGATCCCAAAAAAGGGCAATCTTAGAGATTGCAACAACTGGAGAGGCGTGACACTTTTGTCAGTTGCCTCAAAGTTATTCTGTAAAATCATCCTAAATAGAATAAAGGATTCAATAGATACAGTAATGCGTGAAGAACAGGCTGGGTTTAGAAAAGGGAGAAGCTGTATTGACCACATTTTCACTCTACGACTTATATTGGAGGAACACATTGAAAAGCAAAAACCTTTTGTACTTAACTTCATCGACTTCAAAAAAGCATTTGATAGTATTCATAGAGATTCTTTGTGGAAAATTCTGAAGCAATATGGTTTACCATCAAAAATCATAAATATTATCAAAGACATGTATGATGGTTACACATGTGCAGTTCGAACAGAGGAAGGACTGAGCGAATGTTTCCCAATAGAAAC
Organism: Megaustenia siamemsis; assembly: GCA_032433765.1. Lineage (NCBI taxonomy): Eukaryota > Metazoa > Mollusca > Gastropoda > Stylommatophora > Ariophantidae > Megaustenia > Megaustenia siamemsis. Next base: position 117,297,254 of record JAVIAB010000073.1, on the reverse strand, counting down.
TGGGGTTAAACAAGGATGTATTTTATCGCCCTTGTTATTTGGAATTGTTATGGACTTCATAATGAAGAAATGCTGCACTGGTAATAAAGGCATCGAATGGATACAAGGAGACCATTTGGAGGACCTCGACTTTGCTGATGACATAGTTCTCATCAGCAGTCAGATAAAAACGATGCAGGAAAACACAAATGAACTATCATCAATAGCCAGCAAAATTGGGCTTGAGGTCAATCATGAAAAGACTAAAGTCATGAAAAGTTTAATTCCAACAAGTGACAAAATATACATGGAAAACAAACCAGTAGAAGAGATCGATCACTTTATCTATCTTGAAAGTCACATTGATCGAGAAGGGGATACGAGCAAAGAAATTAGAATCAGACTGGCTAAAGCAGCAATGTCTTTCAGAAGCCTTGAAAAGTTGTGGAAATCAAAACTCATTAGCACAAACACAAAACTTAGGCTATTCAAATCAAATGTACTATCAACCCTTACGTATGCGTGTGAAAGCTGGAAAACAACAAGAGATATAGAAACAAAGTTGAACGCATTCGAAAATAAATGTCTAAGGAAAATACTTGGTATAGAATGGAACGAATTCAAAACAAACGAGGAAATTAGAGAAATCGCCAATCAACCACTAATATCTTCAGTAATAAAGAAAAGACGATGGTCATACGTTGGACATGTGATGAGAAGAGATAATAATCGAATAGCAAAGCAAGCCCTCATATGGGAAACAACAGGTAAAAGAAAAAGAGGAAGACCCAGGGAGACACTGAGAAGAACATTGATGAGAGAGGCAAGAGCAGCAGGAATCGGCTCCCTCAATGAGATAGAACTGCTTGCACAGAACAGAGACAGATGGCGAGATTTAATAAAATATCTTTAAAAGAAAACTGCTAGAACAAAAATTCATATAGGAGAAGGTGTATCTTGGTCTACGCCCTATGGGCCGGTTACGGCTCGAAAGGTCAATAGATAGATAGAACAAGAAATAATGGGCGATTCTAAAAGCTGAATTCATGCCTTGTAATAAAAAATAATAATTATGACAAGTAGTCCTGAACTTATTGTTCAAATTTGTTAGTGTTCATACGACAGTAGTCCAGGCAAGCCTATAGGTGATATGTTACTTTTATCAACTGAAGGACTGTAAGATTATGTACATAACAATTGCGCATTTATCTCGTTCATTTTGAACCCATTTAATTCGTTCTTACAGGTTGAAATTTGATGTCGGTAATAAAATCCTATTCTTGCGATGGTAAAAGCCCATTTCATACCTAAGCAAGAAATAATTAAGGCGAAAGGAAATGCTTAGCTCATACTTCATGCAAGAAATAATTACGACCAAGACAAATCTCATGAAAATGAATTACTGCTGTCGGGAAAACCCGGTATCATTTGTTAAAACATTGGCAGTTGCAGCGATAAAGTCCAAACTACCGGTGAAAATCAAACAAAAAGCATTATCACCGATCTCAAATGTCCACAGAGTGCACACAGTGCCACTGCTGCAGAGGTGATACGTTGCACGCTACGTGCTGATATGTCGGTCCTGCTATATGTAGACCACGGTGTCTTTCTCATTTATGTCGCTGTATCAGCCCCACTTAGTATCACTATCTTTTTTCTCGGTTTTTAGCAAAATGATCAGAAAACAATTAACTAAACGTGCAAAGGATATTGTCTTTGCTAGCACCAATGGCAGTGCGTGACTGTGGCGCAATATCAAGTAGCGCAAATCTCTCATTGAGATGACACTGGATGCTTTCACGGTATGATAGCAATGCATTCCACAGGCTGAGCGAATTATAACTACAGAATACCCATGTTTCTCAAACATCTCCCATGCAATTCTCTGAGCGGAAGTCAGAAATAGCGAGGCCAAGGGGATTCTTGGCATGGGCGTGATGACGATGATACCAGGCCGAATTCTGTCGCATTAGATCGGGTTTGCAACCTGCAGCATGAGGTAGTTCTCTGTGAGTGGAGGAGATGAATAGATGAAAGCTTTACATTCTGCTCATGCTGACTTTACAATGATCCTAACACGTGCTGCTCACTGTTGTTTGTCACTGCTACTATAGTTGATTTCCTCAGTTGTGTGTTTCCATGAAGATAAAATACACCAGCTCCTTCTATTACAACATTCAAGGTGATTAGATGAAGATGTGTCTTAACATTTAATAACTTTTTGGTGAAAATTGGATATTACACCACCACTTTCCGCACACACAAAAACCACTCAAATTTGCAAATTTCGTAATCTTTTTACTGCAAGCTTTAGCTACTGAAATACCGTGCATACAAATATATTGTGTCTACCGAAATACTGAGTGTTCTCAGACATTGAAACCACATCCATAAAATATCCATTTTAGGAATTGTGGGGGAAGAGAGAGAGAGAGAGAGAGAGAGAGAGAGAAGAGAAGGGGGAAAACACGGGGAGGAGGGGGTGTGCTAAGTCCAAAGACATCTTAATCTATAAACGCTACTACATTTACAAGATTACAAATATAATGGCACTTTGAGATTAATTAAAAGAAACAGCGGTGTGCTATATTAGAGTATAAGCTTTCATACTACATGATAGCTAGGCCGCCCTGGGAAGATATATATGGGAGAGAGAGAGGTAGAGGGTGAGAGAGTATATATATATATATATATATATATATATATATATATATATATATATATGGGAGAGAGGTAGAGGGTGAGAGAGTATATATATATGGGAGAGAGGTAGAGGGTGAGAGAGTATATACATGGGTGAGAGAGTATATATATGGGAGAGAGAGGTAGAGGGTGAGAGAGTATATATATATATATATATATATATATATATATATATATATATATATATATATGGGAGAGAGGTAGAGGGTGAGAGAGTATATATATATGGGAGAGAGGTAGAGGGTAAGAGTGTATATATGTGTATACATATAGCAGAGAGTGAGGGTGAGAGTATGGGAGAAAAGTAAATCTCACATAAGAGTGCAACGTGTACTGTGACTGGTTGTTCTATTGTCGTGGTCATACAGCAATGAACGTGAGAGGCTACTCTCTCGTGACACTCCCATCGGTTATTTCATAGATCGACACGTATGACAGACAGATTTATTGGTGGCTTTATCGTAGGTTGAATGCAGCAAACATTTTCATTGGAAGTTAAATAGCTTTGGTTTCAATAACGCCGGGCGAATTGGAGAGGTGGATAGCATTTGGGTGACAAGAACAAGCTGCAGCAACCATCAGTATGCATAACACACAACAACCATCAGTATGTATAACACACAACAACCATCAGTATGTATAACACAACAACCATCAGTATGCATAACACAACAACCATCAGTATGTATAACACAACAACCATCAGTATGCATAACACAACAACCATCAGTATGCATAACACAACAACCATCAGTATGCATAACACACAACAACCATCAGTATGTATAACACACAACAACCATCAGTATGTATAACACAACAACCATCAGTATGTATAACACACAACAACCATCAGTATGTATAACACAACAACCATCAGTATGTATAACACACAACAACCATCAGTATGTACAACACACAATAACCATCAGTATGTATAACACACAACAACCATCAGTATGTATAACACACAACAACCATCAGTATGTATAACACACAACAACCATCAGCATGTATAACACAACAACCATCAGTATGTATAACACACAACAACCATCAGTATGCATAACACAACAACCATCAGTATGTATAACACACAACAACCATCAGTATGTATAACACAACAACCATCAGTATGTATAACACAACAACCATCAGTATGTATAACACAACAACCATCAGTATGTATAACACAACAACCATCAGTATGTATAACACAAAAACCATCAGTATGTATAACACAACAACCATCAGTATGTTTAACACAACAACCATCAGTATGTATAACACACAACAACCATCAGTATGTTTAACACAACAACCATCAGTATGTATAACACACAACAACCATCAGTATGTATAACACACAACAACCATCAGTATGTATGACACAGCGCAGGACACCTGCGAGTATTTCCTGAGTACAAAGGCTTTCATTATTAACAATAATAACTCCATTTTGTTATAAGACTTGAATTCAGCTTTTCTAATTGCCAAATATCTCTTGTTACAAGACATGAATTTAGATTTTACAATCGCCAGTTATCTCTTATTACAAGACAAAAATTCAGCTTTACAAATCTCCAGTTATCTCTTGTTACAAGACAAAAATTCAGCTTTACAAACCTCCAGTTATCTCTTATTACAAGACAAAAATTCAGCTTTACAAATCTCCAGTTATCTCTTATTACAAGACAAAAATTCAGCTTTACAAATCTCCAGTTATCTCTTATTACAAGACAAAAATTCAGCTTTACAAATCTCCAGTTATCTTTTGTTACAAGACAAAAATTCAGCTTTACAAATCTCCAGTTATCTCTTATTACAAGACAAAAATTCAGCTTTACAAATCTCCAGTTATCTCTTATTACAAGACAAAAATTCAGCTTTACAGTAATCTCTTAATACAAGACAAAATTCAGCTTTACAAATCTCCAGTTATCTCTTGTTACAAGACATGAATTCATCTTTTTCCAATCGCCAATTATCTCTTGTTATGTAAAAAAATGAATTCATAAGATCGAGTTGTATGTTCTGGATCGCTATTTGAGCACAAAGCTATGGGTAGCTCTGACCGCTTGAGGCGGGTGTTCCTGTCCGCCATTACACTTTGGTTATTCACTTCGCTCATGCCATCACCCCATACTGTGATGTAGTAACATTAATCCTTAACTCTAGCAACTCCTATCACACATTCTACGATGTTTATATGTCATTTATGTCTCTCATGTTATCACCCCTCACTGTGATCTAGTAACATTACTCCTCAACTGAAACAACTATGTTTATACCATATTTTAACAAAAATCAATTTTCACTCAAAGAGAAATAGAAACAATATATCTGTGGGGGAAAAAAGTGAAAAACTGAATCACAGTTGTTCCTTCAAGTCAATAAATTGCGCATGAATAGATTGTAAACAACGTGAATGATTTCGTTCACTTCAGTTGAGGCTGTAAGTGCGTGCGCATTATCGTCATCACGCACACGCGCGCGATTTAAGTGTGCTTACCCATACTGGTGAGCAGTTTGAAGACCCCTGTTCCACAACCGGGAGCGAAGAGACCAAAACGAGGAAATTGCGCACCAAATAAAAGCGTACTAACCCAATCTAGCCGCTTTCACAGATTAGGCTGTTAGGAAAGACAGCAGTTTTCTTTGATCTGGCCGGCTGGAGGCCGATGGGAATAAATAGCATCACACTCTTGTTGGTGGTAATGCGGGGTTGTCAGGAGTGTGGAGTGGAGTGATGTCCGGTTTGTTAGCCCGAAAACAGTAGCTCGTCGAGAAAAGACAGTGTATGACGTGTGTAGGGTAGAGGAGCCGACACTGAGGCTGTTGGGGATACCCACAAAAGAATGGGAGACGGGTGAAATGAAAGAAAATTGTAAGTAAAGATAATGATAGAAAAGTTTCTCCCCCGTTTTTCTTTCTTTCTCTTTAAAGAACAGGAAGTATAAACTGCAGGCGGGAGAACACAATAGTGCTGCAGAGGAGAAAACGACTCGCTTGAACATTCTCCGTTTCCTGGAACTTCCTGCACATCAGAGGGAAACCGTCAGTGCAATCATTTATTTCTGTTGCCGAGATCAAAGTCACAAGGCCTCCCTTTTGTTTGTTCAACGTTGAAAAGGCATGCTATTCGCACGTTCCTGTGCTCAGATAGGCCAGATACGGGCTCCAATAGCAGGCGCAGACGTTATGATTCACATGTAGGCAGAGTGTGAATGGCCACATTCAAGAAATAAACAACCGACATAAAGAAATATATAGAAAGAATGATAAACCCCAATGTATCCATTTAATCTGTATTAGAGAAATAAACTTTTCAATATAAATTTTCTACAATGTCTTTTGCACGGAGCGAGTAAAGAAGGCAGGGCACGTCAAATTTTTCCACTAATAGATTAAGAACTGTAAAGCCATTTGTGATTGGTCTATTTCTTTTAAAGTTCTATCAAGTCATCTTGAAGCAAAGTATAATTCTAGTTGGCATCTACGAATGACACGTCATAACATGTCCTATATATATATACGTAAACAATCACTCTCCTCCCCTCCCCCCTATTTCTCGACCTAACTTCAACAACTTACCACCAAACCACACATAACCTGCTCACATAAAAGCTCATCGTACAACCTCTGTTTACTGTTTTCTTCTGGGCAGCGCAAAAACGCCTTAGCCTTAAGTCAAAGAAAGCGCCACCCCCCCCCCCAAGTTACGCCCTAGTGGTATTTATAGGAAATATATTGTTAGTGTAAATATTTTTTCACTGACCACTGACACATTTATAGATATACATAACCAATAACATTTATAGATAATGTCAGTAAATGGTCTTATTTCTACCAGGATTTCTTTTCATCATCATGTGCTATATCGGTTGGTGTAGGCGATCATGTCCCTCCACAATCTTCTATCTACAGTGCATCGTATCAGTTCTGTTGTTGACTGCTTTATCGTCCGCGATCTCTCTTTCACTTTTATGTTGCCAGTTGTAACCAAGTATTCCAACTTTCCTCTTCTCATGATGTGCCCAAAAAACGTTGATTGTTTCTTTCTGATGTTTTTTAGGAGCTGCCTTTTTGTGTTGGCCTCTTTGAGAACTTCCTCATTGGTCTTTGGATTTCTTTTACTGCTTCAAATGTTCATTGCTCACTATATTTGCTCCAATTACATCCTACACTTGCACTATTGTCAATTAATCATGTGAGCAACAACTACGTAAATCCTGGCCACTGTTTCTTTCCGCCATTTTTCACATCAGTGTTTGGATTTAGTGTTAACATTTCTTTGTTTATTTTAGAATAGTATATGTTGACCTTTGTATATTTTTTTTTGGTCTCGTACCTGATGAAGGTTTTTGCCGAAACGTCATAGTTTGTCTCGTCTTTCGATTAGTTTAGCTGCTTAATATCATTTTCTGTTTATTTTACAAATAAATTATTATCACCGGGGAGAGTGAGTGAAGGAAGAATATGTGTAGATTGCTTCAGGTAACACACAAATATAGGCGGATAGGGTTTTAGTCAGCTCTGGTTCGGTGACCTAGATATCAAGAGTCAGTTTTCAGTCGGTGACTGTTGTGAACGTGTACACTGCATCTGGATCAATCAATAATTGGTGACGAAATTACTTCACGCCAGACACGAAGATTTATCTGCCAACGTGCCGTAACTCTTGACAAAACTATTTTAATTAATCAAGTTGCCGGTCTTGGCAAAGCAATACAACTTTTACAGTTAATAGCGGCCCATGAATCTGTGTCCTCACTCACGTCACTGCTTGGTGTTATTTCTCATAAATAGAAAATGTAAAGGTAATCTCATAACATACAATGTAGTAGTATGAAAGTGAAGCATTACACTGCACTAGACCACTGATTTGTGTTGTATGCGAGAGGGCGGGAAAGATACTCTTCCTCACTGCACGCTCTCTCTCCCTCACAATAATATTATATATTATATATTATATATATATATATATATATATATATATATATATATATATATATATATATATATATAGTGACACATCGTATTATCCCTAAAATACACAATAGTAAAGTAGCAAATTGTAATCGACTTTCTTGAATTTGTGGGATCTGCTGAAGAAGGTGAAGCTTGTTCTGTCTAGAGGTATTCTAAGTCTAGATCTTCTATATCAACAGATCTCAACAACAGTGCAGGCGAATAGTGGAAATTCTCACCAGCCTGTGATAGGATGAAAGAACAGAGCCACTATTGCCTGTATCATATGGTGTAAGAGGCGACTAAGGAGATTTGGCATCGTCACCTGCGCAGTCGAGTAAGGTCTACACAGAGCGATCTTGTCAACAGAATTTACTAACTCATTTTGGTAAATACTGTGTCACGAGGTCGAGCGAAAATGTGGAATTCCTGATTGTAACGACACTGGTTCCATGAATAGAAAAGAAGAGAAGAGGAAGAGGAAAAGGAAGAGGAGAGGAGAGAAGAGAAGAGAAGAGAAGAGAAGAGAAGAGAAGAGAAGAGAAGAGAAGAGAAGAGAAGAGAAGAGAAGAGAAGAGAAGAGAAGAGAAGAGAAGAGAAAGAAGAAGAGAAGAGAAGAGAAGAGAAGAGAAGAGAAGAGAAGAGAAGAGAAGAGAAGAGAAGAGAAGAGAGAAGAGAAGAGAAGAGAAGAGAAGAGAAGAGAAGAGAAGAGAAGAGAAGAGAAGAGAAGAGAAGAGAAGAGAAGAGAAGAGAAGAGAAGAGAAGAGAAGAGAAGAGAAGAGAAGAGAAGAGAAGAGAAGAGAAGAGAAGAGAAGAGAAGAGAAGAGAAGAGAAGAGAAGAGAAGAGAGAATCACCAACCAATTTGGAGACAAGCTCTGTTACTGGATCAAATCTTGGTCAGCTGGTGAGCCGTCGACCCTGTAGAAGCGACCATAAGGGCCCTACTTCAGTGAGACGCCTATTCTTTATTAAGTTAGGACTGAACCCACGCTCACTTCATCGACAAACCAGCGCTCTAAGCACTGACGCACTTTATTTATCAGCCTGCCAATCAATGTTATATCTGCGCTCGTGTACGCACACACACACACACATATCCATTCGAGCATAATCAAGCAACAGGTCGGAGTATTAGTGAACCCTCCTGTGTACCGTGGTGCTGGTTCTTTACACATAAGAAATCGTGCACAAACGTATGCGCGCGCGCACACACACACACACACACCTCCACACAGTTATAAATGCTTGACTTCCGTACATCTGATCGTCTCCAGTAAACGTGTACCCCTCTGATCTCAGTATTCACAGACATTAAACAACAAGCACGAACCATACTGCACGCACACACATACACGCTGCTTCGTTAGCACACTCACACATTCTCCCCACACACGTATGAGCACTTATTCACACATAATAAGTGTCTACTTACACCATACATATTTCTTTACAAGAGTGCCCGACACACACACACACACACTCTTCTAAACACAACAAATGTACACACGCACATACACACCCACAAATACCCCCATAGATTTCAACAAAATACATTTCCAGAATAAAATTAACTTTTTCCTGAAACTATTATGTTAATGGCGAACACAATCCACCTACGAGACACAACAAAAGTATAATTAAAGCACTTAAATTGTATTATATAGTATTATAATATATTAATATTAAATGACATTTTATTTGCAACTGTGACAGTTTTAGATGATCTCCCTTAGTGTGATCGACGGACCGGTTCATAAGAATAATATTATTGTATATGTGTGTGAATAATGATGTATTCAATAGTGCAGAATAAATATGTAACCTATGATACAAAAAGAACTTAGGCAACATGGTTTTTCTCCAAGCACTTTGTTATGAATACAATCATGGATATTAGCAAAACAAATGGGAAGACTAGTCATAAGAAAAATGGGAGGGTGGGATTATGGAGGGACGGGAAGGGAGAAAAAGAGATAGAATGAGGAGAGGAAAGGTTGCTATAAGAGAACTGTCTTTTTTACTACTAGTAGTAAAAATAGTAAACAGACAGAAGCAATGGTAGCGACAAAGAAATAGACTTCACTGCAATGCACATTAAGAACAGGGGAACAATATTAAAACAGGTAAATGAATTGAAATATCTGGGAACTAACACACACACACTCTCTCTCTCTCTCTCTCTCTCTCTCTCTCTCTCTCTCTCTCTCTCTCTCTCTGTGCTATCAAGACTCAATCAGAGTATATCAGGGAGCAATGTTAACCTCAGATGGTAGATGTACAACAGAGGTGAGATGTAGAATGGCTTAGGCAAAAGATGCTTTCCAACAAAATGAGGAAGATAAGATACTGTGCAATCTATTATTTACAATAGAAACATGAAAATAGCTCTTAAATGTTGTGTAGAAGCAGTCTTAACATATGGATGTGAATCATGGACAATAGGGCAACAGACAAGAAAATCACTGGAGGCTGTAGAAATGTAGTTCTACAAAAGAATGTTGAGAATACCATGTACACCTAAGAAGAGTAATGAAAACGTTCTGAAAGAGGTCAAAGCAAAAAGAGCTCATCATCATCATCATCATCATGTTGACGGCAATAGTAGAAGACAGGGCTGGGTTAAGACGACGAGTCATAGATGATTGTATAATAAAGATGTAAGCCTGCATTAGCAAGACAGAATACAACGACGTGATGAATTACAATCACATGTTAACAGATGTAGCTAAAGACACATCAAGAAGTATTCACTATTGTTTTAGTTTGTAATTGGTACTTAGTAAATCTATGTACCACAGAAATAAAAAGCAGAATAGATCAGGCCAAAATAGCATTTCAGACAATAAACAATATCTAATGTTACAAATTTATGTCAATAGAAATGAGAAAGAGAGTTCATCGGTGCTATATAGAACCAATTCTGACCTATGGAAGCGAATCATGGACCGTAGACATACAAATGAAAAGACGATTAGAGGCCACAGAGATGGGATTTCTCAGAAGAATGTTGAAAGTTCCTGGACAGATAAAAAGACCAATGAGGAAATTCGCAAAGAGGCCAATACAAAAAGGGAGCTCCTAAAAAACATCAGAAAGAAACAATCAACATTTTTCGGGCACATCATGAGAAGAGGAAATTTGGAATACTTGGTTACAACTGACAAAATAAAAGGAAAGAGAGATCGTGGACGACAAAGAGAGAAAATACTGGATAGCTTGGTGTCATGGCATGGAAACCGGTCAACAACAGAACTGATACGATGCACTGTAGATGGAAGATTGTGGAAGGACATGATCGCCTGGTATGGCACAAGATGATGACTTAGTAAAGTTCAACACTGGTGGTTTAGTAACTAAAAAACAAACCAAAAACTCAAGAGAACCTCCATATAGATTGCATTTGTCCTCGTGCTGGGGTGAAGATGCTTCACTCTACACTACTACAAAGTGCGCAAATATACGCGCCTGCACGCGCACAGACAACCGATCCACGTTGCGTTTACTCGAGGAATAAAAATGATGGAGGAAGACAAAAAGAAGTTCTCGTGAGGCGACGTGAGCAGACGTACCTAAACTGACGTCATGGCTAGCACACCTGGTTCCCAATACCAATGATATGTGTTGAGTTCGGCACACGGAGGAACTTGATCTCGTCCATCACTTGTCTTGCCTTCACTGTTTCTTTATTAATTTCAACAGAAAATCTGCACCGACCAGGAGAACAATGCATCCAAGTTTTAACACAAAGGCAAACATAGAATCAACAATGACGGACAGCTCTACATTCTGGTCCTTTGTTATGTCTCTGGTGTAATCGATATCCATTTCTCTCATTCAGACTGTCAGTCTATTTGTCGTTATCTTTCTATTTATCTTTTTTTTTCCTCCCTTCTTACCATTAAACAATTCATTCACATTTATATATTCATTTTTTTTAAATATTTTTTTTATTCATTAAATTAAAATCAAATATTACAATAGGTTATAGCTTCTTGTGTTTTCACAGACTGCTGCAAGACAAGCAGATGTTGATCTTAAATAATAAATGTCAGGCGCAGTTGGTTATACAATAATAATAATAGTGATAATAATAAAACTAATAGACTCAAAAAATAACTGTCTTTGAAAACCAGTTATTACATAAGATACTCTTATATTATGAACAAAGTAAAGATTAAATCCCCATTTTGAAACTGGTTTTAACAGTATATAATACAGACACGAAAATAGTTTGGTCACGTGAAACGATATATATCCTGATGGGCATCTCACTCAGGATAGAGGCAATTTCGGAGAAGCTGTCATCACTGAAAGCCAAGTCCCAAGAGGTAATAATAGAAGATAACAATTCAGCCTCCGTCACGAAAATCGTAGATCAACCCTACCATAAAGTGAAGGGAGGGAGTGAGTGGATGAGTGAGTGAGTGGATGAGTGAGTGAGTGAGTGAGTGAGTGAGTGAGTGAGTGAGTGAGTGAGTGAGTGAGTGAGTGAGTGAGGAAGGAAGGAAGGAAGGAAGGAAGGAAGGAAGGAAGGAAGGAAGGAAGGAAGGAAGGAGGAAGGAAGGAAGGAAGGAAGGAAGGAAGGAAGGAAGGAAGGAAGGAAGGAAGGAAGGAAGGAAGGAAGGAAGGAAGGAAGGAAGGAAGGAAGGAAGGAAGGAAGGAAGGAAGGAAGGAAGGAAGGAAGGAAGGAAGGAAGGAAGGAAGGAAGGAAGGAAGGAAGGAAGGAAGGAAGGAAGGAAGGAAGGAAGGAAGGAAGGAAGGAAGGAAGGAAGGAAGGAAGGAAGGAAGGAAGGAAGGAAGGAAGGAAGGAAGGAAGGAAGGAAGGAAGGAAGGAAGGAAGGAAGGAAGGAAGGAAGGAAGGAAGGAAGGAAGGAAGGAAGGAAGGAAGGAAGGAAGGAAGGAAGGAAGGAAGGAAGGAAGGAAGGAAGGAAGGAAGGAAGGAAGGAAGGAAGGAAGGAAGGAAGGAAGGAAGGAAGGAAAGGAAGGAAGGAAGGAAAGGAAGGAAAGGAAGGAAGGAAAGAAGGAAGGAAAGGAGGAAGGAAGGAAAGGAAGGAAAGGAGGAAGGAAAGGAGGAAGGAAGGAAGGAAAGGAGGAAGGAAGGAAGGAAAGGAGGAAGGAAGGAAGGAAGGAAGGGGATGCAGTGTTGGTGTCCATACTTTTTTTTTTTATCATTGGTGTATTTTTTCGCAACCGAGTAGTGGAGAAGTGGGACGTGTTTGTGATGCCAGGAAGTGCACAGAATGAAAGTGGCTTGAAAATAAATAACCTCCGATGTGATTCAACTCAAAACTCAATCACTATGATAACTTAACCTCATTGCTAACTTCCTTAGTAACCCAATCTCCACAACGACGCGATTAAGGAATAACTCAACCTGTCCAACAATTCAACCCCGTGATTCAAATTCTACAGCGACGCGATCTATGCCTTACTCACAATCTCCAGTAATTTATCACATTCTACTACGTGACTCAACTTCTACTGACTCGCGCAATGCGGAAATTCAAAACAGTGACTCAGCTATTAAACGACCCAGCAAATTGTGACTCAACGTTTCCAGTTATTCAACCAATCACGTGACTCAAAGGTTTCCAGTTATTCAACCATTTAAGGACACCCAAACACACTTGTTCTGCTTCACGGTTGACATTGGCATCAGCTTCTGAGTAACCAAGGCACCAGGAGACTTGAAACTGATAGAACAGTTCTCTGAGAAATGAACTGAATTTCAAAGGCTTCTCACGGGAAAAGCTGGAATGCTGCCGTAGATAAATGCTAATAATTGACAGTAACTACCAGTTTATGTCTGCTATACACACGAGCGTACGAGAGAGAGAGAGAGAGAGAGAGAGAGAGAGAGAGAGAGAGAGATGGATGTTGCGCTTGCTTTTATATGAACCAATCTGCAAAACTAAATCGACATTAAATTCATTATATATAAAATGGTTTCTTGCGACACAGCGGCATGTGTATTTGTATCCCCCTGCTCCATGTACAATGTATCGTGTTGCTTGGAAATGTGAGGATCTCCTAACATCCAGGTTATTTTTTTTAACCCCACTAGAGGGGGTTATTGTATGCAATGGCTCAATCGTCACTGTGCTCAAGTAGTGCCCATTAAGCACTATTATCCTTTAACTGATCGCACCGGAATATCGCAATAGAGAACACGAGCTCCGCAATACCAATGGTGACGTCACACCATGCCGGCATGCTCACTTGACTTTGACGAATAATTTCATCAAAGGAAGAGGTATGTTTACAACACTCGGGGGGGGGGGGGAGAGAGAGAAAGAAGGAGAGATCCACAAATAATGAACAACTGAAAAAAAGAACAATGGATGGTCCGAAGCAGGATCGAACATGTACTCCTCGGCACAGCGTCTTGCCAAATATCTAGTTTATTCCCAAGTTGTGTTCGTGACCCTATGCTATAGCCCTGAGTACACATGCGTGAAAGACATCGTTACTTTCACTGTTACTACAACTACTTTTTCAGGTAGTTGAGTTGGCCGTGTGCTCTAGTGTTTGGTTCTTGTGGCAAGGCGCTGTGCCGAGGAATACGGGTTCGATCCTCCTTCGAACTGTCCATTGTTCTTTGTTGTTTTTTTTCTTCCAGTTGCTGATTATTTGTGATTTGTTTCCCCCGAGTGCTGCAAACATAGCTCTTCCCCTGAAATTATTCGCTGATCTATCACCTCGAAAGTTCCCCTCTATAATTATGTTTATTTATCCCTGTCTTCACTTTACTTTGTCTCTGTCGCTTGTAAACGTCAAAGGAGGAAATGCAGTATTCGAGTCAGAGCTCTGTGGTTTGTCTACTTCATCATCGTGATGTCTCTTCATTATTTCATCGTTCTCCCATTGTGAGTACAAATTAAAGAAAGCTTGTCAAGGAGCGGCATAAGCTCTCTACCGAGGATTTTAAGTTCTTTCACGTGCTCAAAGTAAATCATCATGCATCATCATTGAGTGCCGTCTCCGCATCAAAGGTTCCTACCATATTGCGCTATTCCGCTGTCTCTTGCTTTGACGGTGCAGATTTTCATAGGCTGATTTGTCCATCGTTTGATGTTACTCGTCCACGTTAGTCTTGGTCTGCTCCTGCCTCTATTACCTTGTATTTTCCCTTTCAAGATTACTTTTAGTAGGCTGTTGTGTCTTTTAACATGCCACAAAAATCGCATTTGTCCTGCTCTAATCGTGTTTAGTAGTTCTCTTTTAATTTTTAGTTGTTTTAAAACTGCATTTGTTTTCTTTTCTTTTCGTCCAATTCTACCTATTTTTCTCAAAGTGAATATGGAATAGATCTACATTTAAACATAATCCCGATAGACTAAAAACTTTAGCTCCATCGTTCCCCCAGACTGCTGAACACACACTTCAACAATGTACTGAATATAGTTGACTTAGGAAAATAAATTGCCAATAGATACAACACAGCAGACAAAAAACTATATGGGCCACTGCAAGAATTACAAAAGACAATAACATTTATACTGGAAACGGCATTACAGATACAGACAATACTTCAGGCGAACGAAAGGTAGATAAATCCATCGTTCTAATCAGGATTCGAGCCGAATACTGTCCGTGAGAGGCGAGCACACTTGCATCCACGCCTCTGCAACCTTTGAATGTACAACCGTAAAATAAAAGCAACAAGTACAAAGAAAATAGCAATTGCCACCTTATTGGGACTATTCCAGCACAGTCACTTCAACAATAACAAATTGTAGAGGCTGTTCCCAGCGAGCGACACGGTCCAGCAATCACTACCTTTTTATAAAAACCCACCAAAACATACATCGTCACGGACCGGTGTTTCCATTTTAACAAATTCGACACGGCCTGAGTAATGTGACCTAAAGGTCTTCGCTAACGACCATAACAAACGATGCAAGCGAATAACAAGTCAAATGGGATGACAACATGCAACGCTCAAAAACACAACATAGGAGCACATAAACATAATTGTGAAGCAAGTAACGCCACTGGTTGTAGGGCTAGTCGCTTTAGGCCAACGAGTGAAACAAGGCTAGATTTTGTGTGAAGTACGAGGAGTATGCGAGTTTCAGTTAGCCGTGAATGTTAAATCAAGCCTGGAAATACATACATTGTATTTTTACTGTTGATGCCACTGTTTATTAAATGTAAAATAAGGCCGACCTAAGTATGTTTCTGGAGGCCTCACTGAACTCATTATACACCCCCTTTGGAAAGATTGTGGGGGTTCGGTGTCTTTATGTGTGGGAGGGGGTGTCGATGGAGTGAGATAATTTTGTTCGTTATTCAGTCTTTATACTGTTAATTATGATGATAGTATATTGTAGGCTTTGACTCATTGCCACAAAAAGTTGCATTTATAGTCAGTATACTGTAGGCTGTGACTCAATGTCACATAAAGTTGTATTTAATGTTAGTGTATAGTAAGCTTTGACTCAATGTCACAAAGTTGTATTTATAGTTAGTATCGTGTAATGTAAACTTTGACTCAATGTCACATAAAATTGTATTAATAGTTAGTATATTGTAGGCTATTGTAGACTCAATGTCACATAAAGCTGCATTTAAAGTTAGTACAGTGTAGGCTTTGACTCAATGTCACATAAAGCTGTATTTAAAGTTAGTATAGTGTAAACTTTGACTCAATGTCACATAAAATTGTATTAATAGTTAGTATAGTGTAGGCTATTGTAGACTCAATGTCACATAAAGCTGCATTTAAAGTTAGTATAGTGTAAACTTTGACTCAATGTCACATAAAATTGTATTAATAGTTAGTATAGTGTAGGCTATTGTAGACTCAATGTCACATAAAGCTGCATTTAAAGTTAGTATAGTGTAAACTTTGACTCAATGTCACATAAAATTGTATTAATAGTTAGTATATTGTAGGCTATTGTAGACTCAATGCCACATAAAGCTGCATTTAAGGTTAGTATAGTGTAGGCTTTGACTCAATGTCACATAAAGCTGTATTTAAAGTTAGTATAGTGTAGTCTTTGACGCAATGTCACATAAAGCTGTATTTAAAGTTAATATATTCTAAACTTTGACTCAATGTCACATAAAGCTGTATTTAAAGTTAGCATACTGTAATATAATGACTCAATGTCACATAAAGCTGTATTTAAAGTTAGTACATTGTAAAATAATGACTCAATGTCACATAAAGCTGTATTTAAAGTTAGCATACTGTAATATAATGACTCAATGTCACATAAAGCTGAATTTAAAGTAATATAAATATAAACAATTATATATTTATAATATTAATAATTAAAAATAATATAATATAAACAAAAAAAAGATAGCACAGTGCATACGGCGTGGGTACGCCACGCCTATTTCACTGAGAGACAGACAAGTGTGACTTTGCTATGTAATGTGCCATCTATCAAATCGTCTCCTGAAAACAAGATACTTCTCACTGTTAAATGTGACAAAACTCAAAGTGACAGCTGACTTATTCCTACACACTGGACAACGAATACCCGTCACACAAGTAGATGAACATTTAGTTCAAGGAAACTGAACAGTCCTAATGACATATTTTCTTATAAAACAAATAATAAAACAACTGTGCCAGAACGAGCTTTCTCCTACACTAAATTGGTAACAATAATAAACAAGCAATATCAGATTGGGAAACTAACTTTGGCAAGTGTAATAACAAAAACAATAACAAAAACTGGACGTGCATGCATTTGGCTTCAATTAAGAAGCGAATGAATCTATAAGATGTCCAAGGTCTTGGACCTGCAAGTACACGACCCACCACAGATTGACAAAAAAAAATTAATCAACCAGAAACGAATTAGATTAAAACGCAGCGGAGATTGTTTAGAGCTTTTTAATAGCCCGTGCTACTGGCAACACAAACCACGTGACTCACGGATACGGCGCGGATTGGGTAGTAGGCTCTGTCTTGTCCGCGGGGCTTAAAAGATTGGTCGGGAAGTCATAATGATAAACGAATCGACGAGAGCTTTCTCTTCTTGTGTCACTACAAAATGATGTCAGAAAATATTCTCAAGTGCCGAATGATACCCACGATAATTAAGATCAAGGAAAAAAGTAGTTCTGTAGAAATTAACAACTCGCAGGCATGTGCAATGTCTCCTCTCTCTCTCACTCTTTTTCTCCTCCTCCCCCCCCCCCCAAATCCCCTTTAGTTAAACTTACTACTGAAGTAAAAGTTCCCTCCACGCCTTGCTAACAGTATGGGCAATATGGAGTTAGTAATCTTATTCTTCTATGACCACGGCACATTTTTGGGTGATGCGGTCGGCCAGGTTTATTTCCCAGAAAAACCGTTGGTACCCAATTTCACAAGTTATTTTATGCCAACCGAAAAGAGAGCCGGTTCTTCTTTTCTGCGTTCGTTCTTCAAAGGGCGTTATGTATGCGTGTAGATGCGCTGTATCGCTAGTTTACAACACAGTAGCGACATTAGCGTGGCCTCACATATCCGTCTTCATCGTGACAATTTCGTGTACCAGATTGTCCACTCTCTTCAACACATACTCGCTTGGCCATACTGGTTAGTTTGATTCCAAGGGCGCCTACTGGTTAGTTTGTTTCCAAGGGCGCCTACTGGTTAGTTTGTTTCCAAGGGTGTCTACTGGTTAGTTTGTTTCCAAGGGCGCCACTTGGAGGTGGAATAGGGATTAACACAACATGTAGTCATCTGTGAGTTCTGACCACTCTCAGCCTAGGATGCATTGATGTTTTCATTTCCCGGCACTTCTTTTCCAGGGTTATGGTTTAACCAACAAAACATTGAGTTGTCTACGAGCCTTATGGCACTAACGATTCCCCAATTCCGAACGGTCGGTCGCCAAACTCTGGCTCACACTATTCTCGGTTTACGGGGGATTTGTTGGTCTCGAGACAAGACACCGGTCTCGACACGGAGAGGTTGTGAGTTTATGATTTCTCTCTGCGGCAACCACCCCTGGTCTCAGCAGCGATGCCCGGCTTGAAACGTCAATTATCGACTCATCGAATGAAAAAAAAAATATGAGTACATCCGAAGTCGAAGTTGTTTGCCGGTGCGGCGAGATACCCCTGTAAAGGTATCAGGGAAAAATTGATTAAAATGCAAAATTCATGATTGAGCACTTCAATTCTCCATCAAAATTCTCCTCCGGTTGTTCACATTCAATTCCAGCCAGTCCAGTTCATCGCTGTTTTCAGTACGTAACAGTTTTGTTATATTTAATATCTGTGTTGTTTTCAGGCTTGGATTTACGTGTTTAGTTCATATAGTTATTTATACCTGATGAAGACCTATGCCGAAACGTTGTATTTTGTCTTGTCTATCTATTAGTTTAGCTGCACCATACCATTTTATGTCTATTTCAACAGTTTTGTTCTTGAATGTCTTCTGAACTTATGATCTCTCCAGCTGCAGCAACAATCTGTTACCTCGGAAATGTTTCCTGTTGGGTACAAATCTAATTCGCTGTATTGTCCTATCGGGGCGAAACGACTGATTCACTGTTGAGTGATCGATTCGATGACTGAATATTAATGCTATAGGATTGTATCTCGTGACTCCATGACTCAACCAATAAGCTACTGAAGCCCGATTATGTGACAGTTTGCGGTTGGTTGCTTTCTTGATTTCCTGGTTCATGCTGGAGATGCTCTCACCCACTACCGCATGTTTATCTTTCTATCCTTACACTTTCGACATTTCAGATAGACTCAAGAAAATGATCAACATTTTTCTTTTATCTATTCACTAACATTTACGCTACATCTATTCGAGATGTTTCCATGTGTTTCATCATCACATCCATCTTTAGTTTAGTAAGGTCTGCTGGCTGTAAGGGAAATCCCGGAAACATCCAAAGTTTGTGATGTCTTCAGCAATACTGCCTATAGTCGGATATACGTCATTTTACCCACAACTACCTCTGCTCGCAAAGTTGAGAACTGTGGATGACTCCTTTCAGCCCGCGGGCCTTATTAATACTATAGATGGCTTTGGTTTCATTATGCAAATACAATAGATCACGTGATGACACAGGTGCTGGGTTGTTCAAGGAACAACCATGGTAAAACTATTCCGTTGCTAATTCCCTCCTTTCAAATACTGCTCGTCACTGGCCACTATTGTCCATGTTTTTCCTGCACATAGTAACTGACACACTGTAGTTGAACAGCTGTTTTAGCCGTGAGGAATGAACTATCTGTGTTGTTCCCCTACTTCAACACGTTGTAGCGCCGGTAACCGCCACATTTGCTTCTTGTGGGTTCATCTCCTTACAGTTCGCCTGTTAATTCGACGTGGGTGCGTTCTATCGCTAGTTTATTATTACACAACCGTTGTGTGTAGTACGCCTTTAGGCCCCGAAACATTCGACTTCAGCTTGGCTAGATTTGCTTAACAATCTTTGTCCGGGCAGCGGTCAATATTTTGGCCCACTCTTTTCTTTAACTGCCCACGGTTCTTAGACTGAAATAACGATTGAGTGTTCTAGAGGCAAAAGCATGGCTAGATAGCCTCTCCGACACTGATCACAAGACTGTAATGCTCATAGCCAGAACAGACATATTGAAGAATAAAATGAAAATGCAAACTAAAAACCAAGGCCTCATCAAGCAGGCAAACCTTGCAAATGAAGAAATAATAGAGCAATTGTAACAGACAGTAGACACAGCGTTTGAACAATTACCACCAGAAATGAGCAATGTGGAGGAGGAAGGGAAACAAATAAGAATAGCTTTAATCAATGGGGTAGAAGAATTATGTGAGGAAAAGGAAGAGTGGAAAGAACTAAAATAAGAACAAACATATACCATTGTAGAGTGAGGAAGTAAAGGAAGCCATTAAGAAGAAAAAACGCATACAAAGAATGGATTTTTTTAAAATGAAGTTTGCATAATTTACAGGATTCAAGGGAAAGAAACGAACAGAATAGTCAAAACAACGAAAAAAGAATTATGGGAATGCTTCGGAGAGTTATTGTGAGAAATAAAAAGAGAATAGTCCTTAGGACTTTTTTAAAAACTGTTATAAGTATAAGAGAAAGAGATAAAATATGTAACCCAACAGAAATAATGAATGGCCCAAATAGAAATCCTCTAATAAATCCAGTCAAAATAACTAACAGATGGAGGGAATACTTCAAGGAGTTTCTCAGTCCCCGGAGGAGATAGAGAATATAACAACATATAACAAGGAAATAGCATCACTAAACAACCAGATATAATACTGTCAGAAGTGGAGAGTGGTTATAAATACGCAGAAATACAAATCTGATAAAATAAACATAAAATGGTATGGGGCAGTTAAAGAAAGACAAGACAAACTGCAACGTTTCGGCAAAAATACATCAGCTATAACAAACAAACTATACAAATAGTGGAAATAAGACGAGTGACAGTGAGAGATAATACGAGAAATAACAATAAGACTAGTGACAGTGAGAGATAATACGAGAAATAACAATAAGACGAGTGACAGTGAGAGATAATACGAGAAATAACAATAAGACGAGTGACAGTGAAAGATAATACGAGAAAAAACAATAAGTAGCGACAGTGTATACATGGAGATAACCACAGATATCACACCTACCAAATATTAAATTATATATATATATTGTATATTTGATATTTGTGGTTATCTGGAAATACAGATCGCCCGGAGGAGATAGATTACCAGCAGAAACAATGCAAGCAGCAGGAGAGTTTAATAGTAGATGATTACATAGACTTTTCAATTCAGCATGGGTACAGCGGCTAACACCTACTGACTGGGAACTAGTAATAATGATTCCCCTGTGGAAGAATAAAGGAAACAAAAAGAGAATGCTCACAATATCGTGGCATTTCACTGCTGCACCACGTAGGCACAATGTATGCCACGATTATAGAAACATAATTGAGACCTATTACAGAACCCCAGTTGGCAGAAGAACAGATGAGGTTTAGAAACAATAGAAGCTGCTCGGATGCAATATTTACACCCAGACACCTAGTAGAGAAGAATAAAGAATATAAATAGATTCTGTGCATAGCATTTGTGGACCAAGAGAAAGCTTTTGATAGGGTGGATAGAAATATATGATGGCAAACATTGGCTCATTACGGAGTAAATGACCACCTTATTAGATGTTGCAAAAGCTTATATAGTAACTGTTGCAGTGTGATTAGAGCAAGTAAAGGTGAAAACCACTGGTAGTAACATCTGGAGTAAGTCAAGGCTGCGTGTTGTCATCACTCTAGTTTATAACTAACATTGACAATATATGAGGACAAATAAGGATGACAAATCAGTGTCAAGTTATAAATGAGCTACTTTCTACTGACGATCAGGTCCTAATAGCTTTCGAAGAAACAGAACTTCAGCAACATCTACTGTCCTTGAATGAAGGATTTTAAATGAATAACATGACAATAAGTTCTGACAAAAAAAGTTATATCAATAGGAAGAGAAAAGAAGATACTAAACATAGCTGTAACACATCAAGTTATAAAACAAGCAACAAACTTTAAATATCTGGGAACAACATTCTCTGAAGATGGTAAAATCAATAAAGAAATAGACATACGGTGCAACAAGGCAAACTAAATATTGGAACAGCTATTTCCTATACATCGGTTCCTATTACCACAAAGAAATACCCAATACAGTGTATATTCATTCCCACATTGTGCTACCAATGCCAAACATGGTCACTTACGACCAAGCATAAAAGAAAGCTTGTTACCACAGAGATGAGATGCTTGAGAAAAGCGCTTGGAGTAACCAGAAAAGACAAATCAGAAATGACATTATAAGAGAAAGAGTAGGCATTGAACCATTCGTAAGCTACATACAGAAACAACAAATAAACTGGTTTGCACATTTAGAAAGAATGCCGTGTTGTTCCTTACAATACAAAGCATATATCAGGAGAGGAGATGGTAGAAGAGCATGAGACACGCCGGGAGTAAGTTGGATAGCCAACATCAAAGAAACGTTACAACAACATGACATGACAAGAATTGGAGCGAGAACCAGATCCTTCTATCTCACTCGACACCCGAACGGATACATGAGGAAGTGAAGACAAGGCGCATCTTTTATGTGCAGTGGTGCAAACCGGACTTCATCTTTCTCGCCGTTTTCCGAAAGGGCTAGACATCGAATCTCATTAACCAGAGACGAGACACGGCGAATTCGAAATAAAAATTCACAGCCGCCGGACTCAAACCCAGGATATTCCTGCCCTGAGGTAGACGTCTAAACTCTAGACCACTAGGTCCCCCATTAGTCATGAATAAAACTGACATTGTTTATTTGTCGGCCACATGAAATGGATTTGATTCATTCACTATAAGGAAACTACAAATATCGACCACTGCTATTTCACTGTAATATGTCTCGTTATAGTCGACTATCATTATTTTTTTTTTATTATTGGTAAAATATTCAACAAAAAAAGCCTTTCCTTTTAAAAACACAGCTACGTTTTTTTGTAATATCCATGTTTGTTTATTTGAGGAGTTTATTAATTACTTTGTTCAGCTTCATCAAACGAAATCAACATCACATTAACTTAACGAATCAAGCAAACATTATGACAACCTCAATTTAAATCATATCAGGCAACCTTGTATTTTTGTTTCCTCAATGCCTCCAAACTTAGAGTTCAAATATAAATGTGTAAGTTATCTGGGCAACTACGTGGTCGTTATCACGACAGATGACCACAACCCTTCATCACCATTAGCTCGGCCAGGATATTAAAAAGCATAATCCTCGCTAGTGTCAGGGCTTATAATTTTTCATTAAACTTTGCACGAGACAGGATTATAGGGAAGTGATTTCCCGGACTATAAGTCAATTATCTATCACAATATAGGCACAGAGAGACGTCGTTTTGAGATAGCAATTACATGAACAGAGCATCTACTTACCTGCAGCACATAATTAGGTAACATCAAACGGTATACAGCTACAGACACATACGAGTTGACGAATTCCAGCTGGTAACTAGTTACATGTCAAGTTCTCTCTCAATCACGGTCTGGCTGAAGCGACAGTTGTTTGTCATTGATACTTTCGCTGCTTTCCTCATTTGTGTATTTCCAGGGGAAGATAAATTACGCATGTTGCATCTATTCTACATTCAAAGTGATTCGAAGAAGCTGTATCTTCAATTTTGAAACATTCTGCAGTTTTAAAAATAAATAAATAAAAATAACAACTGAATATTGCATCTCCCGAAACTCTTAGATTTGTTCATCTTTGATCATTTTGTTAGGAGCATTAACTACTACAATATCAGTCAGAGGTCAATATTTGCTTGAGCTCAAATCTGTGCATTTTGTATGTGGGCGTTACAAAATGAAACCACTCCCATAAAGTATCAATGCTCAGTATGAGTGGCAGGACATAATCCATAAACGCTGGAAAATGTCCAAGATCATAACTTAAACGTCACTTTCAAATGAAAGCAAGCACATGCGAAGAGTGCCAGTTTGAAACTGATGAACTCAAATCTTCTGGACACCCCCCTCCCTTTCCAATTATTATACAATACAACTGTTTGTTGACAAAGAATATGTTCTATATTTAGTATTTCAATGATAATATTGGATCACCTATGGATATGTCCGCAGTGCAGGAATGATGATCCGAAAATATATTCTTGATCTTAAATCGATGAGATCACTCAAGTCATCAATCAGCGAGATCATTCAATAATGTAAATCATAAATCGGTGAGATCGCTCAACAACTTAAGTCATAAATATGTGATTTCACTAAATAACTTAAGTCATTAATCAGTAAGATCACTCAATAATATAAAACATAAACCAGTGAGATCATTCAATAACGTAAGCCATTAATCAGTGAGATCACTCAATATAAGTCATAAATCAGTGAGATCGTTCAATAACGTAAGTCATTAATCAGTGAGATCAACTCAATATAAGTCATAAATCAGTGAGATCATTCAATACCGTAAGTCAATAATCAGTGAGATGAACTCAACATGTCATAAATCAGTGTGATCATTCAATAACGTAAGTCATTAATCAGTGAGATCAACTCAATATAAGTCATAAATCAGTGAGATCATTCAATAACGTAAGTCAATAATCAGTGAGATGAACTCAACATGTCATAAATCAGTGTGATCATTCAATAACGTAAGACATTAATCAGTGAGATCAACTCAATATAAGTCATAAATCAGTGAGATCATTCAATGCCGTAAGACATTAATCAGTGAGATCAACTCAATATAAGTCATAAATCAGTGAGATCATTCAATACCGTAAGACATTAATCAGTGAGATCAACTCAATATAAGTCATAAATCAGTGAGATCATTCAATAACGTAAGTCAATAATCAGTGAGATGAACTCAACATGTCATAAATCAGTGTGATCATTCAATAACGTAAGACATTAATCAGTGAGATCAACTCAATATAAGTCATAAATCAGTGAGATCATTCAATGCCGTAAGACATTAATCAGTGAGATCAACTCAATATAAGTCATAAATCAGTGAGATCATTCAATACCGTAAGACATTAATCAGTGAGATCAACTCAATATAAGTCATAAATCAGTGAGATCATTCAATAACGTCAGACAATAATCAGTGAAATCAACTCAATATAAGTCATAAATCAGTGAGATCATTTAATAACGTAAGACATTAATCAGTGAGATCAACTCAATATAAGTCATAAATCAGTGAGATCATTCAATAACGTAAGACATTAATCAGTGAGATCAACTCAATATAAGTCATAAATCAGTGAGATCATTCAATAACGTAAGACATTAATCAGTGAGATCAACTCAATATAAGTCATAAATCAGTGAGACTATTCAATAATTTCAGATATCTCCAGGTTTGGTAACAGTCAAAGAAAACAAAAAGAAATGTTAACACTCAACCATTACACTATAAAATTATGCAAACAATCAAGACTCTAAATATGAAGTATTTGATCAAAATTATCCTGGACTCGTTGACATAATTTAGTTTCCTTTGGTCGTTATGCATTTGTGAAGTAGGATAATAATTTCCCCGAGAGATACTAAACCGTTTTGGTTTTGTTTTTTTTTGGGGGGAGGGGGTGGGGATGTGAGAGAGAGAGTGAGAGAGGGAGGGGGTATGCAAACAATAGCTATAAATAAATAATAAGCAGTTATGGCTATACGTCTGTGTTATCAGGTACACGTTTCATTCTGTGTTTCCTATGTCACGAGCGTAGCAGCGAACAAGTTGATTCAGCATGCCAACATTAAATGTGAACATACCTTCTCAATGTACATATATTATTATAAGGCTACTGGTAAAACTCTACAAGAACTACTATAGTAGTAGGAAACTCTGTGTACAGAGTTTCGCAGCTGGAGGCAATTTGATCATCAGAAGCGGTCTCCCGTCGAGTAAGTGTTTCGGCCCTTTAGCCGACTACTACTAAACTAGAAAAACGAGAAGTTTTACTGAAACAGTTAACATTTATGCAAGAAACAACATTGAAAATATAGACAACACTTCAGGTGAACGAATGATAGAAATGGATTGCTGATGTTATATATAGTACTTCTTCATCATCCCAATGATAATTTACACCAGGGTGACAGAACTGGTTGGTTTTGTATGTCTTGTTTCTGCCCGGTGCCTGCGCCATAGCTCTCATTTTGTCACCGTTTTGGGACGACGCACAAATCGAATTTCCAACACTTCAGCAGATTTTGAGTCCTTACACTGATGATGGGAGGGAAGCAAAGAGAGAAAAGTGAGAATAAGGTGTCAAAAACTAGCAGAGACAAACAAACAAACACGCATCAATACCAGAGTTTCACTCAGGATAACCTTACTCTCAATCGTAGTCTTTTTTAGTCTTGAACACAAGTATGCATGGCAACACTTCAAACGTGTTCTAACTAAAACTAAACGGTAATATTTTTTGTTGAACATGGCGTGCCTAGTCTGAGTATAGGGGAACGTAACACGTTAGAGAGATGACTGTGGCGTTCTGTACACATCTAGAGGGGATGGCGACGATTGTGTTGTGTACGCACGTTTGGAGTTGATAGGAAAGATGGTATTGTGTAGACGTCTAGAGTTGATAGCAATGATGGTATTGTGTACACGTTTAGAGTTGATAGCAATGATGGTATTGTGTACACGTTTAGAGTTGATAGCAATGATGGTATTGTGTACACGTTTAGAGTTGATAGCAATGATGGTATTGTGTACACGTTTAGAGTTGATAGCAATGATGGTATTGTGTACACGTTTAGAGAGAAAAGGACGACAAACTTAGTAATTTGTAGCGCAGCCAAAGTGAGAAAGAAGGCAGGAACATTTTTAGTGATTAATTGCTCTGAGCAAAACCTTAATTGTGACACCTGCATGGTGATAACATGAAGTCGGCCGTTCATTTCTCGTAATTGCTTGTTGGTGGTTCTCCGTATCCCTGTTTGATAAACAGCATCCAAACAACATTTAGACCAGACAGTACAGACACATTTACTTACTGCCACTGACATCAATATCTGATACAATTACTGATACATTAATATTCACATGTTCATAGCCAGTCAATAAATGTCACAGTTGTTATTTGTAAAACTACACAGTTGTAATGGGCAGGTTAAGTACTTTTTTTTAACTGGAGACAAATAAAATTAAATGAATATTATTATGGAGGGAAACTTCTGAGGCGATAGGTCAGCGAATCATTTTAGGGGAAGAGGTGTGTTTACAGCACTCGGAACAAAATGACAAATAATCATCAACTACAATATATATATATATATATATATATATATATATATATATATATATAGAGAGAGAGAGAGAGAGAGAGCGAGAGAGAGAGAGAGAGAGAGAGAGAGAGAGAGAGAGAGTAAGAAACGTAGTTGGGCTGTCTATCGTTTTTTTGTTTTGTTTTTTTTTGTTGATTATTTGTGATTTCTTTTTTCGAGTGTTACATACCTCTTCCCCTGAAATGGTTGGCTAAGTTATATTTTACAACTAAAGTAGAAACAGTTTATTAATTAAATAAGACCTACTGTTACTACATTATGCTGCCAAGGACACATATGTTTCGCTTACTACAAAAGTAATAATACTAATACTCTTTGTAATGTTAAATTGAAGTCGAGCATTGACGTAACACATGCTAAAATATTGATGATAACTTTGTCAACAGATTTTTGCATCAAGATATCTACAAGTGTGAACAAATATTTGTCAGTAACACTCAAGAGTCTGAAAACTACACTCCACGTCAGTAATAGAAAAGGTTTAGTCTCTACCAGGAAAACAATCGGTAGTTTGCGAGTCATTAAAGGATTAACGATTTCTCCAACTGATTTCTATAACCTGTCCACACAAGTTAGGACATGGATAGTTTCAACACAAGGAGACCAAATGAAGACCAAATACTGGGATGAGTCGTAGATAGTGTTATTCAAATATGGGAAAAGATTCCATGTGTAAACTACTTCCTCTTAACGGTGTCATTAGTACGTGATGGTTGAATCATGCATGACTGCGACAATCGATCAACAAAAGGCACATGTTTATACCTAATATTGACGGACTCAAGATGGCGCTAGCAAACACGTACACACAAGTATCTCAATCCTATTAAAACTACAACAGCACACAAATCATTACATGATTTATAGCCCCATCTTGTGTTTATTATTTTTCGAGATCATAAATCCATAAACAATCAAAGAATGCTAATTAAATAAATTGATACGACTGATACGAGTGAATAGACCTGCTCCCGGCTAGATTGGCAGCCCGTTCTTGCAGTTGGAGTAGATCAACTTGCATGTGAAGAATAGCTTCTCGGGCATATACAGCGTGCGCTCACCCCAAGGCGAAGACAAGCGGGATAGAAATCAGCTGAATGTAGCTGGCAATGAAAGCGGAAGATGATTGAAATTCGCAGAAATAGGAAAAAGCAGAAATGTAAATAAATTTTGATATGGATCCTTTTCAATGAAGTACGGAAGGCAGGTTTGACAACATTTGAACAAAATTGTATTCAATGTTCAGATATTAACTGTAATGAGTAATGACTGCGTTTGCTCATTGATTTTTCTACTAGTGTCTAAATGCATGTCTGCTAATCATAACTGCTAGGAGAGGGTCGGTAATGAGATAACATTAATAAGAGTAATCATTAACATGTAATCCAACATGTCATGCCAGCTAGAGAGTGTCACGTGTGTGGGGTAACAAATCTGCTATACTTTTTTTTTTAAATAACGCAAATTGTCGTCAAAGGGGGAAAACTGCCTTAATCTCCTAGTTAAATGTAACTGTCATGTTAAGTAGGCGGGCCAGATGGATCTTTGTGTTTGCTGTCTTCTTGTCAATGTTCTCTCCCCTTCTTGTTTCCGCCCGCTTCAAGCTCTTATATCGGACCACAGACGGTTCCTATTGTTGAAGGATGTAAAGGCAGCAGCACACGGGCATTAGTCTACACACAGCACATGCAAGCTTCCAGACACAGGCGCCACGACAGAGTGTGACCAATCATCGGAGGCACACGTTATTGGAACAAGGACTCACAGGCAGAACAAAACTAGCATGAAGCCAGCACCGCAACGCTTCACTGCTCCCTTACGCCATTACTATAGATACTGGCTCCTCCCAGGCGCCATGAGCGTTATTTTTGGGTAGTTTGGGAGTCAAGGGGAGAGAGAAAAGAGACAGGCAGACAGATAAAATGAAAGAGAGAGAAGACAGAATGAGAGACACTGAGCGGACGCCAGCGAGAAAGGTAGACAAGACAGAGATTTTTAAAGAGACAGAATGAAAAACAGAAAGTGACGTGCGTACTGTTTTTTTTTTTTTTTTAAAAGGGAGAGAAAGATCGTGCTCATATAAATAAAATGTTAAAGAAACCAGAAAGTAGAGACCACGGAACAAAGAGAAGATACTAGAAAACTAAACAAAGAAGGAAACTAGTTCACAGCCCAAGGGAGATGAGATTGTGAAATTCCGTGATCGCTTAGGCCAGCCAGTACCAGCAGTTCCGGCAGAAATGTCATCTGACAGTAAATGTCTTCACGAGAAAGCGCTATATAATATTTCATGTCAATTAATGGATGCATGTTATCGTTTTTTTTAATACTTGATATATTTGCTTCATAGGACGGACAGACACAGCTACTGTTTATTGACAGGTTCTGCAACTACTACAGCGATCACTTTACAAACTTTGACCCAGGGATTAGAAATGATTTAACAAAGGAACATGAGTTTATCATAAAAACTTTGCAACACGTTTTAATAATCAAAACTGACGTGAACTGCCACGAGTAAAAAAATTGTTAACCAGTTTGTCAAGCAAGGGGTGTCAAGCCATATAAATGCATCGAAATGTGAAGGTGAAGTAAGGTCTCGTTACAAATAAGAATAATTTTAAAAAAATAGAGACAGAAAATGGTATGGTTAAATCTTTACGTAAGTAATATACACCACAATATCGAATGACGTTGCGGCTCAAAAGGCTTCAGCAGGAACAATAAACAGCACATTCACTATCTAGTTATTAGTTAGTTACGTAGTGTTAACTTTATTTACTTGTGTGTGTGTGTGTGTGTGTGTGTGTGTGTGTGTGTATGTGCGTGCGTGCGCGTATGTCTGTGTGTGTGAGCGAGCGCGTGCGTGCTGTTTATTGTTCATCCTAGAGGACGTATGAGCTACAACATCGTTCGATGTTGCGTTGTCTATTACTTAAGTAAAAATGTAAACATACTATTTTTTTCTTCTTTTTTTTTTCTTTTATTTCTCCCGTGTCAAGCAAGAGTAGCCAACACAATGTGCAGTACCTGCGTGCCAAAGAAAATAGTAATTCAACTATGGCTGTACCCATGAGAAAACAGATCTATACCTATGTTTCATAGATTACACCAACGCATCTGACAAAGTAACGCACCAAGAAAAAATCAAAATTTTAGAAAGCATAAACGTAGACAGCAAAGATCTAAGAATAATAAAGAACATGTACTGGCAACAAACAGCGGCCATAAGAACTGGAAACCAATTGGGAATGTTTCAACAAATAAAACAGTGTGCGAGGCAAGGTTGTGTGCTATCACCACATTTGTTTAATATGTATAGTGAGATTATTTTAATATCCATAAGGGGCATGCCTGGAATAACAATCGGAAGTCATAACATAAATAATCTAAGGTATGCTGATGATACAGTCTTAATCGCTATGAGTGAAAATGAGTTACAAATAATGTTAGACATTATAGTGAAAGAAAGCAAAAATAAAGGACTCAGCCTTAATAGCAAAAAGACAGTAGTAATGGTAACAACAAAGGAAAAGACATCACCTCAGTGCAAAATAAAGACAAGTGGAACAATATTAAAACAGGTAAATGAATTTAAATATTTGGGAACTTTGTTAACCTGCGACGGAAGATGTACAAAAGAGGTGAGGTGCAGAATGGCTCAGACAAAAGCAGCTTTCCAAAAAATGAGGAAGATAATATGCAATCCATTTTTGACAATGGAAACTAGAAAAGTTCTTAAATGTTATGTAGAGCCAGTCTTAGTATATGGATGTGAATCATGGACAATAGGACAACAGACAAGAAAATCACTGGAGTCTGTAGAAATGTGGTTTTACAGAAGAATGTTTAGAATACCATGGACAGCTATGAAGAGTAATGAAAACGTTCTGAAAGAAACCAAAGCAAAAAGAGAGCTAATTTAAAATATTAGGAAGAAACAATCATCATTTGTTGGCCATGAAATGAAAAGGGAACAACTGGAATATATTGTAACAACTGGGAAAATTGAAGGACGAAGAGATAGAGGGAAGCAAATAGAAAAGATACCAGACAGCTTAAGAGAATAGCTTGGCAGAAGTTCAACAATAGAAATGATAAATAACTGTCGAGTTCGAAATTTGTGGAGAGACATGATCACCTACGCCAGCAGGCTTGGTACTTGATGATGATGTACCATGAGAACAGGCCAAGGACAACATACACATTAAGTGGTTACCAAAAAAAAAAAGATTTTCACAAATAGCTAATATTGGAAAATTGATGTACTTAGTACGATCCAGGACAACTAACCAAAACAATACTAGGAACATAATCTACATTGATGTAGCCGAGAAGCTCACTGGTACCTCTGGTACAGAATACGGCCTTGCTCTAGACAGAGAGAACTTCGCCAAGTTTGCTCTTCACTCCTTAAGAGAAGAGGAGAAGAATGGGTGGGACAATGATGTATTATTTTGAGAGACTGAAGAGTCTAGAAGGTGAACTGACAAGAGACAGAGATTATTTCAGACGGGCTGTGGTGAATGCAACGTTTTGCAAAAGACATGCGACCTGATGATGATACAGTCTCCATTATTATAGATGCACTTTGAGCGACACCTGTCAGCTCTGTCATCGCTGTATCACCAGAGCAGATTCACAAAAATTATTGAATGTATGCGCATACTAAAATGCAATACAACGTGCATGTTTCAACCTATGTGCTGATCCTCCAGCATATGCTGCAGAAAACGAGAACAACACTGGCAGTCCGAAGTAATTTCACCTTCGTGGAATAAGATAGTCGGCTGTCACTTTACAATGAGATGAACAGTCAGGCTAACAAGAAGCAAATCATGGGTGGGTCGAGCAGAAGATGTAATCAAATAGGTCTGTGGGCATACCAATATCAGCTTTAGCGAGGAGTGGATACCGGTGCTTACGTCATTCAGGGGCACATTCTAGTGTATTGTCACACTCGACAGGAAATGTAATCAAGAATATAACTCAGTTGTGGTCAATGGTCTCATCTGGGATAACACCGATGAAGAAGATGTAGTCATCTATACAGACGGATCCGTAATACGACACATAGAAGTGCATGGGCATTTTGCAGAACGCTCAGCAGGCAGAATAGTCAAGGAAGACTGTGGTGCATACGTTATGACTACGAGTAGCATGACGATGGATGTGATGGCAGTGACCAAGGCATTCATCTGGTTAGAGTCACAAGACTACACCCACGCCTGCATACTGAGTGATTCGATGAGCATGATAAGAAACGTGGAGGCGGGATCTGTTCGTATGCAATGGGTAGAGTTATTGAAGAAGTCAAAATACATACGGTCACCTTTGTCTACGTCCGAGGACATGCGGGAGTAGTACGGGGAAATGAAAGAGCGGACAAGTTGGCTAGCTGCGCTACTGTTGAGGACTGTCAATCAATGGATCGGGCGGTCATCATCATTGCCCTCCGGGAAGTGGGAAGGACACAGGAACAGTGAAAGATCACAAAACCATCAACTATCGATCTTTCATTTCTTCCCTCCTTTCGTATTCCGTTCCTTCTTCATCCCATAAACATTGACGTTGCTGAGGCACAACTGACAGACTTCACCATTTCTCCATTAATCTCTGCCTAGAGTCTGTTTTTGGGATGTTGCGGCGAAGTCGAAGCCTGTTTGTCCATTCCTTGATGTTATCTTCCTATCTCTTATTCTGTCTACTTCTTGCTCCTTTTATAGTTCTCTGCTGAATTGTCTTCGCAATAATAGATGATCAACATTTTATTGTGCATTTCTTCACAATGTCCCATGTACTCAACTTTCATCATGTACTCCATTGCTTGTAATATCGGCTGCATTTACACCCACACACACACACTATAAGAAAAGTAATGAAAACGTTCAGAAAGAGGCCAAAGCAAAAACAGAGTTAATATCCAATATTAGGAAGAAACAATCATCAATTTTTGGCCATGTAATGAGAAGGGAATAGCTGGAATATATTGTAACAACTTGGAAAATTGAGGGACGAAGAGATAGAGGGAAGGAAAGAGAAAAAACAACAGACAGCTTAAAAGAATGGCTTGGCAGAAGGTCAACAACAGAAATGATGAATAACTGTCGAGATTTAAAGTTGCTGAGAGACATGATCACCTACGCTAGTAAGCATGGTGCGTGATGATTATATGTATATATATAAGCGGGCGAAAAAAGAAGTGGTTTCAGCGCTGTATTATTACAAATTTATATTTTACAGTTTACAAGTGAATACATTTTTATGGTGGATCACAAGATTAAAATTCTGATACAAGACCTACAAACTGGATAGAAACATTCAGTGCTAACCAAAGGAGGAAGACACAAACATCAAAAGACCAGTACCCGCCATTGCAAAGACAGTAGTATCCAAACTCTAATGAGGCAACCTGTTCATGAATTTAAAAAAAAAAAAAAGACTATCTTTACGACACATAGTATCATTGCTGGTGTATGTCGGGGGGCAACGATAGAACCCGAGGGATAAAGGCCGCTTGGTCAAGCAGTCGACACGACGTGTGAGACTCAGGATTTTTATTTCACCCCCGATAGAAAAAATCCTTTCTGTCTACCACGGGCTTCGAACACCGTACGCCGGCTTTTCAAACAGAACAGTGGTTTTAGCCGCACGGCCACGCGCACCTCATGAATTACATTACTAATATAGAAAAATTAATTTTAATGCAAATTGGTATAAATAGGATAGTAATATAATGAATGACGAGAAACATATTAATAATGATAAAACAGTGAATCACGAGAAACAATGATGACGATAATATAGTGAATGGCGAAAAACATTATTAATGAGGGTAAGGAGGTATATTAATCATGAAAATATAGTGAATGGGCATACACATAATAATGCTAACAATAAAGCGAGTGACAAGATACATTAACGATTTTAATGCAGCGAAAGAGGACAAGCTTATTAATGATGATAATAAATCTAGTGACGAGATACATATATTTAAAATGTCACTAGTTTTACTATCAATAATAATAACAGCAGTTAAGGGAGTGACGAAATATATATTAAACTAAATTAAAGATAACATAGGGAGTGACGAAATATATATTAAACTAAATTAAAGATAACATAGGGAATAACGAAACAAATATTAAGATAATAAAGCGAGCGACGAGACGCATATTAATTATGATAATATAGGAATAAAGATACAAATATTAATTATAATAAATCGAGAGACAAGACACATATTACTGATGATAAATAAGAGCATAAAGATACAAATATTAATGATAATAAAGGGACAGACAAGACGCATATTAATGATGATAACATAGTGAATGCGAAGAAACAATGTGATGTGTACTGCTTGGCTTGATAACACACTACTACCGTGACTCAACAGTCTACGACCTGCTTGATCTACTGCTTCTGGTTACTACCGTAAACGACTGGTGGTTGATATTCATAACTACGTCCAATGTTTATATACTACTACCGTAAACGACTGGTGGTTGATATTCAATAGTTTTATTCCACTTGTCTGGCAACTAACGATCGCAACGAAGCATTAGAAATTTACTGTAAAATTCATTATGAAAGAACATGATTCCGCTCTTCATGATAATACAGGTACACTTCAAACAGCAGGGTTGATATTCAATATGTCTCTTCGCCAACGAAAAGGCTTCTAGCAACATTGTTTCTGGGATGGGTCGGACAAGAGAGCCGGGCCGTGATAATGCACTTTTGTTTGAGCAAAACGAGACGTTTACACGGCACTACAATCAGAGCGTTGCTTTCTGAGCTCAAGTTCAAATACTGGATTCTCAGAAATGTTTAACTAATGTTTCTTTTCTTTTTCTTTCTCTCTTTTTTCCCCTCCCGAACGTTTGTATGGAAAAGGGATTTCCGGAAAGTGTGGAACTATGGCGGTATAGAAGTGAGGCGGGAGTGATAGACAAGAACAATAAGTTGTAGAAACAAATGTCGTGTTATGCAACGGAAACACCTCAGATGATTTCTGAGAGGAAGAAATACAGCGGCGTGACAGATGAAATAAGCAGAAATAAATTGTGTTTGCTGCAGTCAATATTTGAAAGAGCTTCCATACATTGAATAAGAGAATACAGATATATGAGTTATTGTTGAGTTGTGTTCGTAACCCTATGCTATAGTCATAAGTACACATGCGAGAAAGACATCGCCAATGAATGATAGCAACTTTTTTTTTAAGATTGCTTAGTTGGCTGTGTGCTCTCGCGCAGGATTCTCGTGGCAAGGCGCTGTGTACGGGTACAATCCTTCTTCGGGCTGTCTACTGTTCTTTGTTTCTTGCTGTTGATTATTTGTGCTTTTTTCAGTGTTATAAACGTTGATCTTCCCCTGAAAGGATTCGCTCATCTTATATAGGCTTTACCTACAGTCATTAGGTTCCAAGTCCTCCCTCTTATCTCCTCATCCCAGTACCAATTTCATAAAGCAGTTAATTGCTTTATTGATTCTATATATATCCCAAGAAGGACGCACACAAAGAATAACCACAGCCTACACTAACTACAATCAATGTTCATGACTGATGTATGTGTCATCTCAAATGAGTCAGATGTAGAGAATGTTCCGTAACACATGACGTGTAGTCAAGTATTTCGGAACACATCACGGCGTGTAGTCAAGTATTTC
Organism: Megaustenia siamemsis; assembly: GCA_032433765.1. NCBI lineage: Eukaryota > Metazoa > Mollusca > Gastropoda > Stylommatophora > Ariophantidae > Megaustenia > Megaustenia siamemsis. Next base: position 117,261,115 of record JAVIAB010000073.1, on the reverse strand, counting down.
GGAACACATCATGACATGTAGTCAAGTATTTTGGAATACATCACGACGTGTAGTCAAGTATTTTGGAACACATCACGACGTGTAGTCACGTATTTTGGAACACATCACGACGTGTAGTCAAATATTTTGAAACACATCACGACGTGTAGTCAAGTATTTTGAAACACATCACGACGTGTAGTCAAGTATTTTGGAATACATCACGACGTGTAGTCAAGTATTTTGGAACACATCACGACGTGTAGTCAAGTATTTTGGAATACATCACGACGTGTAGTCAAGTATTTTGGAACACATCACGACGTGTAGTCAAGTATTTTGGAACACATCACGACGTGTAGTCAAATATTTTGGAACACATCACGATGTGTAGTCAAGTATTTTGGAACACATCGCGACGTGTAGTCAAGTATTTTGGAACACACCATGACGTGTAGTCAAGTATTTTGACCACATGACGACGTGTAGTCAAGTATTTTGGAACACATCATGACATGTAGTCAAGTATTTTGGAATACATCACGACGTGTAGTCAAGTATTTTGGAACACATCATGACATGTAGTCAAGTATTTTGGAATACATCACGACGTGTAGTCAAGTATTTTGGAACACATCACGACGTGTACTCAAGTATTTTGGAACACATCACGTCGTGTAGTCAAATATTTTGAAACACATCACGACGTGTAGCCAAGTATTTTGAACACATCACGACGTGTAGCCAAGTATTTTGAAACACATCACGACGTGTAGTCAAGTATTTTGAAACACATCACGACGTGTAGTCAAGTATTTTGAAACACATCACGACGTGTAGTCAAGTATTTTGAAACACATCACGACGTGTAGTCAAGTATTTTGAAACACATCACGACGTGTAGTCAAGTATTTTGAAACACATCACGACGTGTAGTCAAGTATTTTGAAACACATCACGACGTGTAGTCAAGTATTTTGAAACACATCACGACGTGTAGTCAAGTATTTGAATGTCTCAGCACGGATATTCATGAATTAACTTGAACTCAAAAGAATTAAAGTAAAAAAAAAAATGTAATTAAAAAAAAATTCTGACGAACAACATGCACATGTGAAGCCCAACGTTCAATGTGACCACCTATCTCCGTTCTCTGAGCTCAATACGTGTCTGACCATTTGCCCTAACGTTGCTTAAATAAAATCTAATACATTCTATTCTCTCTCCTCCCCCACCCCCGTGCTCTCCGCCGTGACTTCCTTGTTTAATCCAGGTTCACATTCGTTGCTTTAAAAAAAAAATACCCATCATCATGTTCAGTTTAAAGGCTGTCAGAGGATGTCTATATGAGCAGACCATGCCAAATTTTAAGAGCACACAGAAACACATTACTATTATTATTATTATTTTTATTATTATTATTATTTGTAGCAGTAGTAGTAGTGCATGAGGCAGACCACGCCAATTTTAAGGAGAGCATTGAAGCACTTTATTATTATTAGATGTTGTAAGAGAGCAGTAATTATAGTAGTAGTGGTGGTGATAGTAGTAGCAGCAGCATCAGCAGTAATAGGAATTGTAGTATGTATTAATTTGCGTTCGCCAGCTTCTTATCTCTGGCGAAGTCCCAAGGGACTGAGTTTTCCTTACGTTTCGGGTCCCAGCCATACAGGCAGATATTCTCCAACTTCAGAGGTACTCTTATATTATTTACGGTTGAAAGTTGTAACGATTAGTGTATATTTTTTCCTATTAATTTAGACCTGGAGCGACCATTTTGACATACTTGTTTTCGATTTCTGTTAATTAATTCTTGAAAGTGCAAGGAATGCACTCAGAAGGAACCACCTGTTTCTTTTCTGCTATCCAGGAGGACTAAATACCGGATATCACTACCCAGAGAGCGCCACGATAGCTCAGTGGTTAGTGAACTGGACTACAAAGGACAAGAGGTAGGGTTCAATTGCACCGCTGGCTTCCGGGTTCACCCAGCCTTTAATGGGTACCGGAATTTTTTCTGGGAATGTGAAGCGGCACGGGCATAATACTGACCACATTATCCCCAAAATCATGTACCGAAGATCTGCAAAAACTATGGTCACTAACCATATTCCCAAACGTCACTTGGCGTGACGGGGGTACTACTTTACTTTTTTACTACCCAGAGACCAAGGGAGGGAGGGTAAAGACACGAAGAAACCACTGATTCGGATTTGTGTGTATGTGTGTTTTTAATATTTCCGCCGTTTGTGATGAGAATCGAACCCGGAATCTTTTTCTCCAAAGGCCGACGTCTGAGTTTAGACTACCCAGTCCCCGTAGAAGTAGTATTGTTATTGCTATTTGACTTGAATGCGGAATACCAAAATTCGAAATATTAGTCAGTTGACACAGACAACATCAAAGAGACTTTGAACATGAAAGCAGAATAAATTGGTGACCTGGCTAGAGAGAGATTCTTACAGATTGGCTATGCTAAATACAACTTTCTGTTAGTGACATGCGACCCAATAATGATGACACATAATCTAGATGTTAAACTATGGGACAACTGACCTCGGCCAAGGCAGGAACGTCATTCAGGGGGAGGAGCAGTGAATCACGAGTGCCTGAGCCAAGAGCAATAAGGCTTTTTTACACCCTCCCCCTCTTTGCGACAATGGGTAATGCTAAGAATAAGGTAAACAAAAAAGGGCGGGAGTTCAACCTGCGTCTTAGCAAGCGGGTTTTTACCCACATGTGCTCGGCCGCCTGTCCAGAAGTGTTCGGTGACTCCTGTTTAGTGTCGTCTTAAGTATCTTAACTCAAGAGCGAGGCGCTTTTCCTCAACTTCCCAGAGTGCACCCTGATACCTATTTCTGTCATCGGCTGGAGTATTTTTTCTCAAACCACAAGTACAATCCGCAATGCTTCCAGCGGGAATCGAAAACGGGTTGTCCGAACGTCGGTAACTTCAATGGTGGTTTTTCCAACTGGCTACTGGGACCTCAGAGGAATGCTATGAATTACCTGAACCTCTACATTAGTACATTTGAGCTTGTCTTTATTTTAACAAAAAGAAAAATAAGTATCTTTGATTGATATATCGACAGATTTCTTACTTAGACGAGAGCAGAGCTCAAAGCATCAGTTTGAACTCATGGGGGAAGGGGGGAGAGAGAGAGAGAGAGAGAGAGAGAGAGAGAGAGAGAGAGAGAGAGAGAGAAAGAGTGACCAGCGTTATGTTGTTGAGATCAAAACATAAATTATGTGACGCAGGTAACATCATACGATATACATATAGACCAAAACCATGGCCAGATGCTGGTGATCATTGTTCCCGATCACATTACGGAAGATATAGCAGCCAATGATAAAGCTGATCAGTATTTCTGCTTACCTACAACTATTGGCACGACAATTTGTCCACTTATCGAGGTGTCTTAGAAAGTACAGGGAAAACATAAAAATGGTGTGTATCAGGCTGAGACGTTTACTATCTTTGAGAAAGTGTGTTACTTTATCATGTTATCTTTACTTTTCCAAGTGTCATTGAACTTTTACAGAGGGCTCGCACGATAATAAATGTTTGTGTGAATCTCTCTCTTAGACATGAAACGTCTCTTCAAACTTTGATAAGAATACGAAAGGTGCTAACCATTACAGTGTTTTTTTCTTTCTCTTTATAATCGTCATTACCCTTACTGGAAAGATGGAGAGAAAGGAGAAGAAATGTCACTCTTTATTCGAACATCTCATGGCTTGTGCAATAAATCTTCAGATACCATCTTATCAACTGAACAGATCTAATCATCAAATGTTCCGACCTTTAACTGATTGCTATAAAAGTCAGTGTAACCCAGTGATAACCTGACAGATTAGCACAATATGTTGTGTTTCTATTAGGCTGATAATATCCGTTATCTTGCTCTGACGGAGATGTTTCCAGTTTGGTTAAGACCTCGTCACCAGTGAACATATTTATGACTTTCCCCGTCTTCGGTCAACTATAATCCTGTGTAGAAGATGGATAAAGCTTATGTAGCTAGAGGTGGTTGGAACTACAGTCTTCCCTCGCTACTTCGCGGATTGTTCAAAAATTCAAAATTGAGGAATTATTATTTTTAAAAAAAAACATTATTTTATGTATGTTATTTATACTATTAATATTTTATTTACATATTTGAAACTATTCTTTAATATTATAATGGTAACATGTGCAATTATATGGTTTCATATACACTTATTGATATTATACATACACTACACAAAAAGTACGTATGTTAAAAATGAGAGGGTGACACTACTTCGCGGTTTTTCACTTATCGCGGCCGGTTCTGGTCTCTATTAACCGCGATAACTGAGGGATTACTGTACCACCATACATTGCATTTTTTTAATGCTTCTCATTTATGAAAATAATTTGCACACAACTTACTTCTCTTCTTTTCTGTCTTTTTATTTTTATCATGAGAATTATCGCTGAACTGTCACTGTACAAATAAATAATTTTGTTTCAGATTTCTTCGCTCCTTGCCGCTATTATTTTCGTGTCTGCTCCCTCCTCTCTCCTGTGTGTGTGTGTGTGTGTGTGCGTTTCTCTCCCCTCCTCGTGTCGCTTTCACTTTTTCACATTCTTCCTCCCTCCATCTAACTATCCATCTCTGTCTGTCTATTTATATATCTCTACCTCCGTCCCTCAGTTCATATCTCCCAATCAAGTGACTTCATTTCTCCCCTCTACATCAACTCACTCTATACTCCAGGACCAATTGCGGCAATGAAAACATGCAAAACACAATTTCAGACTAAATTTCAATCAGTCCGGGAAATAGCTTGCCGCTCCTAATCAAGCCTATATTGTGATACCTCTGGCATTCAGACATTCTATTATGGGGCTGGCCATAAGGCCGTGATACGATCTTCGATCACAATAAAAATAGAAAAACACGAACGGGACGTCAAGTTAGGGTACCGATTTGCTACGATCCTCACAGGAACAGCTCAAAGTTGGAAAATGATTACAATATAAAAAGAAAACAAAAGAAACTTGAATTAAGATGTTCTATAATATGTTAGTATATATATATATATGGGTGTCCGGTTAGCGCAATCGATAGGCGGTTGGCTTACCACGGCAACAGCCGGGTTCGTTCCCTGGCGAGGACACCTGGGTTTTACTAATTCCCTAAAAATTAGTGGGAGCCGCGATAGCTCAGAGGTTAGTGAACTGGACTACTACGGACAAGGGGTAGGGTTCGATCCCAACCGACGGCTCCGGGTTCACCCAGCCTTAAATGGGTACCGGATTTTTCTGGGAAAGTAAAGCAGCACGGGCGTAATACCGACCACATTACCCCAAAAATCATGTGCTGAAGGTCTGTAAAATATAGGGTCACTAACACCATATTTCCCTATACGCCACTTGGCGTGACGGGGGTACTTTACTTTTTTATATATATATATTTATATATATTATTCATATATATATATATATATATATATATATATATATATATATATATATATATATATATATATATATATATTTATATATATATATTTATACATATATAGATTCACATACACACAATACAAACGAACAATATGCATCCTACATACTCTATAGTTTGGTCTATAAATTGCATATCTGGGGGTCAGAATTCGTGTACAGTTGACATCTTTGAAGGACATGTTCTGGGTCTGTAGATCAACTTGACATGATGTACACTGGGGGATGAAGTCATTTGCACTTTGTATAGGCTGTCGTTCAGCGTACAGTGGCCTAATCGGAGTCGGATGATTGTGGTTTGTGTTTTCTTGTTAGGTTCAGGATAGGACCTTGTGGGATCTAGTCTGTCATGAACTTCCCTATGTTCATTTGATTAACTGTTTTTGCTTCCTTCATTGCTACTCTGGGTAAAGTCCTTCATTAGTACCTGATATTACATGTTTGTCACACGCCATTTGCGGTTTTACCGCTCGGGTAAGGGAACAAGTGCAATTAACATGTCAAGTGAAAATAAAGGAACAAATTCAACAGTTTACAAGCACAATTCTAGTTGTTTACGTAGTCATATACATGATGGTCAAATAGAAACGTTTAAAGGAATTTGAAAAGGGTCAAGTGAACACTAAAAGACAAAACATCTCCATGGCAACAAAAAAATCACCATGGCAAACTTGTAGATTTAAAATAGCAGATACATCTTTGCGGAAAGCGCAACCGCATAACGAGTTAACACAATTTTTTTTTAAATAATAATAATAAAAGGGAAAAAAGAGAGCGCAACCCAAAAAATGCGAGAATAAAACTGCAATAACTGCAGATTTTCAAGTATACGAACGAGAAATATTCCATGCAAGTTACTACAAATGTAATTTATGTGCAGGGACCGTATGATATGCAATCCCCCGCCCGTTTTTCTTGTATTAATCAATGTCTATCAAAGATTACATGTCAGAGGCAATTATAATTCGCTCCAAGATACAAGGAACTCGCGTAGGTTTATACAGCTAAATTCAAAGCAAAAACAAAGTACTGAAATGTAAAGTGCAAGAAAGAAAACAATCCGTTACTTTTAACAATATTTGTCCACATACACGTACATTTCCTAAATATGTCCTTGTGCCCAAACCAGATGCAGCATCATTAACACTATCATCATGTCAGAAGAGAGGTCGCTTTGCACAACTGACATGCTCCCAGAATCAATGGTCTGGCAGGAGGCGGGGACGGGAAGGATATGGGGAATCGATCTGGGGCTTGGAGTGGAGGCCGATCACTGATAACAATTGGCACTGTGGTCAAACATCCTGATTTTGCTGTTGATTTTTCTCTCCGCGCCCCTTTTAATTTTCTTTAATCGCAGTTTGAAATCTTGACTCAAGAAACGCCCATACAGATCATGACGATGGAGCTCTGATGTACCCTGTCTTTAGATGTTGCGATTACGGCACGACTGTTGGTTGTGGCTGTCTCGAGCATGACCGGCTCTTGAAAGTTCTGCTGGTGTAAGTGTTTGGACGAAAGGCACAAACAAAAGTCGCAATTACAAACACTAGCGTCGGGACAGAAGCGGGAAGAACGAATCCTTGAAAAATGCAGTTCTGTGGCAGTCCGTGCTCATATTAAATCAGATTGTGCGCAGTTCTATGTGTCCAAGGTTAGTGGTAATATATCCCCCAATATATCCTACTTCAGCTCACGGTGTCACACTTTGATCAAGAGTTATCTGCCCCCTTTTGATGTTAATCCCCACCTCTAGCATTACTCCTGCAAGTCCTCCTTCCCATCCCAACTTTAATCATTAAAAATGTGTACCATTCACGTCTGTGATCATAGTGTTAACGATGATATTTCGCCCTGACTATCGACATGTCATATTCCTGGCAGAAATTGCCACACTAGGACGCAACACTTACCCAGAGAAAACCTCGTGTGCCTATTTTCAGACACTGGATGAAGACGCCGCGTTGGTCAGAAAGAAAAAAAGAACATTCTCCGTCGATCGTAAACTTAGGCCTGCCGATCAACAGTTGAGCAGACAATAACAACTTTACAGCTGCAACTCAACTTGATAAAATACATATGATTGTAAACAATCCAGATTGATAGACTTATATACCAAGCGAATTCCAGTTACGTCGTTATATTATACCAGTGTGGCTTCCTTTTTATTGTATAGTTACTGGTGATAGCTAACGTCTCAATGGTCCAAATTATCCAAAGAACAGAACGTGTACTCTTTCTTTTTTATTACTGCTTTTCACCTCAGACTCTCTTCCCTTCATGCCTGAGCGAGGCCTATCTTTCACGTTGTTTAATTGATGGCGGCTGTGGTGAGATAATTGAGACATCACAGTCAACACATTCATTAAGATTCGAGTTACTACTATTCTTGCTTTAGCTTAGATTCTTGCATGTAGCCAGCCAGTCTCTTTCCACACCATTCTTACTCTACCCCCTCTTCCCATTATCAGAAATAAAGGCGGTTTCTCGTTTTCATATAATAGAGGTTATCATAAACGGTCAAATGACTGACACGTCTGGAAATATGACTGCTATTGACTTGGCAACACAACACACGCCATCCATCTTGAAGGTTTGTAACAGAATCGTAATTGCTGCAAACGGAGTCATACAATCTACAGTACAACACAGACAGTGCGATGATATTGACCATGTGGTTGTTGATTGTGTGTAGAGTATAGGCATGTTCAGAGTACAATTAAGGACATCAAACACTTACAGTATAGCTTACATGACTTCACTAAAAAGAAATGTATTATTTCAGCAGCACAATTCAAATACTGAAGAGCACAGGAAGGATCAACGACTCAAATCTGATCAAGACCTTTTTCTAGTTGGATTCAACCCCAAACCGAAAGAGCAGATTTTCCTAAATACACATCTTTGAGATTTGTCGAGTTACTTTCCCTGCATCAATAAAACCGCAATCGTAAACTGAGATAAAAAAAAAATGGAGCATACATTTTGGAGAGAGAATGAAAATTAAAGCAGTAGAAATATGAACCGGAACTGTGCAATTTATAATGAAGAAAAATAGCAGTATAAATATAAACAGGAACATGTAATTTATAATGAAGAAAAATAGCAGTATAAATATAAACAGGAACATGTAATTTATAATGAAGAAAAATAGCAGTAGAAATATGAACCAGAAATGTGCAATTTATAATGAAGAAAAATAGCAGTATAAATATAAACAGGAACATGTAATTTATAATGAAGAAAAATAGCAGTAGAAATATGAACCAGAAACATGTAATTTATAATGAAGAAAAATAGTAGAAACATGAACCAGCAACATGTAATTTATAATGAAGAAAAATAGCAGTAGAAATATGAACCAGAAACATGTAATTTATAATGAAGAAAAATAGTAGAAACATGAACCAGAACATGTAATTTATAATGAAGAAAAATAGTAGAAACATGAACCAGCAACATGTAATTTATAAAGAAGAAAAATAGCAGTAGAAATATGAACCAGAAACATGTAATTTATAATGAAGAAAAATAGTAGAAACATGAACCAGCAACATGTAATTTATAATGAAGAAAAATAGTAGAAACATGAACCAGCAACATGTAATTTATAATGAAGAAAAATAGCAGTAGAAATATGAACCAGAAACATGTAATTTATAATGAAGAAAAATAGTAGAAACATGAACCAGAACATGTAATTTATAATGAAGAAAAATAGTAGAAACATGAACCAGAACATGTACTTTATAACGAAGAAAAATAGTAGTAACGATAAGTCAGAAGAAAGTACACGAACTGTAGATTTAGCCTACTTTAGAAAGTAGGCTAAATGTGTAAAATAGGCGAAAGGTTATGTTTTGTGAAGAAATACAAGTCACGAAAAATGAACATGTAAGCTCTACTCGCGGCCCCCGTATAGTATTAATATATTTGTGCCTATCTCTAAGTAAAATGAGGCTGGAAGTAATTTTGTGTAGAGTTCGAGAATTATATCAGGAAGTCAGAAAAAATTGTGTGCATAGTTAGACGTGTAAAATGAAATAAGAAAATTGTGTGTATAGTTAGACATGTAAAATGAAATAAGAAAATTGTGTGTATAGTTAGACAAGTAAAATGAAATCAGAAAATTGTGTGCATAGTTAGACATGTAAAATGAAATCAGAAAATTGTGTGTATAGTTAGACATGTAAAATGAAATCAGAAAATTGTGTGTATAGTTAGACATGTAAAATGAAATCAGAAAATTGTGTGCATAGTTCTAGAAAGGTAAGAAGCAACAGGAAGAAGTTCTATGGTGAATACGAATGAAATAAAACAGTACGTCTGAAAATATTTCTGGTATATCAGCAATTGCGAGCTCAATTGTTAAGTCAAGAAATAAAAAAAAAGTCACACAGAAATTACGTGTCCTATAGAATATTGAACAAAACATCCTGCTATACAAATGCAGCATTTTTTTTATTTGTTTTAAACTTGGCTCGATGTTTATAAACTGTCTGTCTTTGCAGCATGTCTGTGTTTATAAACTGTCTATGTCCCCGCAGAACATCTGTGCTTATAAACTGTCTATGTCCCCGCAGAACATCTACTCAGTGTTTATAAATTGTATATGTCCCCGCAGAACTTCTGTGCTTATAAACTGTCTATGTCCCCGCAGAACATCTACTCAGTGTTTATAAATTGTATATGTCCCCGGAGAACATCTACTCAATGTTTATAAATTGTCTATGTCCCCGCAGAACATCTGTGCTTATAAATTGTCTATGTCCCCGAGGATCTTATAAACTGTCTATGTCCCCGAAACAGCTGGCCGCAATGACTGACTTTTCTGTGTCGTCACACATCAACGTAAGATCATCAGTAGCGTAGTGTTAGAGCGCTGGCTTGGACATGAGTTTCATCGACATTCTCCAGTGGACCAAACTGATGTGAAATGGGTATCCGGCCCCATGAGTAAGGTCATAGGTAATGGAAATAACAGCTAGAAGAGCTCCCCAAGAGACACTCTTTACAGTCGCCAACGTAAAGCTGTAACCATTTTCTATATTATTATTATTATTTTGTATTCCTTTTCGCTCAATAAATAGATGTAAAGTAAAAGTAAAGAGCACCGTCACGCCAAGTGGCGTACAGGGAATACGGTGTTAGTGACCATAATTTTTACAGACCTTCGGCACATGATTTTGGGGGTAATGTGGTCAGTATTATGCCCGTGCCGCTTTATTTTTCCAGAAAAAAATCCTGTACCCATTTAAGGCTTGGTGAACCCGGAAGCCGTCGATCAGGATCGAGTCATTTATAACTCAGTTCACTAACCACTGAGGTATCGCGGCTCACTAATAATCAGATGTTGTACGGTGTAATTTGTATATAGTAGGAGCTGCGGTAACGCAATGTTTCTGAACAGAACCAAATGACGAGAGATGGGATTTTCCTAGTAGACTCGATCACCTTCTGACTTTTACTGGGAAACAAGGGCGCACTGATGTAATACTGACTAGATTGTGCACAAGAAAAATGTGGTGACGGTGGAAAATATGGTCACTAATTTCATTTATAACACATTCGTCACGGGACATCATGGGGTTGTTTCCCCTCTTCTAAGTCTTTTTGTGAACAGGAGTGAGCTAGGGCACTGTAGGAACGAAGCGAGCTTCTGAGGTCTGCGTGAGCAAACTATTCATAGAGATGGTAAATGTGTTAGAAAATTGAATTGTCAATACATCGTGGTGTTTTATGTTGAGCGGCGTTTTATCACTGCTATGTTTAAACACAGATCAAATTATGCTGTAAATGTCAACATAGAATATGGAGCCAACATAATTCTGAACTCATCCTTATCGCCTGTTACAGACACACTATTACTGCATGTAATTGTCATCACTACTGATACTAACATTATTGTAGAATTGTGCGCCTAGTAGTGTCATAACAAGTGTGCATGCTAGCATTCGCAGATGTGCAAATACAAATGGGCACATGTGTAACATAATACAGTTCAACACGGCACATCACAACCAAAGTATGTATATAAATTAGTAGCATGTTGGATAAACAAAGAAAGAAAGATTGATTGTTTACGAAGAAAAAAAAAGTTGGAAGTTCAGATCTAAGACAACACATTCGGAAAGGATTCAGGCGATCAAGTAAAAAAACAGTAATAGCGCATGCGAATATAAAGACAAGAACCACAATGATAATAAGAATATAGGAACAGTTTTATCTGTAATCATCAGAAGAGGAATTCACATCAACGAGAAGTGGAACATATGTCAATCAGGACATTGGTCAATAGACGACAGATGATGGATAATGATCATCATGTGCCATACCGGTTGGCGTAGGCAATTCCACCCCAATCTTCTATCAACAGTGCATCCTATCAGTTCTGTTGTTGACTGTTTTCTATGTCATGACACCAAGCTATCTAGTATCTTAATTCCTTGTCGCCCGCGATCTCTCTTTCCCAGCATTTTGCCAGTTGTCACCAAGTATTCAAACTTTCCTCCTCTCATGATGTACCCGAAAATGTCAATTGTTTCTTTGATATTTTTAGGGGCCCCTATTTTGTGTTGGCCTCTTTGATTATGTCCTATATGGTCTTTTTAGCTGTCGGAAACTTTCAACATTTTTCTGAGAAATCCCATATCGGTGGCCTCTAATCGTCTTTTTATTTGTTTGTTTTAAATCCATGATTCGCTTCCATAGGTTAGAATTTACTCACTTCTACTTAAATTGACATGTTGCACACAACGTTTTTCATTTTTTGAAATTTTGGCCTGAGCTATTCTGCTTTTTATTTCTGTGGTGCGTCTTCCAACTCATGGACAATAGGCAATGAATGAACATACCAATAACAAGTGTTTCTTGAACAAATAAATAAAATAAAAGACGTCTCATCTCAATTGTTTACACAGTTTATCATAGCAACAGAAAGTGTTAACAATAATTCACACCACGATGCTTTTAAATTCCTAAACATACGACCTGCACGACTCACCAAGTTGTTGCCACGTGTTTTTATTATTTATAATTGCCCAATTTGTTCTGTCTTTTAGTTGTGTGATGCCTGGAGAGCTGGATGAAAAGTGGCGCATCTCTAATATAAAGCATACCAGGTACCATTTGTTCTTTAGCCAAGACACTGGCCGTACATGTCAACGTTTTACTTGTAGGTGATGACCGTACTGTTTAACCATTACAATTTGTGCGAACTAGATATATGGTATTGTCTTCTTGTTCTGGTATGTTCGCCCGGACACTACTCCTTTTCTGTACCTGCTAAGTGGCCGTAGATGTATTTGTTGTTATTATGAATCGAGAAGCCTATGCGCTAACGCCATTTGGACCAATGCTATGTAATGACATCTACAGATATTTCTGAATCCCCTTGTATTTCCATAGACGTTGTTCCATTTATCAGGTATTTGAGGAAATAGAATAGCTCTCATGTCAGTGGGTTTTGGACAATTGAAGGCGTCAATCATCAGCTACACGTAAGACTACATTGAACGCATAAATTTGTTTTCACCGCCACTTTAAAAATGAAATAGCAATTGCCGTCCCCTAGAAATCATTTATGAAACAGATAAAACGGTACTGAACAGCTAGACTACAAGAAAGACAATACAAACTACACCGTTTCAGCAAAAGCCTTCATCAGGTATAACAAACAAATGATACACATTAAACACAAACTGTGAAGGCAGAAAGCACGACTCAGCTCTCAAAAATAGCGGAAATGACGGTGACCAGAATTTACGTGGAGTCTAGTTAAAAGATCGATAGTAGAAGTAATGACGTAGTAGTAGTGACGGCGAGAGACGACAGAGAAAACAATAATAAGTGGCGGCTGTATATAAAAGGAGATTAGTACAGATACCAAACAAACACAAATATTAAATAATATACGGGTCCACGAGTACAGCTGCAAAAAACATAATATGGTATTTTGAGCAACTACACTAAGAGATAGTTAAGACAAAGTGCAAAGTTTTGGCAAAAGTCTTTATCAAGCTTTTCTGTTTTTTTAATGTAATGTCTGAACTTATATCATTAGAAATCACAGTTTGAGACTGGACGGTTCGTGCCTGGAAAAGGAGGAGCAGGTACTGCACACAAGGTCGAGATGCTTCCTGTTGGGGTTTACAACAGGGCGGCCATATCTGCTATTGTTGGCCAACAAATGTGACGCAATTTATGGATAAAGCAAAACATGTTGGAACGATCGATCCTATGTGAACATCACAAATATATGATTCCGTCCGTATGTGGATACAGTTTACGGTCAATATGGTACACGATATACTACATAAATGTGACGATCCCCCGCATATGGACGAAGCTCATAAATATAAGCTTATAAATAGTACCATCATCAACTACCAAAGTAGCAATTACAGTAAATGCTCTGACAGTCGTAAAACTCGAGGCTCATCTCTTATGCGAGCATCACGTGATCCGTCTGTTTGGAACCGTAACGTCTCATATAAACGCAAAGGTAGCGATACTATATGGCCCTTTTTGTCTTGTCAGACGGTCTAGTGGAGGCTATTGTGTATTTTTTTTTCTGGGTGAGGTTTTGTTTTTGTCGAACAGCTTCTCTCATGGCTAATTCTTCAAACGTTTGATAAACACACACGGCCACAGAATGAACAAGTCAGGCCCACTGATCCACAGGGTTTTCCATCCTTTGTCATGAGTCTTTTCCCTTCTAAGTTATGCCGTAGCACAGTCTCAAATGAGCCGCGATAGCTCAGTGGTTAGTGAACTGGACTACAAAGGACAATAAGTAGGGTTCGATCCCAACCGACGGCTTCCGGGTTTACCCAGCCTTTAATGGGTACCGGATTTTGTTCTGGGAAAGTAATGCGGCCCGGGCGTAATACCGACCACATTACCCTAAAAATCATGTGCCGAAGGTCTGTAAAACGTATGGTCACTAACACCATATTCCCTATACGCCACCTGGCGAGACGGGGCTCTTTACCTTTTAACACTCTCAAATGATGTTATACCATTCCGTATGCATGCTCTCCATGATGTGCGATCACTTGCCAGATGTTCCCAGTCATTTTCACAGATGGAGAAATCATTCAGAGATGAATATCAATATCTCGTAGTTTAGGTCTGCCGATTTGTCTTTTTCCGTGTATTAGTTCACCATAGATTATTTACTTGGGATGCATTTTTCTTAATCATCATCATTGAGTGCCGTCTCCGCATCGAAGGTTGGCTACCATGTAACGCCATTCCACTCTGTCTCTTGTTTTGATTGTGTAGATAGTCATATGTTGACTTGTCCATCTTTTGATGTTACTCGTCCATGTTAGTCTCGGTCCGCCTCTGCCTCTTTTACCTTGTATTTTCCCTTCCAATATTACTTTTTTACGCTGTTGTGTCTTTTAACATGACTCAAAAATGTCATTTGTCTTGCTCTAATTGTTGTTTAGTAGTTCTCTTTTAATTTTTAGTTGTTTTAAAACTTCCTCGTTTGCTTTCTTTTCTTTCCATCCAATTCTATCTATTCTTTTATAAATCCACATTTCAAAGGCTTCAATTTTCTGTTCTGTTTTCTGGTCTAATGTCCATGTTTCTGCACCATATAGGAATATTGAGAAGATGTAACATTTTGCTATTCTTAGTTTTAGCCCTGTTGTTTTTTGTTTTGATGTTAGTATATTTTTCATGGCATTGAAATTACTTTTTGCCACACCTATTCTTTTGTTTATTTCAGTTGTACATTTTCCATCACTGGTTATAGTTTGTCCAAGGTAGTTGTAGTTCTGAACTGTCTCTAGATGTATTCCTTCAACTTTGATATTTAATTGAAGGTCTTGAGAATTTTCTTTGTTTATGATCATAGTTTAAACTTTTTTGATATTCATTTCTAGTCCATATTTTTTGCTTGTCATGTTTATTACATTAAGTAATTGTTGTAGATCTTTAGGATTTTTTGCTAGTAGTACAGTATCATCAGCATATCTTAGGTTATTTATTATCTTCCCATTAATGTTTAGGCCTGGCATCTCAGTGATGTTTTTAAAGATTTGCTCAGTGTATAAATTGAACAAGTTTGGTGATAGGATGCATCCTTGTCTTACTCCTCTTTTTATATCAATGGATGTAGAGTTCTCTTTATTATATTCTATTATTAATGTTTGCTCCTAGTACAAATTACATATCAGTCGTATGTCTGTCTGTGTCATCCAGATTTATATCTTTTATGCAGTCTATAAGTTGATTATGGTGTATTCTATCAAATGCTTTGGTGTAGTCTATGAAGCAGGCATATATATATTGGTTTGTTTACTTCTATGTACTTTTCCAATCAATGTCCTCATGCTGAATATGGCTTCTTTTGTCCCACTGTTTTTTTTCTGAATCCGAATTGCTGCTCATCTAATTCAGTATTAATTTTATTCGGAATCCTTCCTTGCATAACTTTTAGTAAAATTTTGGTTACCTGGCTCATTAGGCTTATTGTTCTAAAATCACTGCATTCAACTGCACCATTCTTTTTAGGCAATGCAATGAAAGTTCATGTTTTTAGATCGTTTGGTATGTATCCTGTATGGTATATGTCATTGCATATGTCTGTGATCACTTCAATGCCAAAATCTTCTAGTGCCTGTATCATCTCTATCTGTACATTGTCAGATCCTGCTGCTTTTCCCTTTTTCATTGTTTTTATAGCTTTTTCTACTTCAGATTTTAGGATTTTATAGCTGGATTTACATTTTATAATTGGTTTTTTGGCCCTTTCGTCATGAAATAATTATGTTATGTATTCCTGCCATCAATCGATTATATCTTTGTTGTCTGTTAGCATTCTTTCCTCTTTGTTTGCAATACATCCGCTGCCTGCAGCTTTTTTGTCTTTATTAGTTATTCTTTTTATTTATGTGTGCATTCCTCTTAAATTTTTTTAACTTTCCATAGTTTCGACTTCTAGACATCTTTGGTTGAGCCAGTCTTCTTTTGTCTTTTTGCACATTTTTCGTATTTCATTATCAATTTCCTTGTATCTGGCAGTGTTCTTAGCTTGTCTTCTCTCTTCTATTTTTTCTAAGATGTTGTCAGTTATCCCTTTTTGTTTTTTTGTTACTTTCCTTTTTGGGTAAGGTGATGCAGAATTCTTGTATGTTGTTTTTTATGCATTGCCATTTGGTTGCGACTTTTTCTTCGGGATTTTCTCTTCTGTGCTGCTCAATCCCTTCTTCTAGCAGCTTCTGATATGTGTTCTTTACTTGTACATTATAAGTTTCTTTTACATCTTTCTGATTTAAAGCTGTTGTATCTATTGGTATTGCTGAATTAGTATTTTGTTTCTTTCTCTTTAATTTGATTTTCATTTTAATCATTACAGGATTGTGATCTGAATTAATATCTGCTCCTGGATAGGTTTTGGCTTTCTTGACGCTGTTCCGGAATCTGTCTTTTATCATTATATAATTTATTTGATTCCTCTTTCCATCTCCAGGGCTTTTCCACGTGTATAATTTCCTTTTCTCTTTCTCAAAGTAGGTGTTACATAATATCAGTCTGTTTTCTTCACAAAATTGAATTAATCTTTCTCCTCTGTTATTTCTTTTTCCTAAACCATGATTTCCTATAATGGTCTTATATCTGCCTTTTCCTACTTTAGCGTTCATGTCACCCATTACAATCAAGATGTCTGAAGATTTCACTTGCTTCATAACTTATTTAGATCTTCATAGTATGCTTCTATTTGTTCATCTGTATAATCTTGAGTAGGTGCGTATGTCTGTATTATTGCTATGTCAAATGGCTTTGTTTTCATTTTTATGAATATAACCCTATCATTGTATGTCAAGTGAGTATTTATATATTTTTGTACTTCTTGTTTTATTAGGATGCCTACCCCTCTTTGGTGTTCTGTTGTTTTACCTGAGTATATAAATGTATATTTGTCGTCTTGTATGTATCCACTTTCCTTCCATCTTGTTTCTGATATGCCTAAACTATCAATGTTTAATCGGTCTGCTTCTATCATAAGATTTTCAAGTTTTCCTTGTTGGTATAAGGTCCTAACATTCCATGTGGCTATTTTTAGCTCGTTCCTAAAACAGTAGTTAGAATTTCTCTCCATGGCTTTCTTTGGAATGTTACGTGATGAGGCTCCAATCTCTTTCACGGTGGTCTGCCATATTCGTCTTTCGTGTTCTGAATATGCCTCATGTGTACCACACACTTTGCTGTTTTCGCTTTCTGCGCCGTTGATTATTTCTAATTCTTCGGCCCCATCCACCGTCACAGACTTTTCACATATGGGTTAAACACACCCGGTCGGCGCCATTGTTGTCGAATTGTGTGCTAGCCTACCGAACCGCGAACACACGCCACAAAGAAGAATAAATCATATTCCAATTAAATATCGGTAAAGTTCACAGTCCATCCACCGTCAGAAGTATCCTTACTCCAACGCCATGTTAGTTAACCTATTTTCGGGACTATGACTGGTCAGCTCTGGTTCAATGATCAACAGTCAGTTATGGGCTGCGGTGACTGGTCAGCTCTGGTTCAATGATCAACAGTCAGTTATGGGCTGCGGATCGCTAACAGTTCATTTGTCGAACTTCGTCTGCAGGTTTCAGACAACGTGAGTGGCATAGACAATCACGTGACTAACAATACAAATAAGATCTGAGACGCTCTCATTACGTTTCATTATTAGCACGTCCAGTTTAAAAAGCATTACTTCAACACCATTTTCAATCAAAGAGGTATACATACATGTACAAGCCAGCGAAACGTGTAAAATCTACTTGCTGTTCTTCAATCACTATAGAATGGGCCTGGTATAATGGAGTGCCTTAAAACAAGCAATAACGTGATATGATTTTTATTACTTCATTTCCGCAGAATGTTATTCATTAGCACCAAAAGTCAGACAGAACAAGGTAATAAAGTTGTGCAACTCGACTGATCCTCGTTTCAAGTGCGACTGAACGCCAACACTGCACGGCGACACGAGAGGTGAGTCGGTACGCTCTTTTCTTACAAGTTGTTACAAAAGGAAAACCGAGCTTTGTCCCGAAAGGAGGGCTCTTCACCTTTCATCAAATGCTAACATTGATCC
Organism: Megaustenia siamemsis; assembly: GCA_032433765.1. Taxonomy (NCBI): domain Eukaryota; kingdom Metazoa; phylum Mollusca; class Gastropoda; order Stylommatophora; family Ariophantidae; genus Megaustenia; species Megaustenia siamemsis. The sequence continues at coordinate 117,242,540 of JAVIAB010000073.1, read as the reverse complement.
TTGACTGGGTCTAAAACAAGTCAGTGTGTACACAGTTTGGATAGATCACAAAAAGTCCATACTCTTTCTGCTTTAAGTTACATTAACCAGCCTACCCCAATCTACCTTTCCCCTTTAAAAACACACCATACCTCTCTTATTTTCTTTTATCTCCTACCTTATTTCCCGTATTGCCAATTTTACCGTGGCCATGCACGCTTTTTCCCCTATCACCACATAGCAACGATACAAGCAAAGCGCTATGACGAATATGTGTGTTTGATTTAAAAGACTTTTTATCTACCAGTAACATATGAGGCAACACCGAGGATCACTTGAAAAGGACGATTATATTTACCATAAAATTTGGAAATGTGATAAATAATGTTAGAAAATATATAGGATGGAGGAATTATATCTCTTCTACAGCGTTAACTATCGTCGTTAGTTTACGTTACAGCAAGCCGCGATATTAATAACTTTTGGCCCGACACATCCGTCTTCGACTTTAGAAGATTTTTAAACAATTTTGCACGGGTAGCGGCTATGTTGACTCTTTTCGACTTTTAACTGCCAGTGGTATTTAACGTGCGCAGAGTTAATGCGGTAACTCTTTTTTCATTCCCCTAGAGGGCCGGGCATTGAGTCTTATTACCCTGAAAACTATCTTTACGACACATAGTAACATTGCTGGTGTAAGTCGGGGGGCAACGATAGAACCCGAGGGTAAAGGCCGCTTGGTCAAGCAGTCGCCACGACGTGAGACTCAGGATTTTTATTTCACCCCGATAGAAAAAATCCTTTCTGTCTACAGCGGGCTTCGAACACCATACGCCGGCTTTTCAGCTAGCGAAACAGTGGTTTTAGCCGCAAGGCCACGCGCATCATTACCCTGAGAATGGGGCAAATTAAAGCCACCAAGAAACCACCGATTAGAAAGAAAAATTCCCACCGTACGTGGTGGGATTCGAACCCAGGACTTTTCTGCCCAGAGACCGACGTATTGTCCCTAGATCACCCAGATAACACTGAATATTACTACTTAAAAGTAACAATTTTTTCGTAAGGCTTGCATGGTGTACTCGCCACGGAGGTGGTATTACTGACGAATTGTTTATGACAACCTGCCACCACAACGCGATACCATTCTTCTTTCCTAAAAAAGAAACATTTTAAGTGGCTCGCTGAACACCGAGGCCGCGCCGATTTGGACAATAACAGCCACAAAAACTCAACAGACGAGCACACTAACCACATCATCGCTTCCAAACAGTGAACATGACCTACTATCAATAATCAACATGTATACGGCTGGCTGGACATTGAAGACATGTGTCACGTGAGCTAAGCAGTTGATGTGCACACACGAGTTCAAGTCTCAGAGTTGTGTTGTCACCTAACAGCTAATGAGACAATCTACAGGAACATATGCACAACAACAGCACCCAGAAAGTTTCTGTGTCTATGTCTCACCTCGGGGAGTTCCATCTAATGAACACAAACTTAATTATGTGTGTTATTTTTATGATTATTGTTTCAGCTTCTTAAATAGCAATGGTCAAACCTAGAAGAATACTTCTTCCTTCCTTCCTCATCTGCCTTTCAGCATCGAGAGGAGATATAATTTGCGGTCTTTTACTCTTCTGTTCGCTTCTGCTGCTGTTGTTTCCTAGTGCTTCTAATATTCCATCGATCCATCTTTTTCGTGGTCGACCCTTGGGTCTGGTGTTCTCGCAACGTTTATTGAGGGCTCGTTGCGTTGTGTTTTGATCACTCTGCCTTGCCACGTAGCCAAACCATTGTATCTGTTGTTTCTTTATATATTCTATGATGGAGGTTCTCAGTTCTTCATTTATGATCTTGTCTCTGATGCTATTTCCTGTCATTCGTTTAACACGTTTCATCTCAGTGGAGGTTATTTTTCTTATTATTCTTGCATCTAGGGTCCAGATCTGGTGGCATTGGTAGGCACAACGTACAAGAAAACTACTATTAACTTCAATCAGGACAGGTTAATGTGGACTGCTGTTGGAAGTTGAATAGATCTCTGTTTGACTGGTAATGTCTTCTAAACTGAACGTCTAACACACTACAGGGCTCTGACATGAAACGCAACTAAAGAAGTGGACTTTTCATTCAGGTACACTGTGTCAAGGAGAAAATGAATTATAACGCAAACAGGATTGAGAGATTCCCGACGATGAGATTAAATGCAATGCTGAAACGTTATGTATAGTTTCCTATCATGCATATACATCTACACATACAGACACAACGCCTTGACTGAAGTTTGTTTAAGCACATATGCGTCTGCATGCACACCTCATATTTGATAGATAATGTATGTGAAAACTAAAGGCATTATCATTTTATTTGTTAAAAAAAGATTAAAATCTAAATTTCAAAGTTTAACACAATGATGTAGCTCTGTGAAATATTGTAATGTCCGGTAGGGTCTATACTCATTTTTGTTGACAGGTTATAAAGACACCACCACCGCACCTTAATTATTATTCTTTATGCATGTGACCATTTCAGTCAATAATAAATAAATGAAACAAACTATAAGTACATTACTGTCATTAATGTAGAGCTAAATATTATATTGTAGTTATAGTTATGTGAAGGCAGATCAATCGAGCAAACATTTGGTTTATCAGCATCAGGCCCCAAGATCGCAATTAAAGGAGATTTCAATTTATTATATCGCTTGATGTCAGTGCAAATTTTCAATTTATGGGTAAGGAAATGTACTTCCCGAAAGATATCAAAGTGGGCGTTAAGTATGGAACCATATAGTGTGTTGTTAAATGTGTGCATTTGATGATGTGTTTTTTCTTCAATTAGTAATTACAGTTTTTGTTAAATTAAAAAAAAAACATTACACTATTCTGTTTATTATGAAATTAATATTATTTGTTATTTGTAACCGCGTGGGCCTATTGAATGTTTATTCTTCCAGCTGTTATGTGCTATTTTTGCTTTTTTTTTTAACTATTTGAATTTCTTTGTGTTAATAATTAAGCCTTTTCTATAATTCATTATAGCTTTTTTTTACATTATATATTTTCTAAAATATGCAATTTATTGTCAAGTAAATATTGTTCAAGAATAAGCTGTTAATGGTGTAAATCTTTATACCTGGTTCTCAATCAATCTATCGCTGTCATTATAAGCTGCATGAAACCCCAGGTAGTTAGAGCGTGCTCTATGAGTCTTACAGGAACATGCTAAAACTATTGAGAAAAATGTAAGGCGGATTCCTACGATTAGTTCGGATACCGGTTCTAATAATCGTGCAATAACAGACAGATTATGGGACTGGATGAACCAAGTGCTCAGATGAGATAAACAAAACAAGATCACAAGAACCATCAGGCATTTAAATCTCGAAAGAAGGCGAAATAGAAGAAAACCAATTACAACTTGGCGCAGGTCAGTACAAACAGAGATGAATAGTATTGGTCAGGCACGGATGACTAGGTGGCATCAGGACAGGAGGTTCCGGGTTCGATTCCAAATACAGGTGGTGGGGATTTTTCAAAAATCAAATAAATGTTGTCTTCGTGACTTTACCTTCCTCTAGTCTCTGACTGCTAGAGAGATCTCATATCTGGCCCTCTTAGAAAACGGCGAAAAATAATAGGTCCGGCGTGTACTCGTGCTCGTTAAGAACACTTGGCAGTTTAAAGTGGACAAAAGTAGGCCACAAATGGCCGCTGTCCGGGAAAAAAATTTTATGGAAATCCACTCCTCCATGCCAAAGACGGATGCGTCGGGCAGTTAATTAGCTCCGAGCACCGCTATTGGTCTCTTGAAGACAGCTATTACAAAGTATGTACACAATGAAATGCAAGAAGAACAACTTCAAACCTTGATTGGATCGACAACTAGAAACTACGTAATGTGGTAAACAAAAGACTGTAGGACATATATATCTCACTACATTGAGGATCTCCTTATCGCAGAGTTCAAGTCAGAGATTCCCACAGGAGCAACCTTAATAAATGTAATTGTCATTATTATTTTTAGCCAACAACTGTAGTCTATTATCAGTTACAAGATCTAGAATGAAGTTCAACGGATCATATCAAATCCATATATTTTGTTTGTCATGTTTCTTTCATTAAGTAATTGTAGATCTTTAGGATTTTCTGCTAGTAATACAGTATCATCAGCATATCTTAGGTTATTTATTGATTATCTTTCCATTAATGTTTAAGCATGGCACCTCTGTGATGTTTTTAAAGATTTGTTTAGTGTATAGATTGAACAAGCTTGGTGATAGGATGCATCCTTGTCTTACTCTTCTTTTATATCAATGGGTGTGGAGTTCTCTTTGTTATATGTTATTATTTATGTTTGCTCCCAGTATAAATTACATATTAGTCGTATGTCTGTTTCATCTAGAGGTACATCTTTTAGGAGTCTATAAGTTATTTGTGGTGTATTCTATCAAAAGCTTTGATGTAGTCTATGAAGCAGGCATATACATGTATTAGTTTGTTTACTTCTGTGCACTTTTCGATTAATGTCATCATGCACAATATGGCTTCTTCTGTACCACTGTTTTTTCCTAAATCCAAATTGTTGTTCTTCCAATTCCATTTTGATTTTATCTGAATCCTTCTTTGTATAACTTTTAGCAAGATTTGTGTCACAAGGCTAATTAGGCTTATTGTTCTAAAATCACTGCATTCAATTGCACCATTTTTTTTAAGGCAATGCAATGAAAGTTGATGTTTTTGGTTCATTTAGTATGAATTCAGTGTGAAATATATCGTTCCATATGTCAGTGTTCACTTCAATGCCAAAACTTCTAGTGCTTTTATCATCTCTATCTGTATATTGTAAGGTCCTACTGCTGCTGTCATTTTCATGGTCAGATCTCTAGACTAACTATTTCATCGTTGACGATAAGTATACCTGACAGTTAGTGAACACACTAATCTAATCATTAGAAACTCAACAATTCACAAAAACACAAACAGCTTAATAACTGGCTTGTTTTCAAATATGCGGGAAAAACTTCCTAAATACTTCCCAAAAATTCAAGCTAAGCGAATGGGAACATTTGTTTTACCCCTTTAAAAGAGGTAGCAGATTCAGAAGACATTTCTTACATTGACAACTTTTTTAATGTGTTTTTTTAGAGGCCTTGTATAATTAGAGTTAATAAGCCAAAAGAGATTTATCTTATATATTTTAATATGTAAGGTAGAAGATCCCTAGACCTACAGTGATTACAACATTAGTTCAGGGACGATAATAAGAGTCGTAGTCCCAAACAGTTCTTCTCCCTATCGTCTATGGCGAGGCTGGAAACAAAATGTACTGCAGAAAAGTGTTAACTGTGAGAAAAAGAAGTGCGCTGGTCACAAACCTCTAAAAGCTGTGGTAGAGTAGTTTTTTTTTTTAATTATATATATTGATATATATATCATCATCGAGTGCCGTCTCCGCAACGAAGGTTGGCTACCATGGAGCGCCATTCTACTCTGTCTCTTGCTTTGATGGTGCAGGTTGTCATAGGCTGATTTGTCCATCTTTTGATGTTACTTGTCCATGTTAGTCTTGGTCTGCCTCTGCCTCTTTTACCTTGTATTTTCCCCTCCAGGATTACTTTTTTTAGTAGGCTGTTGTGTCTTTTAACATGGCCCAAAAATCGCATTTGTCTTGTTTGAATTGTGTTTAGTAGTTCTCTTTTCATTTTTAGTTGTTTTAAGACTTCATTGTTTGTTTTCTTTTCCTTCCATCCAATTCTACCTTTTCTTCTATATATCCACATTTCAAAGGCTTCAATTCTCTGTTCTGTTTTCTTGTCTAATGTCCTTATTTCTGCACCATATAGGAATATTGAGAAGATGTAACATTTTGCTATTCTTAGTTTTAGCCCTGGTGTTATTTGTTTTGATGTTAGTATGTTCTTCATGACATTAAAATTACTTTTGCCATTTATAATCTTTTGTTTATTTCAGTTTTACATTTTCAATCACTAGTTATAGTATGTCCAAGGTAGTTGTAGTTCTGAACTGTATCCAGGTCTATTCCTTCAATTTTGATATCCATTTGTGGATTTTGAGTATTTTCTTTGTTTATGATCATAGTTTTAGTCTTTTTGATATTCATATCTAGTCCATATTTTTTGCTTATCATGTTTATATCATTAAGTAATTGTTGTAGATCTTCAGGATTTTCTGCTAGTAGTAGTCTCATCAGCATATCTCATAGGTTATTGATTATCTTTCCATTAATTTGTAGGCCTGGCATCTCTATGATGTTTTTAAAGATTTGCTCAGTGTATAGATTGAACAAGTTTGGTGATAGGATGCATCCTGTCTTACGCCTCTTTTTTTATATCAATGGGTGTAGAGTTCTCTTTGTTATATTTTATTATATATATATATATATATATATATATATATATATATATATATATATATATATATATATATATATATATATATATATACACGCATTTATATGTTTATGTTTTGATGGGACCGACTCATGGCTAGCTAAACTGAAAGTGTATGTGTTAGACGCTAAGCGATGGCTCAATTTATGGTCGAGCTCCGGACTGTATGCTATATTTTATTGTGTCATGTCTCGTGTGGATCTGAAAGGGTTATTTGATACAAATGTATGTGTTATTTTAATTTAAATTCCAGTAGTCACTCGATTGTCATGCAGTTCGGACGTTCACATATTCATAGAATGTGTCTGCGATATTCGAGCCAAACATAAAGATGACATACACAAACGAGTGATGAATTCTTGCTAGTCATTATCAATTCCAAGATGTCTTAAAGTGTGTGTGTGTGTATGTTGCTTATAAGCCGACAAAGATGATAATGTTGAGAGAGTCTCGGCGTGTAAACTAGACCTGACAACCAGAACAGGTGTCAGATAAGGTGATGTCAGTGACACGTGACAGCTGACCAGTTTGCTCGACAGTCAGCAAGGCAACAAAATTATATTCCTCAAAACAGAAAAGTCATTTATGAGAATAACTGTCTCCTGGATAATCCAAGCGCTTAATATTAGCTGGGTCTCTTTATGGGAATAAATCTACACACTGCCGCAAGGTATGGCCTACAAGATTAGACAGAATACCTGAAGAGTTCATGATTTATGTTCAAATACGTGGTGAAATAGAAGACAAATTCGCTTACTGGCAGGTGATGAAACAAACACAATTCAGAACTTGATGTTAATTATTTATATCCCGTAGACGCGTTTGGGGTATGAGATAATTACACGGGATAAAAAGAACATCCTGAAAGGCACACGGTATTTGAAGGCACATAATCGCAGTTAATAAAGAATGGATAGATTGAATAAAAGACATATGCAAAGATCAAAACATGTCCTTTTTAACAGCAACGAGATGCGCAAAGAAAAGACGTTCATTTATGAAACGAAACAAACAAACAAACAACAAGCAACCAAATATCTAGAGACACCATAGTATACTAAAAACATCATCCTTTCTCTGCGCTTGATAAAAGAAATTAAAAAAAACAAACAAAAACAAAAAAATGGTCTACGATTGACATGAATGAGATACACAACCAGTGCTTCATAAAATATGAATAACGCAAAAAACATATTTGTCCCGTTACAAGAAAAAACAATACACTTAAAAACAGCAGGGATATGATATATAGTTTCCGTTGTAAACAAAAATGCTTCAATTGGTACAAACGTGAATGAATCTGTGTAACGAAGACAGCAGATTGCGACAAACTAGGCGCTGGACTATATATTCAAGGATAGAGAACTAATACATAGATAGGGAATTACTCTGTTATAAGCACGGTAAACATTGAACTCGATTCACTTGTACGAAACAAACTTCACAGAGAGAAGGTGAGAAAATCAACAACTAACACAAACACAATATCATTGACAGAAACCTATATCAAATAGATGGATAGTTGAAAGTTTGTTTTGGAATTACAATTATTTAGTCCAGAGATAGTATAGCTTCATTTGACAGTACGGCTATTGAGCCATTGCAATACAAAGATAGCGCCAGAGTCATTGCAATACAAAGATAGCTCCAGAGTCGCTGCAATACAAAGATAGCTCCAGAGTTATAGCAATAAAAAGATAGCTCCAGAGTTATTGCAATAAAAATATAGCTCCAGAGTTATTGCAATAAATAGGTCCAGAGTCGCTGCAATACAAAGATAGCTCCAGAGTTATTGCAATAAAAAGATAGCACCAGAGTTATTGCAATACAAAGATAGCTCCAGTGTTATTGCAACAAAAAGATAGCTCCAGTGTTATTGCAATAAAAGATAGCTCTAGAGTTATTGCAATAAAAAAGATAGCCCCAGAGTCGCTGCAATACAAAGACAGCTCCAGTCATAGCAACACAAAGATAGCTCCATAGGCATTGCAGTTCTCTCTGTCTCTGCACCGTGTGAGTTTCTCATGCCTGTCACATTAGTGTGCGGTGGAATAAACGAGTTATCAGTAACAAATATTGAAGATGGAAATAACTCGTATACCGACAAAACGTCGACACCTCGATTACAATATTTGTTTTTAACCTTACGGACTCCAGTCGTGCCTTTGTTGAATTTTTAAAATACATGTATATTTATTTCATTTTATTTGAAGTATATATAATTATTAGTCTACATTTCACACCCCCCCCCCCAAATATCAATGACCATTGATACAATTATTGGTGTGTGCTCAGCACTAGGCCACACTTCGCTTTACTAGGAAAAACCATCTGAGACCAGGAGCAGTCACTGCTAATTGAATGGCCACAATAGGGGATCAAACATGGGCAAGCAGATGAGTAGTTGGGCGCACTATCCACCTGACCATCAACCCATTAATTACACAACAGGAACCAATGAACGTAAAGCTTGCTTTGAGACATCACATATTCAAACCCTGTTAGCGACCATCCCTTCTAATAAACCCCACGTTGCACAATATCAACATCAAAGTTGCAATCTTGCCTTATCAGAACACAAATATCAGTGATAAAATGCCGAAATAAGAATGTTGTGCACCGGGTGCACATTATGTGCATTATTGTGTGCAGATTCTTATAATGAAACGTTGCCAGGAATGGTGTATTATTCATCATAGCTAATTCAGAAGCGAACGCTGAGTCAAATGAAAATTGTCAAAAGTCAATCAAACTGGGGAGAACCTATTCGATGTCATAACAAAGGCAAATAAATAATGGCCCTACTACACATGCAGTGCTACATGGTGAGCTCTGACAAATTGACCACCCAACGTCAGCAACAAACAAATACCAGCTTGTCTATTTTTAGATAAGTCAATAAATTCAACTGAATATTGTTGGAACGATCAAACAGAATTTGTAAGTTCATGGCAACAGAGAGCTGAAGAATTTATATACGACTATAAACGCAGGGGAAAAGATAACTGAACAAACATGTATGGATAAGTTTAAGACGAATCGAACAATTAGCGGTATCGAAGCAGCGGTTTGGGTGGAAGCTGTGATCATGTGAAAGCTGAGAGAAGCAGAACTGCTCAAGATCCTTGTTCAGCTCATCGCGGTGGCACTGTCAACAGGTTGGCTATAGTTGAATGAGATTTTTTTTTTAAATGAGTTGAATGAACTGTTGGACCGAAATGTGCAGATATCGTACCACACTATAAACCACAGTACAGGGTGATCTAATGTCATTTAGAGACTTGACTACGTGGTGGTGCCAAAGCATAGCCGACGAGGAACATTTGGCAACATTTCTTTTCACAGATACATCCATCATCGTATGTTTCAGGTTTGACTATACTAGTGCTGCTTGCTACCGTCACTTTATATTTTCGCAACATTTTGTTCCGCTGGCGGTTGTTCTGTTATTGACAAAATACATTTAGTGTAGAAGTGTATATTCTTCTGTGCCCGCGGTCGATACTTCGATTCTTGTTCTCCGCCCACTCGTTCACAAATAAATAAATAAAATGGTTGCACAAAGCCTAAAAGGTTCACCTCCATAATGTTATTGCGGTCGCTGCCCAGGGTTGATGAGGACGTCCTTCCTCGTGCCACGAGGATCATTCGAGCACTACTGACAGACGTCATCAAACTTCATTTCCCTCAAACTTCAGCCATTTTACGGGACACAGCAAAGTCGATGCATGTCCATTCTTTGATGTTATCTTCACATCTCTTCCCTTTCTCGCCAATTTCACAGTTAACGCTGACTGGCCTTTGCTAGGTGAGACAATAGAGAGATAGGAGCAATTATTGAAGGGGGTCAGCCGAGGAGAAATTGTCAACACACTGACTGTGCATACCGGCAGATGTTAGAGCGTACATTTTGGTAAGCCATGCAGTCAGTGTAGACATTGCTGACTTGGTCACGGTGAAATATGCTTCTGCAGCCACTGTGTCAGTAACGGCTGTTTTAGAAAGGAGAAAAACAGGGGGTGGACGCGGGGGTGACCGAGATAATTGCCGTGAAATTACAGATAATGGAGATGTTAAGTCACAGGAACTGTGGCCAGTCGTTTTATGGAAGAAAGAGATAGGACTGGCGAGAGGGGAAGGAAACATAAACTGACATTTCAGCTCCTGGAATCATTAATATTGTTGAAGATTTGATAAAGTATATATTCGTAACAGGCAATCAACATGACTTGTAGTGGTAGCGAATGGAAAGGGGGAGCAGCAGTGTATTAAATGCCACTTTAAAGGGCACACACTGATTTATTGTTAAATTAATGATTCAAACAACTTGGAGAAGTCAACACCGGAGGTATGATACAGCCGTGCTGGTAAATGCAACACTACCGACCTTAGACAACAGACAGTGTCCATTCTTCCCAATGTTTTGACGGTACGGTATGAACCAGCAGCAACCATCAACAAGTATATAGGTCAATATAAACAGATGAGCACAAACAAGTTTCAAAACGTATCTCATGGTTCTGGGTCGTTCATTACGGCCATCCACGTGCTGGTATTAATATAGCCTGCCATGACAAAGTATGGTCAAGAAAAATAAACTACTACACATTGCTGCAGAAAACAAGAGGGAACCACTCATGACTTTTATTTCACACACAATAATCATATTTTGCTAAAGTAATGCCTTGACATACGACACGAAGCGGATGATGTGTTGGTTTCATCACAAATGTTTATTCTCTGAATGTCAGCCTGGAGTCTTCCTCCCTGACACACTGAACTATACAAGATAAATACTGCAATTACTGAAGAATGTCTTAATAAGAACGAACCAATGCCCACTGAAACGTAAGGTTAACACGTTACTATCCACTACTTCAAACATCTTTATGTAATGAATGACACATTTTTTTTCTCTTATTTTTTTTTTATTATTTAAAATCAACAAATCTTGAATTCTGATAATTTTAAAATTAAAGGATGAATCAAGGAAATCCATTCCTGTTCTAAAGAGAAAAAAAAATAATAATTACACTGTTTAAAATAATGGGCTTAAGTCCTGTTAAATAATAATAATAATACCGCGTTTAAAATAATGGGCGTAAGTCCTGTTAAATAATAATAATAATACCACGTTTAATATAATGGGCGTAAGTCTTGTTAAATAATAATAATACCACGTTTAATATAATGGGCTTAAGTCCTGTTAAATAATAATAATAATAATACACTGTTTAAAATAATGGGTTTAAGTCCACGCGTCAGTTTAGCCTGATCGACGGTTAAATGTAGATACTACAAATTCAATGATAATTATTTTTTCAAAATTATGATAAACTATTGCCAACATAAAACATATCAACAAGCAGGAGAAAGTCATTGTTGGTCAAGCACCGAGAAAGTACACAGCAGTTACCAGAGTTCACACATGATGTTAAAAGCACGATGTATTGTTACAACATATTTCATGCAGGTTTTACCTCCACACCCGAAGTCATTGTATCGACATTCCACGCCCCTCTTTAGACTCCACTACATGTCATGCCAAAATAAGAATTTGTTTAATACACACACACAACATACATATATATACCAACATACAAATATATAGATATATAAACACACACATACATATTTTATTTTGCATTAAAAAATGTTACACGTGTTATACCATCCTTGTGATATCGCCATAGTGATATAGCGGTTTAATTTTTTCAGTCGGAGAAGTCTGGAGTGTGTACAAACTAAACTTTATTAACGATTATTTATAAGTAATGGAAAGCTAGGAGTGCTACCAATTGATGTCCCCAGGTTACGATCGTTGACAAGAAGGCAGATGTAAGTACATCAAAGGCCTGGTATATTAGGATTTTACTGTTTAGAGAGAGAAATTGTGTCCATAAACTTCTGTAAAAGAAAAAATATAACGAGTGTGTATGCGCGCGCAACACACACACATACACCGCAAAAATGCAGCCAATCCTAAATAGTCGTAGTTACATTCAACTTCTTAATGTTCATGAACGCATTTATTTTAAAATACACTATTCACCTTTGTAATAATTCTTCTTCTCTCTCTCTCTCTCTCTCTCTCTCTCTCTCTCTCTCTCTCTCTCGCTCTATCTCTGCGATCAGGACTCAATCAGAGTAGGATTCCAGACGCCCACATGAAGTCAGCTGTCAGGTTAAGTGTGTTGATCGCCCCCACAGACAGAATATCACAATTAGAGTCCGCCAGATCCACTCTGATTGAACACCCGTTAAAACGTTGCACTGCGTTCTGCGCCAGTGGCCCAGTGCATCCGATTTCAGTCAGCATTTTATTCAGGTTTGCTTTCCTTAGCCTTTGATTGTCCCCAATCTTCCTGCAAGGCAGCAGATGTCTTTTCTGTAGGGGGATTCTGCCCTTAGATGGTCTGCCTTCCCAGGTTTACGAGCACCGTCTGCCCGAGTCACTAGATGTGACTAACACAGACATGCACACACAAAGATATGAGATGTTAATAACACAGACATGTACACACAAAGATATGAGATGTGAATAACACAGACATGCACACACAAAGATATGAGATGTGAATAACACAGACATGCACACACAAAGATATGAGATGTGAATAACACAGACATATAAATAGCTTCTCTTTTTAATTGCAAGAAAAATAATGAGAAAGAGGCTCATAGTTCTGGTGCAGGGAAATGTCACAACATAGTCTCCGGTTGCTTATAAAGTAATTGAGGACTATGCCTTCGTATATGTGTACATAACACTCATCCAAATTAAGCTAAGATATTACTTTGAACAGCTGTTTCAAATATTATTTGACTGAACCTAATTTGGATAACAAATTTCCAGTTGGTTAGAGTTTTATAGCAAAAGTAGCATTATATTTTGCATTATTTTTTTGAACAGATGTTCAGGTTTACAAACTATTACGATATAGTTAAAGCACATAAAGAAATAATCATATAATTAATATGATATGCGTTTAGCCGGTACAACTAACTATAATGTTGGGCTATGAAGTTGACAACAACAACAAAAATTACTGCGCTTAAGATGGAGAGCGGTAAGACCACAGACCAGCCTAGCTTGAACGAGAGTCAAATGTAGATACTACAAATTCAATGATAATTATTATATTTTTAAATTATGTTAAACTGATGTCAACACAAAACATCGTCTCAACAAGTAAGATCAAGCAGCATCGGTTTTATATAGAGCCAATTCAGATCTATGTAGGCGAATCATGGACAGAAGACAAATAAATGAAGGGACGATTGGAGGCCACAGAGGTGGGATTTCTCAGAAAAATGTTGAAAGTTCACTGACTGGACAGCTAAAAAGACCAAGGAGGACATTCTCAAAGAGGCCAACGCAACAAGTCAGCTTCTAAAAAAATATCAGAAAGAAACAACATTTTTCGGGAACATCATGAGAAAAGGAAAGTATGAATACTTGGTTACACCTGGCAACATACAAGGAAAGAGGGATCGCGGACAACAAAGAGAGAACATATTAGATAAGCTTGGCGTCATGGCATGGAAAACAGTCAACAACAGACCTGATACTATACACTGATGATAGAAAATTGTGGTGGAAGGACATGATCGCTTAGACCAGCCGGTATGCCACGTGATGAACGATGCACTTCTACTATATAGCTAGTTCCCCTTTCCATGTCAATGCTAGCTCTTGTAAATCTAGTTTTGGTCTTATGTCACCTGGTTAGCCTTTTATATTAACTGATCTTCTTAAAGTTTATTTTGGTCTTCCTCGTATTCCTTTACCAGTGCCCATGTGATAGCCTGCGATGGAGTCTACTTTTCGTCTATTTTGACCACATGACCGATGCAAGTCCTCTCCGTACATAGTTTCATACTAATTCTTGTTTGGGTTTTTTTCCCTCTTGTTGATTCGTTTGGTGTACAATTTATCTGGTTTATTTTATGTTTGAGAGTATTTGAACAATTTGTTTTCAAAAGCAATTAGTTGTTTTCCTACACTAGACAGGAAAATCATCTGTTAATGAGCTGAACATTCGACACAATTGTATTATTCTATTTATTTATTTTGTTTAACAACTTAAGGGTAGCAGGCGCAATAAGAAAAGCTAAAATACAAGTCAAAGCCATCGAAATGGGACAATAACTTGTAATATCTACTTGAATGGGATCAGAAACAATATTGTGTGGTAGACAACACTGTGGTGTTCTATCACAGGAAAAACGTCTAGAAACTGTTACGTATTTCACAAGTCATGAGACCGCGACTAACCAACGTCTACCGTCACTGGTACTTAAAACACTGGCACGTATAGAAGAAGGAAGTAGTCACGTGGATGAAGATAGGTTGGGGGGGGGAGAGAGAGAAAAGAGAAGAGAAGACATTTTTCATACTACGGGGTCGAAGAGACAAGAAATCTCAACAGACAAGCAAGGCCGGGAATAGTAATATCTAGAGAGTCGTGATCACCTACGCCCGTTGATATATTATAGGATGATGAATATAGCCTGTGTATGTGTGCGCACATTCAGGAATCACATTATACACTTATTGCAAAAACAACCCATAACAAATGTTCTGTTATAATTCAGGTCTTGTTTCATAAACTAGAGACACAGTAGATATGCTGGTTTTAATAGAAACATTTCGTCAAAGCGCATGTGTAATATTAGTGTACCTTTTTTTTTTACTTTGTGTGCGTGTGTGTAACCATATGGATGGTTCAATAGGCATATCATTCTTCTACATTTCTGCTCCATTTTCACAGCTGATATAAAGGTTATTATAAAAACACGTTACGTACCCATTGAAATCATTATCTTGGTACAACAGATCTGTGTCTCTATTGATTCTATATGTTCAACAATGCAGACAGGTCATCTATAAATGTTAGGTTAAAGACGTGTTTGGCAGCCGCGATACCTCAGTGTTTAGTGAACTAGATTATTAAGGGACGAGAGGTAGGTTCGATCCTGATCGAACGCTTCCAGGTTCACCCAGCCTTAAATGAGTTTCCAATTTTTTTTTTAACCTGGAAAGATAAGCGGTACATACGTAATACCGTCCACATTACATAAAAAATAATGTGTAGAAGATCCAATAAAAAAATATGGGCACTAACACACTTCCTATATGCCGCGTGACGGGGCTCTTCTCTTTAAAAGTCCACTACGGGTAAACACCATTAAATGGCAGATCTTTGTTGTTGTTCATTTACATAATAAACGTCAATGTAGGCGCGCTAACAAAACTGTTTTGGTGATAAAATGACCGGGTTTCAATTCACAATGACTAATCCAACTGAAGAAGGAACAGGTACTTGAATAGCTAAGTTCAAAAGTGCGATAAAGAGCACTGGCCACTCATCGCCCTGAAGCCTAGTACAATGAAGATTGGGGCTTCACTCCCTGTTGGTATGACATGGTGTGTGATATCATTTACTGTTATATGTGACGCAAACACACAGATCAGCATATTAGTGGTTAGTAGAATATGCACAAGATCATGCACATACAACAAACTTATGAATAAGTAGTTTATATAAAGCGACGGGGAAATGTACAACCAAAAGTTGTTTCAGAGGATGTACACGCAGGTATATAATCAACAACACTAGCACGAGCCATGCCGATAGTCGGTGGAGTTCAAGTTATCCACAACTAACAGTAACCTATACGTAGGTGTCATTTAAATAGATGCACGTTGCCGTCGGCGGTGGGAAATATCATGCCAGTGTCAACATTATCTCAAGGCGTGCTCATATATGGATGTTGTGCTCAGTATCAGTCCACGTTGACTTACATAAGAGGTTTGACTACAATGTCTCAGTCATAAAAGACAGCATAAAACGATCCCATGTCACGGCCTAACAGGGACAGTAAAAAACAAAAAAGGTGTAAGAAAATATAACTAATAAGATGCTATGTTTTATAACAAATTTTAATGACAGAAATGAACATTCATGTTAAAAACAAGCTTTATTCCAAGTATACATATCGAGATATCCCAAAACGGTGTTTACGAGGTCTACGCAGTTAAAAGGTGAGTTTTTAAAAAAACACTATTAGTTATCACAAAAATTGATATAAAGAAAAGCAGGTCAATCACAAACGGTGGGTACAGTTTACTAATGTTTTACTATGTTTGATATAAACTGTCATATCCCATTAGCTCTTACGCTACAATCCTAGAATCCTAACCCTGATAATTAGCTTCTATAGACATAACATCTGAACATGATTGCTACAGCCAGACAGCCTCAACCATGATGTCGTGAAACCCCTCAGATAATGCGCCTAGTTATGCGTCAATCTCGACCCTCTCTTCAATATTATCAGAGCAGCAACTGGCAATACAAAGCACTTAATACAGGAACTTGAACTGAATCATAACGAGGATAAACGCTGGCGCATGCTTTTCTATCGGTCGTTCCTACAGCCAGTTTCCCCAAGAAGCCGGCAATATTCGACTCAATATTGTCTCGAAACTTTTCTTATCCAATTGAAAATTACTGTTTCAAGCAACATGATGAGACAATCACTGCCAGCGTATAAAAAAAACAAACAAAAAGCGAAGAACAAGCCCAGCGTGATGTGCCAAATGCTAAACATCTTGAAGTGAACACTTAGTTCTGTATATTGCTTTTTACAATATAGATAACAGTTTTTATAAACATTCAAAATGCAAGCTAAACTTTGTAAACGAGTAGCATGATTTCTCTGGCGTCTAGTAAACACATTTTTGACATTTTGCTCAATGTATGACATATACGGACGAATCCATAGACCGAGTCTTCATATGACCCGTTGTAAAGCGGGGTTGTGTAGTCGGGATAAACGCACCGATTGTCACTTTTTATCATGTTTCCTTGAGTGTCCTCCATTTCATCACAAAAATGTGAATAAACGTAATTGCTTTCTGCACAAATAAACTTTACGCCTTGTTCTAGTGTAACAATCATGCCTCAACTAGTGAATGAGATTGTGGTCTGGGCGAGGTAGTCGCCTTCACCTCAAGATATTTCTTGGCTCGTATCAGAAAATGAAGATACGATGGACTCGTCAGCCCCCACACCCGAAGCATGGCCCAAATGTAAAAATAAAACAAAAGTAACCCAGATGTTCCAGAAACAGTCTGCAAAAATGAGCAATCCGAGACCAAATGAGAGCCATATCGCCCATCATGCTCCAGGAAAAAAAAAAAAAGTAAAGAGCCCCCCCCCCCGCCACCCCCCCCCCCCCATGCCAAGTGGCGTATAGGGAATATGGTGTTGGTGACCATATTTTACAGATATATTTTACAGACCTTCGGCGCATGATTTTCGGGTAATGTGGTCGGTATTACGCCCGTGCCGCTTCACTATCCCAGAAAAAAATCAAGTACTCATTAAAGGCTGGGTGAACCCGGAAGCCGTCGGTTGGGATCGAACCCTACCTCTTGTCCTTTGTAGTCCAGTTATGCTCCAGGAAAAATACCCATAAATATATGGACACCAGTTTTCACAGATGGATCCGTAACTGAAGCCTCAAAGAAGGGAGGCAGTGGCACCTATATAACCTACCCAAGTGGAAAGATAGAAACACACACTCTTCCAGCCTGAGAAAGGTGCACACATTTTAGAGCAGAGGCAATGATACTACACACAGCCAATCAAACACAGAAGAGGTCCCAAGTCCAAAAATTTTCATTCTCATCGATGCAAAGATACAAGCAATGTCAAGCCCAAAACAGGACAGACTCATCCAAGAGATAAAGAACTCATGTTTGCTTTCAGAAAAGACAGAACTTGTCCTGCAGTGGATACCAACACACTGTGGCATCCATGGAAATAAGAAAGCAGATGAACTCACAAAAGCAGGTGGAAGTTTTCAACAGTAAAACCAAACCCAGAGCCTCAAAGAAATAACAGAAATCCTGGAGCAAGATAGGAAAACAGAATAGAGGGAGTTACATGGGAAATATGAGTCAGAACATGACAGCTTAAACACACTTAGAAGACATGAGGGATACTCAGACTCAGGGCTGGTCATTGTAGCCTCAGAGGACATCTACGCAAGATAAGACTTGGTGACGTTGCAACATGTGACTGCGGAGCAGCCAAACAAACTCCAGAGCATACACTACATGACTGCAGCACTCTAAACACCCAGAGCATACACTACATGACTGCAGCACTCTAAACACCCAGAGCATACACTACATGACTGCAGCACTCTAAACACCCTAACACTACAAATATGGCCCACAGAAACGACCCTACACGACAAGCTATGGGGAACCGGTGATGACCTCAAACACATCGTCTTGTTCGCGACCCAAGTCTACAATCATAGCAATAGTTCATCGCTGAAGAAGAAGATGGACTAGTTTCCATGTCAAACTACCCGGATCAACGAGAAAATAGTGAAAGTTCGCAACACCAGCGATCGGTACATGAACAGGGCTGTTGGGAAATATGAAGATGACGGCCAAGGTAATAGGATTCAGCAATTTGAATTACCACATGGTCCTTTTGTTCGGAGATAAACAAGAAATAAACTGTTGAGGTAGACAGTGCTCATCAACATATAACTATTCACATAGTGACCAGTCGTGTACTGTGATATAACAACGCACTCGGTCATAAATGTACAAAAACATAAAAGATTCACGTAGTCGCAGATGTGTTAAAGACAACACCTCACTTAGTAACTAGTGCACGTAGGCACTAGCGTCTAAAAAGATCATAGTCAGATTAACCAGCTGGAAATTACATGAAAAGGCACGATCAATCACAACACACTGCACAAACACAAGCTGAAATTAGCAAGTCACAAAAAAGCTCTGAAATATCATTACACTTTCAAAATAGAAAACTGAAAAACCAGCATCTTACAGAGTTACAACCTGAAGATTAGATGGTAAAAGTAAATGCGAGTCGTTTATATTAATATGTTATATACTAATGACCGGTCATACGCTGTAGAAAAAAATGCGAGTTTTTTAATATTAATATGTTACATACTAATGACTGGTCATATACTGTAAAAATAAATGCGAGTTTTTTTATATTAATATGTTACATACTAATGACTGGTCATATACTGTAAAAATAAATGCGAGTTTTTTTTTATATTAATATGTTACATACTAATGACTGGTCATATACTGTAAAAATAAATGCGTGTTTTTTTTTAATCTTAATGTTACATACTAATGATAGGTCATATACGGTAAAAAAAAATATGGCTGTATATTTAAAAATGGTTCCGTTTCAAATTACATGATATTTATCGAATTTTTTTTAACAGTGCACTACTATTGTTACTGTCTATAATTTTATTCTTCATAATTTATCGTCGATTCGATACGCCTTCAATTACCATGCTCAGCAATGAAGGTTGGCTACCATGAAGCGCAACTTGACACGTCTTTCATTGTCAAGAAGGTACACTTTAACCGACTACCACAGTCTATGATTTTATTCCATTTCAATCTTTCTCTGTGTCTGAGACCCTGTATTTCTCCCAGGAACATTTACATCATATCCATTAGTTGTCCTGTAAAAACAGTATCCGGCATAAGACACTAAAACTAAAATGTTACCAAACTATTGACTAATTATGATCGCTTGCTACCAATCGTCTATCAAGGCGCCAAAACTAACACACACACACACACATATATATATATATATATATATATATATATATATAATATTTATTTGCGTGACTAGCAAATGACATTTATTTTGACCGAATTGTGTGTGTTTTTAAGTTTAGACAGTTTCATTAATTTCCCTCTTGCCTGTCCACACAATCAATACAAATTCTAAAAATGTATTTATTCATTTCGGTCAATTTATTTAACGTTCTTGTTTCTACTTTATATAACATGTTCAAAGGACATTACATATCCTTGCGCCGGTTATATGAAAGCCCGCATTTACATGGATCATGTCTTTAATTCATGTGTTCGCCATGCACATATTCAAATTATTAACCACAATAACACTGTATGCAATTGTCTTTATTCCAAAAGTTGTGTGATCCTTTCGTTAACAGTAAGTTGTTGTCTCCTCTCCCCCCCCCCCTCCCTCTCCCCCCTACCCCAATTACCTTTAACATCATTATTAACTCACATATAAACTTCTACAAATAAATTAATTGCTCAACATAGAAATTGACCTGAGGCAAACCAAAACAATTGGGAGGGTGGAGAAATGGGAAATTCAAAGAGGATACAGACATTAATCTAAATCTTTGGATGAGTTACCCATAGGTAACAATGACTCAACGTTTATAGCAAATGGTCTTAGAGGAGGACCACACCTCCAACCCTTTTTTTTATTTTGGGGGTGGTTTGGGGATCTCGCAGATTCCGATCTCATCAACAATACCAACATGTCCATTAAGTGGTCTCTCTGTGTGGACACAAACGTACAAGTCAAAAGTTGATTTCAATGCTATAAGTCACTGTTGAACATGGTAAATACTACAAATTCACCTATATTCAAAATGACTACACAGTAAAAGGGATCAGAAATAAATGAATCAAACACCTGTCAACACCCGCAGAATGTGATGACTGATTTTACCACTTCATTCAAAAACTGCTCAAATCACGAGGCAATGTAATTAAATGAACCACTATAGGGCAGGCAGTCGTGTAGCAAGGAAGAAAGAATAAAAATCTTCTTTTTAGAAGAATATTCACTAAAATAATGTGTCCAACCAGTGAGGCAAACGGTTTCAATTAACAGAAGATAAACCAATAATATAATCTGTGGTAAATGTAAAGTGTGGGTGTTGGCTAGATAAGTCTTTGACAGGTTCTATAGTTCCCGTTAGATAGTTGTACAGAATAGTCTGTATTCGTGTAACAGTATATTCCCTGCTTCCGGAAAAATAACAAGTTATAATATTTCCACTAGAGATTCGAAAGGCTTTTACAAAGACTTTACGAGGAAAATAATTCATTTGATCTGTCCAGCAACGAAATTCGCGCGGGGATATGAAATTGATGTATTTCGGGCGACTAGAGATCCCGTGGGTAGGTGGCGAAACAATGTCCAGGCGAGCTAAGATTTTTAGGGTCCTTAACGTCAGAGCGCCTTCATCCGAAAAAAATCTGGACTTCAAAGAAGACTTAGATAATGGTTGATTGACTGCTTATGACAGAATGCCAACCCCTGGAACAAAGCTATACAAACTGGGAAGGCTACATGAAGATCCCTAACCAACAGATTATAACCGATCAGTGTGAATAGGTATGGGCAACACAAGAAAATATATATATAATAAAAGATGTCATGGAATTGCCAGGCAGCCTTTAAGTACGGAGTTTTAAGTTACATTTGTTAGAGGGTATAACAATTGTGGGTACATTTATAGTTTTAAAATGTCACAGTTTTTAAGTTCAGAACTAAAGGAGCAACAGCATACAAAATGTTTTGACACATATTTTCTACAAGTAAAATGCGCGTCTGCTTGTAAACTTGTGTTATTACATATAGAAGAATGCTCTGTTTGGCCCTTGTAAACTTGTGTTATTACATATAGAAGAATGCTCTGTTTGGCCCTTGTAAACTTGTGATATTACATATAGAAGAATGCTCTGTTTGGCCCTTGTAAACTTGTGTTATTACATATAGAAGAATGCTCTGTTTGGCCCTTGTAAACTTGTGTTATTACATATAGAAGAATGCTCTGTTTGGCCCTTGTAAACTTGTGTTATTACATATAGAAGAATGCTCTGTTTGGCCCTTGTAAACTTGTGTTATTACATATAGAAGAATGCTCTGTTTGGCCCTTGTAAACTTGTGTTATTACATATAGAAGAGTGCTCTGTTTGGCCCTTGTAAACTTGTGTTATTACATATAGAAGAATGCTCTGTTTGGCCCTTGTAAACTTGTGTTATTACATATAGAAGAATGCTCTGTTTGGCCCTTGTAAACTTGTGTTATTACATATAGAAGAATGCTCTGTTTGGCCCTTGTAAACTTGTGTTATTACATATAGAAGAATGCTCTGTTTGGCCCTTGTAAACTTGTGTTATTACATATAGAAGAATGCTCTGTTTGGCCCTTGTAAACTTGTGTTATTACATATAGAAGAATGCTCTGTTTGGCCTTGTAAACTTGTGTTATTACATATAGAAGAATGCTCTGTTTGGCCCTTGTAAACTTGTGTTATTACATATAGAAGAATGCTCTGTTTGGCCCTTGTAAACTTGTGTTATTACATATAGAAGAATGCTCTGTTTGGCCCTTGTAAACTTGTGTTATTACATATAGAAGAATGCTCTGTTTGGCCCTTGTAAACTTGTGTTATTACATATAGAAGAATGCTCTGTTTGGCCCTTGGGTATTGAAAGGTTGGACTACACCGCACTAAATTAAAAAGATCACGCCTTCTCTATAATTCTAGAGATCATAGACTTAGCACATCAATATTGTCGATGGAACCTCGACATCTAAATGATCTCACTTCGTATTTCAAGTGTGTCTGAACGTACAGTTAACGACATTTTAAGCAGTGCTATTAAATAAAAGTGTAAGGAATTTAAGGTTAGGGTTTGACTATTTAAAGGAACAATATTTGACGAAATAAAACGCAACACTGTTTTATCACACTGCAAGAGACTTTTTTTAAAATAATTATATAACCGTAAAATCTACGGAAATTACATTTATAAACAATACTTCCACCAATTAAAAAAAAAAGTCCATCGCTTAAACGTATTTAGTGCAAACAACCAGTAGATCTATTTTAATGTCATTTATACAACATGTGCCTTTAAGTGATAGTATGTGGGCTACATGTCATCATCATATTCACATTCTACGGAGATGAGCAATCGTTCTAAAACAAATGTTATCATATTTTACAAGTGACTACAAAGTGTCAGGTGTAAAGGACACAATAAGTGACAGACACTTAACTGTTACATCATTAACAAATCAATGTTATATTTTAAAAGTGACTACAAGGTGCCAGATATACAGGACACAGAAAGTGACAGACATTCAAGGAATATAACTCTTAATTTATTAACCAATAAATGTTAAATTTTAAAAGTGACTACAAAGTGCCTGAAGTAAAGAACATATTAAGTGACATACACGTAAGAAATATAGCTTTCATAATATTATTCACAAATAAATGTTATATTTTTAAAAATGACTAATAGGTGCCCGAAGTAAAGAACATAATAAGTAACAGATATTGAAGAAATATAGCTTGTATATTATTATAAACAAATAAATGTTACTACATTTTAATAAGTGACTACTACGTGCACGAAGTAAAGGACACAATATGTGACAGACACAGAAAAAATATAGCTTTTATAATATTGTTAATAATTAAATGTTAATTTATCTTATTGTAAACTTTAACGACACAGCAGATATTGTTATTTTTTTTTAAGTTAATAAAAGTATCGCACCATTCAATTTATTTTTATTCCTTTTTTTTTTTTAAATTAACTCTGTATGCTAAACATTATAATCGTGTTCATTTTAAGTTTTGCCACTAAACAGTATACAGTTGACAAATGTAACTTTCCATATTATGCTATTAAACAATCACTTGGTGATTGTCATGGAATTAAAACTGAAATGATTCATTATAAAATGAATTAATTCATCGTCTCGACTAAAAAACTAACAACAAAACCTAAAATACTTTTTACTCCGAAATCGAATAGGTTGTTCTCTGCCTCACGCTTCCTTACCCCCTTTCAGTAATTTAAATGCACTTTGATCAGCAAAACTTGAAATCCTAAATGTCTTTCATTTAAAATATATACTGTGAAATGTTGGGACCTTATAACTTGTTCACCAATTTTCTTGTATTTATATTTTTCTTTCTTTTTTTTTCTTTTACCAAGTCACAAAGTCAAACATTTCAGGTAGTTATAGATGACCCACCCCCACGACCTGGTGTTATATGTGGCACTACACGGCTACTGATCAAACAATACAAACTCGGGAAGGAGTAATATAATTAATAATGTTGTTTCACAGATTTTATAGTAAAAATGTCACGTAAGACACAGTGTTGATTCTATCAGACTGTTCGATGGGCGAGAACCGTCAAGGAACAAACACGAGCTGGCCTGAGAGTTGTCAGTGACTCCATGGCTGACTTCCGGTGTCAGAATCTGTGGTTACAACAGCTCACGACTTTACTCCACCTCCCGTTGTGTCTATGGAAACAGACAGGTCAAGATGGTTTGGATCGAAGAGAGAAGGCAACTACGTACCCCAAAAACATCATGCTGAAAATCGGATGTGTTGGGTCGATAGTATAAAATATTGCAGCTTGCTGTAAACGAATAAACATCTAGACCGGTTTAATGCTCTTTTATGGGTGGATGATAAGTATGACTATTGTCATGCAGACACAGAAGAAATATGTTTTAAACACTGTCACTCATTGTCACAGAAAAACAGTGGGTTATACATACACATAATAATACAATGAAACAATAATGCGCGCCTTTACAATATAGAGAAGGGAAATAGCAGATTCCAAAATATACCTACAAGAACGACAAAAATACTGTAGTCAATTAGTCTTGCGTACACAAGAAGGGAAACAGAGAGCACTGCTAAATCAGGTTGAAATTTGAGATGGCAATTGTAATTGCAAGAGGGATGGACAGAAAGTAGAAACGATGTGGAAGCTGACGGGCATCCATGTAACGATTCCTCTTCGGAGATTGCATGACAGAAATATGAAAGACTTTACATTTTAATTTTGGAGTTATACGTTTATGGTCTGACAAATGTTTATGAAACATGACATTGTCTGTGGAGTCTCCAGCCAAAGAAAGAAATGTGGACAATCGGTAAACATAAAACTTGTCAGTAAGAAATGTGAACATCTTGAGGTGAAATTGATGAAACATTTTAATTTCTTACTGACCAGTTTTATGTTTACCTATTGTCCACATTTCTTACTGACAAGTTTTATGTTTACCTATTGTCCACATTTCTTACTGACAAGTTTTATGTTTACCGATTGTCCATATTTCTTACTGACAAGTTTTATGTTTACCGATTGTCCACATTTCTTACTGACA
Organism: Megaustenia siamemsis; assembly: GCA_032433765.1. Lineage (NCBI taxonomy): Eukaryota > Metazoa > Mollusca > Gastropoda > Stylommatophora > Ariophantidae > Megaustenia > Megaustenia siamemsis. The sequence goes on along the minus strand of JAVIAB010000073.1, from coordinate 117,217,067 downwards.
AGTTTTATGTTTACCAATTGTCCACATTTCTTACTGACAAGTTTTATGTTTACGTATTGTCCATATTTCTTACTGACAAGTTTTATGTTTACCTATTGTCCATATTTCTTACTGACAAGTTTTATGTTTACTTATTGTCCATATTTCTTACTGACAAGTTTTATGTTTACTTATTGTCCATATTTCTTACTGACAAGTTTTATGTTTACCTATTGTCCATATTTCTTACTGACAAGTTTTATGTTTACCTATTGTCCATATTTCTTACTGACAAGTTTTATGTTTACCTATTGTCCATATTTCTTACTGACAAGTTTTATGTTTACCTATTGTCCACATTTCTTACTGACAAGTTTTATGTTTACTTATTGTCCATATTTCTTACTGACAAGTTTTATGTTTACCGATTGTCCATATTTCTTTTTTTGGCTGGAGACTCCAAAGGGAATGTCATGTTTCATAAATATTTGTCATACCATAAACTTATAACTCCAAAATTAAAATGTAAAGTCTTTCATATTTCTGTCATGCAATCCATTAGGAGTGGTATCTTAAAGAAAGTCACAAATTCCTAACTACAAAAGCTTTAGTCATAACATATATAAACATATCTTCCGTTCAATCGACGACATACAACTATTATGTGTCATATATTGTAATGTGCTATGAATGTCTACAGCAAACGACAAATACAAATAGTTGCTTAGTTATTAAACATGCTTTGTTATAAAGCACAAGAGAAAACACATCAATAATGTAAATAAATCTGACGAGAACTAGAAACAAGCAAAATAGTTTAATGAACAAGTTATTTATCTTTAATGAACAAGTTATTTATCTTCAATGAACAAGTTATTTATCTTTAATGAACAAGTTATTTATCTTTAATGAACAAGTTATTTATCTTCAATGAACAAGTTATTTATCTTTAATGAACAAGTTATTTATCTTCAATGAATAAGTTATTTATCTTTAATGAACAAGTTATTTATCTTCAATGAATAAGTTATTTATCTCTAATGAACATGTTATTTATCTTTAATGAACAGAGTTGAGTGCAACGAGAAAGAACAAATTTGTTGAACTGTTCAGCTGGGATTTTATTTTTATGTTTCAGTTACTGATACAAGTGGATTGTGAAACATCATGCTGAGATAAGACGGCGGACGATTGGACTGAAAGTGACTAGTAACTCGTAGATTACTGCCTGCGTCAATATCGGAGCACCAGAGCTGATAACAATAGTCATCTCCCAAGTGTAGCTATGAAATTAGACAATTAGCCTCGCTAAGCGAGTTGGGGTTGGAAAGGGTGAGGCAAGTCGACGTCCAAAAAACCCCGTGCGAAGTCTACGATGTTGGTCGCCGATATCTCTAATTGTTGTAAACAGTGACATAACGAAAGTACAGTTATTGTAATATCGTTCCAAGAAGTGCATATGAAGAAGAGGAGTAGCTGTCAAAAGAACTTATAATATTAAAAAAAAACAGATGGTAGATTTGCTTATATAGTTTTGATAAAGGAAAAACGACTACACGGAATCAAGAAATATGATATTAGGCATGGCAATTGAAAACAAAATGGCAATTATTAAATACACTATACAAAGCCTACGAGGAAGTTGAAGATAACATCTCTATCCAATAACTTTCTAATTCTAACAATCTCTACAACTACCATTCAAACATATGATGTTAAAAGGAAAGCATTTACATCAAATAATTCTAGAACAGTACAGGAAATACTACATACTTGCATAAGAATAGACAAGAACATATAGAGTATAATAGAGTATGAAAGTGTAAAAGTCACGAACAATGTTATAATCGCTGCTTCTGTTAATGTTATTATAAAGATTGGAGTATGATATCTTCAGCGTTAGAATTAAAATAAACTCATAATCACTTTAATTAAGCAAAAGAAAAGACATACATTTATAATTATTTCAAAACTCTCTGGAGTATTGCTGGTAATCGAGTGAACTGGATGTGTCGTTTTGAAATCAGTACGGCGGTGTTCGATTGCCGGTACGCGTCAAAGTTTGTTAATATGAGTGAGGAAAAACACCCGAGACTTACTGAATTGAATTATTACAACAAAAATACTCTTTTTTTAAATAAATGAAGCAAAAACATATTGTACATAGTAAAGATAGTTCAGCACAGCTAGAACAATATTTTATCAAGACAAATAACCGCCAATTACTTAGTCTTGTAACTTCCCACCCTTCATACCACTCTAATAGAGATGTGAACAGTGTCGATGTCTGTGTAGTTACGCCCTAGCTTTAATATCACATTTTTGGTTGTAATGTGCTATCAATTTGCCATTCTCAGAGTATAGTTAACACAGCACACTAAATATGTTTCTTGTGTATTTTTTTAAGGACTACAATGTTTCCTTTGTCCCTTATACCATGTTACATGCATGAAATGTTCCGAAATAACACTATTTGACTTCTAGAATGCAGATGTTTGAGTAATAAACACGTTAACAAAATAACAGGATTGTCAAAGCTGAAATGAACATTATTAACTGGCTTCCAATTTCATCATATAATTAGAATTTATTTATTGCCAGCTATGAAATGATTTAATTTAAATATTAAAATGGTCAGATGGACACTGTTCAAACTTTTTTTTTCTTTAATGTGTCAACATCACCGCAATGCATAATAAAGACAAATGGGACAATTTTAAAACAGGTAAATAAAATGTAAATGTCTGGGAACATTGTTAACCTCAAATGGTAAATGTAAAACAGAGGTGACATGCAGAATGACTCAGGCAAAAAGAAACTTTCCAAAAAAAAAAAAAGAATAAGATACTGTGAAATTCATTTTTGACAATAGAAACAAGAAAAAGAGCTCTTAAATGTTATGTAGAGCCAGCCTTAACATATGGATGTGAATCATGGACAATAGGATAACAGACAAGAAAATCACTGGAGGCAGTGGAAATGTGGTTTTACAGAAAATGTTGAGAGTACCATGGGCAGCTAAGAAGAGTAATTAAAACGTTCTAAAAGATGCAAAAGCAAAATGAGAGCTAATATCCAATGAAGGAAGAAACAATCATCATTTGTTGGCCATGTAATGAGAAGGGAACAGCTGGAATATATTGTAACAACTGGGAAAATTGAGGGACGAAGAGATAGAGGGAAGCAAAGAGAAAAGATACCAGATGGCTTGGCAGAAGGTCAACTACAGAAATGATAAATAACAGCCGAGATCGAAAGTTGTGGAGAGACATGATCACCTACGCCAGCAGGCACGGTACTTGATGATTATTTTATATCAACCGCTTCAAAAAATGATGTCAACTTTAAAAAGTAATGAAAAACAGACAGCAGCCTTCATAAGAGAGTTCAGAATCCTAGTCTGAATGAGCCAGAAGAAAAAGAATTAATTAACACTGATGGAAAAAAAATCTACAGAATCATAAATTATATTACACTATCCATATTCAGGTCTAAAAGTCAAAATTAATTATGATCAATAATATTTTCTTTTTCAAACAAATTCTCTAGCAGTCAGGTCTCGTGCTGAAGTAGATGCGATCATGTGGACAAGTCAAACTAAGTTAAAAACTTTAAATAGCACACGTGCTGAAATGGTCACGACAATCAGACCAGCATGTACAGTTAGTGAAGAGGATGTGGAAGCAGCACGGTTGCCATGTGTTAACCTTTCTCCTATTTTGGTTGTCATTTTGAGTACTAATCGGGCACTGATCTAGCGACACTGAGGACATGACTTTGTACTAGACGCCTCAGCCTAATCGAACGTAAATAAATACGCACCCGACACATAGTTGGAGAAAGCATCAATAATGATAGACATTACAAGTGGTAACATAGTCATCAATATTTTCAAGCACGCTACACCCACAATACAATGAATACGTACGACCATGACAGTATATGTTTATTTTGCATACAACTATAAAAACACAGGTGTTTAAAAATGTAATTAATAGACTCCTATTCCCTGACAAACATGGCACATAGGGTATACACCTTTCTTCTTTATCTTCTATATTGTACTACTAATTCATACAGAACTTGTTTATTTTTGACAGACGTTCTGAATTCACAGTTCCGCGCATTTTTTTTCTAAATATTTCTGCCTGACATTTTTTTCTTTTGTTGTCCAGTGTTTAGGGACAAAAATGATTTTATGTTATTACGAGCACATGCTCCGTTGCAAGTCCATCTCCCTCTAGCCTAGAATAAAAGTAGACATTGATCATCATGAGAAGACTACTACAATAATAGGACATTACACCTCGCATCTTCCACTTTCGTGCCTATTACAGCATCATCATTAGAAGTTATCTATTCATTAGGTACTATAACTTGGGAATTTCGTTCTATTTTTTTGTTCCAATTACACACGTTTTTTTTTCACCATCTCCTGAACTGAAAATCCCTTATTATGACGTCAAAAAACTCAAATATTTAACCAAATGGCGAATTATATGCAAATATAATAAAGCAGAAATGAAAATGTTGAACATATATATTAATATGAAACAAGCTTATATTTATTTTTTTTTATACAAATAGAGTACTGGCGCTACCATTGTTATTACTCCTAACATATTCTTTTAAAACCGCAGACAAGAACGTCTCTGAACCAATAACAGAGAATGCTACAACATAACAGCTATGTTTTCAGTTTAAATAAGTTGTATTTGCTAGGCCTAGTTTATTACGCAGCCAGAGCTTGTCCGATAGTAATAGTTAGGATGCGTTCGTTCTAGTTTAAGTTTGATATAACTTGACGAATATGTGTTTATGAGCAGCAAACTATACACTCACGGAGAAAATCGATCACCCCCCACATACCATATGTTATGGTTCTATACAAAATCTCATTGTGTAACATATAATACTCAATGTATCTTCAAACTACAGTTTAGGGGCCACATTCTGGCTACTCATCCGGTAAATTATCACTGAGCGTATAATGGATACTGCCAAGAAACTTGTTTAACGTCAAAATGGATACGGGGGGAGGGCAAGACCACCCGCCAGTAACTGACCACAAAGCGGTCAGCGATCATCAGCTGACTGTCCGTCAGGATCGGGGGGGGGGGGGGGTTGTGATGATGATAACATAGCTGATCAAGACCCTACCCACCCATCCCCCCAGGCGGTGCTCCTGTAAACAGGACTATCCAGTCTTGCCAAGAGAGTAGGGGTGGAAGAAGGATGACAACCCGATACTCAAAAAGGCCATGCCGAAGTCGGAGGATCTGGACCGTAAGAAGCAAACATCACAGCCCAGCTATAAACCACAACATAACGCGTCCACGCCCACACAAAGACCTTTTTCGGGCGTAAAACAACAAGGGCTATTCAATCATTTAGTAATCGTCAGATGTGAAAACACATTGAATATGCTGAAGTTAGTGTGGGGACGGAGGTGATACACAGTCACGCCCTGTTGCGCTATAGGAATATGGTGTTATGCGTTCTTACTTGTCCATGACTGACAGTAAATGTGTGGATTATGTAATCGTTATCACATACCGCTTACCAACATTAAATACATAGTATACTAGGCAATTAAATACTTCCAAACTAAAATAGACCAAAAAAACAGAGAGAGAGAAGGGAATATATAATGATGAGAACTATGGTTTCAAGGCATTAATAGACTTCTAATAAACCACAATCACTGAGTGTGATGACAGCACAGTCAGATTCTGAGATCGGCAGAAAGAAAGAAATCCTTCACTAGACCGGTCACCCGTTAATGATTACATTTACCTGCCTTTCCGGGCAACAAAAATACATTATAAATGAGTCAATAAACCAAAAACAAAAAATATAAACACAAAATAGCATTGTTTTTTCTCTAAACATGTTCATGGTTCCACGAATTGTGACATAATAATTGTTACATTTGTTTAAAGATATTAACAAAATACTTATTTATTTTTTTTTCTTAATAAGTGTTACGCATTGCTTAAATAATAATTAAAAAATTAATTTAACATTTTGTGAATAAAGGCTACATCTGGTTAAGATAACAATTAAATATGAGTTGTAATAAGAGAACAAAAAAACAAGAAAAAAATGTAGATATAAAAATGCAAGTGTACCTTCAATATATGTAGGAATGTGGACAACAATAACCACGGCGTTTGGAACAAACAACTTTAACATTTATTTGCAAATGAAAACTGTCAAAGGTGGTCACGAGATATGTGATTAGGGACATCCAAGCGTTTACTAAAAATTTGAGAGTCAGAAAGATTAGAGTCACAACGCAACAATATAGGGAAATACGGACGACACAGCCTTAAAAGCGGAGACGTAAAATGAACTACAAGAGATTATAGACAAAGAGAAAGAATGCGACAAAAAAAAGGTATTAAAAAGTAAGAGAACAGATATAACGGTCATATCGAGGAAATAACCATCACGCTACATAAAATAACGAACAAATCTGATACAAACGCTGAGAATTAAACATTTGGGAACAATATTAACATAGACGGAAGATGCACCACAGGATTTAAATTTGTAAAAAAGAAAGCAAGCAGAATAGCTCTTGTCACACAGTAGCATTTTAGAAAACTAAAAACATCTTTCGCAACAAGTTTATGTCAATAGAATATAGAAAGAGAGTTCATCGGTGCTATATAGAGCATGTGGGGTATGGCTGGTCTAGAGCTAAGATGGCAGCATCTGGACAGGAAGCTCCCAGGTACAATTCCACCCATGGAAAAAGCGAATCATGGACAGCAGACAAGCAAATTTAAAGACGATTACAGGCCTCAGATGTGGGACTTTCTTAAATGAATAATGAGAGTTCCCTCCATGGAAAGTTGAAAAAAAAAAAGACAAACGAGGAGATTCTCAAAGAGATCAACGCTGAATGAGAATTCCTATTTTTTTTTTAAATCAGAAGAAAAGGATTAACATTTATCGTGAACATGAGAAGAGGAAAGTTGGAATACTTGGTTACAACTGACAAAATACAGGGAGAGAGAGATCGTGGACAAGGAGAGAAGATATTGGAGAGATTGGTGTCGTGGCACAGTAGACAGTCAACAAGAGAATTGATATATGCTGGGAATGGGAAATGTGGAAGGAGATTATCGCCTACGCCAAACGATAAGGGCGCAACAACATATTTCTAGACCGAAATCGGGATGAATAGCATATTTCATATTCTAGACATGAAACTGGGACCAACAGGATATTTCTAGACCTGAAAGCGGGACCAACAGGATATTTCTAGACCAGAAACCGGGACCAATAACATTATTTTAGACCTGAAATTAGGACCAATAGCATATTTTAGAAGTGAAATCGGGACCAATAGCAGCATATTTTTAGAAGTGAAATCGGGACCAATAGCACATATTTTTAGACCTGAAACCTGGACCAATAGCATATTTTAGACCTGAAACCTGGACCAATAGCACATATTAGACCTCAAACTGGGACCAATAGCACATTGTTTACCTGAAATCGGGACCAATAGCATATTTTTTAACCTGAAATTGGGACCAACAGCATATTTCTATACCTGAGAACGAGACGAATGCCGCATTTTTAGACCTAAAACCGGGACCAACAGCATAATTTTCGATCTGAAATCGAGACCAATAGCATATTTTTAAACATGAAATTGGGACCAATAGCATATTTTTAAATATGAAATTGGGACCAATAGAATATTTTTTTACTTGAAACCGGGACCAATAACATATTTTTAGACCTAAAACCTGCCCAATAGTATATTCTTAGACCTGAAACCGAGACAAAGAGGACAATGCGGAAACTATACCTCGCTTTCATGTTTCACTTCCAACTATTGTCTCCAGAAATTCATTGTTCTTTCTAATTGTCTCATAAAAACTCTGAGCAGTCTGAAACGTGTTGTGTTCATCAGAAGTTATTCATAGTAGCTTCCTGCATATGACCTCTCCCTTCTGACCACATTTTATTGATTACAAAAAAACACTCGTTCAACTCCGCATAAAAAACACTCGTTCAACTTCCGCATAAAAACACTCGTTCAACTTCCGCATAAAAAACAGAATGTCTACAGCTATGATTCTTTTTTGTAACTAACAAATGTCTTCATTGCCTTGAGCATTAATGCATTTCTACGTTTAATATTATTTAAAGTTTTGCTTTTCCCAAATTTTCGCCTTAGATGCCCAATCAATGACAATCTCATCAAATAATTGATCAATGTTGAAAAAACACTTGCTTTCCGATGCTATGGTTCATCATAACTACAGACTGTACAACATTAAGCCTAGTAGATACATTTCCTGAATGTAACCACATGCCGTCTAAAACTTTTCAATCCATGGGTTAATGTATGAGAGAACTTGTCTCTATATTTGTCAATGACTTCACCATTTTCTTCAAATGTTTTCATCATGGGAATGAGCCAGCATGTATCTGATATTTTCTTTATAAACAGGAAACTTTAATTTTTAGTAAATTAACACCGAGACAGAAATTCAAATCTGCCTGGGCCGGATTATGATTGATTTACATAAGAACAAAGACTATAATCTCCTTGGAACCTATGTGTCTCACAGTTGGCATTATGTCTGACCTAACCTCCCTAATTACAATATATAGTCCATGCACTGATATGTATGTACACTTAAAGGACCTTTTTATGCGTAATTATCTAACAAATTATCTAACAAACATTTGGCTTGCAGAACTCCATGAATAATTTATTTTGACCCGTGTCTCAAAAAGTTTGGAGACCGCTGGCCTTCTCAATAATGTAGCGGTGCCATATACTCAAGCGTTGGTAGCTTTTGTTAGACTTCCCCGCTCCAGTAGTCAAAAAACAATAGCATATTGTTGGATGGTTATACACCACGTTTAGGGACTTGCCGCATAATGTGGTAGACCCCTAATGTGAAATTATATACAATACTGCATATGCAGAGATCATTTCTAGATAAATATAATGATCCGCTTTATTACTAGTGAACATAACAATGTTTTGCGCATTTTAACCCCAGTTTGTATATTTAAATTCCGCCTACAATCTAAAAGAGCATATCAATTATTAAACTTTTTTTCTGTATGACCATAAAACTGATAAAACATTCATCTGTACAAGATTATGTAAATCATGAAACTTTTCGATATTATAGCCATGCACATGAAATTTCAGTAATAGAAAAAACTATTCTCGGAAGAGAGAAACGGAACAAGCATTATCAAATATTGATATGCACTGGTCCATGCGTTCATCTTGAAGCCATTCTCAGCTTTGATCAATGAACATACTTTTAGTTACTGGACGGATAAGTCAAAGATCCAGACATTTATGCGGTGCCAGCGCCCATATTTTTGCAATGAGTAGACAGTGGTGGTACCACGCCAAGCACGTCGGTCCCTGGGACCCACTTCCAAAAGCCACGGTGAACCCGCCACCGGTTGTTCCAGAATAAAACATAATAATAACCCGGACCCTCGTGAATAGTGGACGTTGGGTAAGGGGGCGGCTTATATGTACAAATATGAGTTTCCTTATTTACAAAATGACAAAACAATGATTTCTAATATTAAATGCCATGAATCCATGTTTTGTACAAAATATCAGACCACCTATTTTCAGTACTTTCACTTAAGACTCATCAGTGTCGAAGAAGGTACGCAATTCTAGCACTCGCTTCTTTGTTCAAACATTTGATCATGTGTTTCTCCGATGGTGCTGTCTCCTTAACGTATACACCGTGCTTTGCTTTCTTTTCATTGTATATAAAGTTTGTATGTTATGGACAACACAACATGTCTTCGGGTAGACAATCCAATTGTATTCTTTGTCTGTGTATAGTTCAAGAATAATTGTATGCTGATTCCTTTTGTTATGCCATATTTGTAATCTTACCGCTTCTGGTCGCGCCCGTCGTTTTCCTTCAAATATCACCACCTTAGTGTGGTGACTAATTGCTGTTTGTAAATTTCATCAAACTACAACACACAAATATTAAACTATCACAAACTTACATATGAAACGTGATAGAAACTATCTTTCACGCAAGTGTCTACGGTGTTAATAAACAAACTAGATGTCAACTAAAGTCCACTCACATTATAGTACAGCTGTTCCAAAAAAACATTAGAAACGCACAGCCCCCTCCCCATCTAAATCTACACCTCAGTGGCTTTTACTACCAAGCGCACATTTGTCCTCCAACTTCACACATCGATATTCTAAATTATGCATTTGACTGTAATTTCAGACATTCATCTGCACCTGTGTTCAGGATAGTAACAAACACACAATGATTCTCTTCAAACTGCACATATCATTATACGCTTGATACTCAAAGAAGATACAATGGTCACATACTAAGCTTACACGTTATTTTAAAATAATACAATATGGGCGAGTAGGGTAAATAGGCACATTTATATGCTGCAGAGATGTGTGTCATAATGTGGATGGATTACATTACAATTGTACATTAAATGATGTTGTTATTTTTGCTGTATCAGTTCGGATAATATACACGATTTGCTTCTACCCCACTGCTCGGTCTACAACAATTACATAAAGGGCAGGGAACAAATGTTAACTTGGCCAGAAACAATCATAAAGACTGCCAAACCTCGGAATGGGCGGTGGAAGAGAGTAAGACTCAAGGCAGCATGGCGATGGATCGAGATAAACAGTGTGGGCCAGAAATGAGAGACCTCGCAAAGGATGTCCATATGCTGCCTCAAGTTGCTTTGTTAGTCTGTGGCCACGAACTGAATAACTGCGACAAACACTATATTCGTCCTATTCCTCTGACAGTCCAAATTTAAAACTAAGTAACAACGCAATAGATTATCTAAGGACAGAAATGGCTTATGAAATAAGAAGCCAGACACCACCTAGTGTACATACAACTCAGAAGTAAATTCAGGAATATTATACAATAAAGGCCTGTGAATAAAGCAAGAAAATCCATATGGAAATGTAACAACAACCTTCGCATATGGCGCAACTCTATACAGACACAAAAACTTGACTCTAAACGCTGATGGGGGTGTTGTTAAAAATGTTCAGAAAAATATCAACTGGGTAAAACGTATTTGGCCAAAAAAAAAGTAATTTATGTATAGCGTGGTCAATAGTTGCACAGATTTACACATGTTCCAATTAATTTTAAACTGTTATGATTTAAACAAAGTTAGAGACAAAGATAACCTTAAAGCATACTAAGCAGTGGATATCTGATATGTTTGTATAAATATATCAGTTTTCATCCACATGAAATCAAAGAGAATGAGATTTTCACTTCTTCTCTAAATCTGACAAATGAAATACCAACTATCACAGATGACTGGAGCACACTCACTGCTGTATGAATACACAACAAAATACAGCAACTACAATACTCAATATAACCAACATACAGCAACAACAATACTCAGTACAGCCAACATACAGCAACAACAATACTCAATATAACCAACATACAGCAACAACAATACTCAGTACACCAACATACAGCAACTACAATACTCAGTACAACCAACATACAGCAACAACAATACTCATATAACCACCAACATACAGCAACAACAATACTCAGTACAACAAACATACAGCAACAACAATACTCAAAACAACCAACATACAGCAACAATACTCAATGCAACCCATCATCAAGTACCATGTCTGCTGGCATATGTGATCATGTCTCTCCACAACATTTATCTCGACAGTTATTTATCATTTCTCTTGTTCATCTTCTGCCAAGCCATTCTCTTAAGCTGCCTGGTTTCTTTTTTCTTTGCTTGTCTTCAATCTCCAATTTTCCCAATTGTCATAATATATTCCAGTTGTTCCCTCATTACATGGCCAAAAAATTATGATTGTTTCTTTCTTATATTGGAAATTAGCTCTCTTTTTGCTTTGGCCTCTTTCAAAACGTTTTCATTACTCTTCTTAGCTATCCATGGTATTCTCAACATTCTTAGGTAAACCACATTTCTACAGCCTACAATGATTTTATTTTGTCCATGATTCACATCCATAGGTTAAGACTGGCTCTAAAAAGATTTTATAACTTTTTTCTTGTTTCTATTGTCAAAAATGGGTTGCACAGTATCTTCCTCATTTTTTGGAAAGTTGCTTTTACCTAAGCCATTCTGCATCTCACCTCTGTTGTACATCTATCATTTGAGATTAAAATTGTTCCCAGATATTTCAATTCATTGACCAGTTTTACCATTTTCCATTTGTGTTTATTGTGCATTGTGTAGACTGTCTTTTTCTTTCTTGCTACCATTACAACTGTTTGTTTTGTGTTTTTTTTGTTATTGAGGCTGAGTCCTTTATTTTTGCTTTCCTTCACTATAATGTTGAATACAGCAAATACAATACTCAATACAACCAACATACAGCAACTACAATACTCAATACAACCAACATACAGCAACTACAATACTCAATCACATTAAATAATACAAAATTAAGAAGAATACTGCCTGCAGCTATTAGAGAAACAAAAACATAAGTGGTTCTTGATGAATATATAAACTTTGGAACAAATAAAGACTTACATCTTGAATAACAGCATATTTAAGATCTAATATTTCAACTCAGCCGTTTCACTATTTTATTTCTTTGTTGGAAACATTTGTTCAAAAACAGTACATTTCTTTTGTTCACAATGGATAGATTATTCCTTAGTGAAAAATTAGCATGAAGAAAGGATTGTTGATTTTTCATACTATACAAGACTACAACTCCCAATTCAGACCTATAGGCTAACAATGACTGTCTGTATATCTTCTTTTCCTTTCAAACTCCTATGGAGCATTGACCCTTCATTTCCCAACCAGGTTTGCTTTATGCTATTGTTTTTAACACCATTCCTTAATTTCCTATCTAAAAAAAAAATATGTTTTCACATCTCCTTTCTTATTATTTTTGGGCATTTATTTTTGTCACTTCCCCTGGTGGTTTCAAAAAAATGGTCTGTGCTGTAAAATTCAGTTGACTTTCACAGTGTATGTTCTATTCAGCTACATTGTCTTTGTCATATCTTTATTGCCTGTGTGTTTACCTGACCCTTTCCCAAGGTCTGTATTCTAGCAAGCTCAATTTAACCAATTATGTGTCATCATAAAACAGTGCAAATTCCTAAGAAGTTTTAATTTTTTTTTCTTTAAAGAAAGAAAAATAGAAAAATGAAATTCTGCTCAAATGTACTTTTTAATATTCAATTTATAGATTATGAAATACTGGAAATTTATATTAGCAAAGAATGTTCCATGACACATGGCTAACTACTCATATAGCAATGAAATAGTAAACTTCGCATGTCAACATTTCTAGGAGAGGGAATATCAGCTCAGTTAGTTATCACTCTTTTCTTTTTCAGTTTTTGACTGAAGACAGCCAGGATGATATTGGATCATGAACAAATAGAATGCAACAATGTAATGACTACGAATGGCTATCCAGTTACACTAAAACAATCCCTGCAGCTGGTAAGAAAGATTTAACGAAAACCTAAACGTACATGATCATAATTACTAAATTAACTAAAGACAGATTGTTGTTTCACCATTCATTTCCCATGTGAATAATGTCAGGAAAGGATACAGAAAGATATGAAGCCAATGCAATGATTTTAATTCAATTGACAGAAGTAAAATATTAACAGAATACTGCTAACAGAGGTTTTCAGAACCATACACACAAAACTCAAAAGAAGTAGCACACATTTTCCAAAACATTAAAAAGGGAAACCAAAGAATTTAGACTGGGAGATTTTGTTCATGAACAATATCTTATTTTAAAAAAAACTATTCTAGTGCCATTCAAAAAGACCAACTCCAAAACAAACAAAAATGGACAAATAAAAACAAAGCAATATCCAAAACTTATATGTGTGAGTGTGCACACAAAAATTATAAATGTTCTGACACAAGAACAAGAAAGAGAATATCAAAGCTTGATTAATGACATAAAATAACAAAATAATTATAATATAGAAATAGGGGGAAAAAAATAAACAAAAGCGGAAGAAAAGAGGACTTTACAAAATTAATGTAATAATAAAATACCCATAAAATATACAAAACATAAAGGTGAGTTATATCAAAAGAATGTGTTCATAATTTGGTTCAAAGGTAAGAAATTGTATATGAAAATAATTACAAATGTGACACTACACTTAAGAACCATATTATTGTGCTTCACTATAATGCATGTCAAAGAAGAATAAAATTCATGACACACCATGTGTTCCTGGCAACATCTGTATGTCACCATGCATCATTTTGGAACCAACATAATGCAGGAGATACCATCAATTTGTGTATAAATCATGCAATAGTTTTCAGTTTAGAAACCAAACATTAATTTTCACCACATATGAAAATTTGAGCAACAGCTCTCAGACAGAGTAGAGTTTTCATTGAAAACCTTAGCATCATCAAACTAGTGATTAAGAGTACTCCAAAATCTATTCACCTACCAAAATATTAAACAGACTAAAAGAAGTTGAAACATACATCAATTTCTTGAGATCAGGGAGGATACAACATATATTTGGTTAATGCTATATTTTTTTAATGGATCACAATTATAACAAAAATATTCAGAATGTGGCAGTTATATGAGCAGTAATTGATTTAATTGGGTATTATAAATTAATTGAAAAAATTACTATTAAATCAATGCCGCCAGCCTTCAATTTTTCTGCTAATAGGAAAATTAACTTCAGATTTTCGTGATTGTGAGTAAAGAAATTATTAGTGTTACCTTCTAATTACACAAAATTTAGTTTTCTATGACTAACTTTAGAATTATACTTAACTCTTACTTATCCAAAATTATAAAGTTGCATGCAAATTTTAAAAAAACAACAAAAGCATAAACTCAAAAATTTGAGAGAAAATACAAGATAGAAAAATAATGAATAAGTTATAATTTTAATTACTGAATACAAAAACTGAGGCTATCACAAACAAAAACACTAACTGAATAAACTAAAGTTATTATTTTTTTAATTTTTACTAATCAAGACTTCCAAATAGCATAAACAAAAAGTGACAGACCTGGCTCTTCTGTTACTTTGTTCTCTAAGTTTCTTAATTAAGAGCATAAACAAAAAATATTTTAGACAAAAGAATAACCATATAAAAAAGACCAATTAAAAAAAAAAGGAAATTGAACACATTTAAGTGAAATATGAATTAGAACAAAATATATATATATTTAAAATATAAAAAATACCCCAAAAATGTGGGATCTAACTAAACTAAAAGAAACATCTATTTTTAACCAAAATTATCATGTTTAATTTACATATTTTTTAATAGCCAAAAGAAATGTTTTTTTTTAAGTATTGAATTAATTTTTTTTTAAAAACCAACAAAAAAATTAAATGCACAAAAGAGATTGTCAGAAGAGATTGACCTTTGCCAAAATTCAAACTCTGCTTCTACGACTGTAACAATGAACACTTCTTGTATTATATTAATGCATTATCAAAACCCCACAAACACTTGTAAAAGACTGCCAAAGCACTTTGTTCAAACCACTTCAATGGTTTATTAAATTACAACTTTGTTATAAATACTTGTTCTTGGAAGGAGAAAGAACTTCAAATCTTTTTTTAATTTTTTTTTTTATTTCATTGAACAAGTGGCTAGGCTTTTAACAATTATAGTAGGGATAATGAATTAGCTAGAAAACAATGCTTGCCTCTTGCACAGAAGTATCCATTGCAAAACTTCAAGTTTTATTAAATTGTAATCCAGCATATTAGGCTAGACAAGATTGAATGCCTAGTTCTAACAAAGGAAGATGACAAAATATATGTTCCATGATAAAGTTGAATACATAAAAATAAAATTAGCATTGAAGGTTTTTAAACTATAGATGCAGCCTGCAACTTTACTGGACTAAGTTTTAAAATTGAGCAAAATAACAACTACCATATCTACTCCAACAGAGTTATGCCTTACCATTTAGTTTGGCACTCTCTGTTGTAAATAAAGAAACCTAGTAATGTATACAGAGAAAAGATTCAGTAGAAATTATATCATACAGCTCTGACTTGGGATAATAAAGACATGCCCACATGCTGCTAGATCAATATCAACAATATCTAAAATATACTGATAAAAGCAAGCCATCTGCCATCTGTACTGTTACAAAACAACACAGCTTGAATGATTTTCTCCTTGAAAAAAGCAGTTTCATTGCAACTAAATATGGGCTAATCAAAATATAAAACCAGATCAAAGGGCATCAAAGACGTTACCAAAATTAAGACTCCCAGATATGATCTTTTTCCAAACATAACTTTCCCAAGTCTCTTTTTCTCAATAATGGCAAACACTTAAGGAGAGAAGACAGATGTCCTGAGATGTGGCTCTGATGTGAAATATGATAAGCCTATGCATGCACCCTGAACATTCATTACTTCACTGGAGCTGCAGCACTTAGTTACACACTACCGGCGCCGCTAAAAAAAATAATAATAATAAATTGTCCCCAGCACACGGTTTCCCCGCTAGCTAAATTGTGTACCCTTGCTTCCCTTTAAATCTTTTTTCTGGGCTATTCGCCTCCCATTTCCCATTCCTTTGATCTTTCGCTCTGTAAAATCGTACCTACCGTCATCTGCAACTGTGTTGCTCGACTTCTCAGAGCTTGCAAAATTTCCTTGTAGAGACGAATTCTTGCCTGAAATACACACACAAAAATTGTAATTATTCTAAAATACACATTTTAAATGCACTAGCACATAAATCACAACGATAAACAAGTCCCCGTAGCCTTGTGACCTCGAAAAAAAGATCAAAGGCTTGGTATTTGTTTGAAGGGAGACCCGCACTCACCTCTTCTGATTCAGTGACAAGGCCCAACTTCTCTTCCGTTAAGTTCTCCGACGAACGCTTCTCTTCATCCTTATTTCCTTCATCTTTGTACACCTTCACCTCGTCTGTAGAATAAAATCCTCGGATCCTCCCGAACTCATGTGAGGCATAGTCATATGTCCTAAACAAATTTAATTTTCACACAGGATATTCTCGAAGCCCGACACACGTTTTGAATCCGCCATGAATTCTAAGCAAAAGTGATCTGGTAACAACAATGACTAGCGAGCATTAAACCTTAACAGCCAATCAAATTGCTTCTTACACTTAGTCATGCGCCGTGGTCCAATTTTAGCAACTGTTTCTTGGGCGGCTCGGTCCCTTGTTGTGTGTTGCTGGACGGATTGCGTCTTATTTTAATTTTAATCTACGGTTTTTCTTTTAAGTCTAAATTTACTATTCTTTTTCTCGAGTAGACGCTCTTACACGATCCAGCATCTTAAATCGGTAGGGATTGCTATTAAAAATAATCGGGCGCATTTAACATAACCGTATGACTTTTCTGTAATTTGAATCACACGAACGTAACACACGTGTTATGTGAATAAGTCAAAACATCCGTACGGCAATTGTAATGCATAAAACTACATATTAATAAAGTACTACAAAGTAATTTTTTATACTCGGTGTGTAATTAAAATTTTAACTTTAAAATGTAGTTTAATTTAAAATATTTCACATTTCGTCTTTTATAATACATAAAAACTGGTCATGTTTGACTAAAGCGACGTTGCTGTGGCCACAGTGAATGCTGAAATGCCTGCTCCCAACGTCTACTCTGCCGTGGCGCGCATTCTTGCTAGTTATGCGATTGAATGGGAGGATGTTTCAAGAGGGGAGAAGAGAGAGTCCTTTGATCTCCGCTCGCGGCACGAGCCTCCGCACCGCGGCCAGGACGAATAACTCACTAACCTTAAGGTCAAGAGGCGTGGGGTTTAAAATGTCCTTGCAGCCCGCGCCAAACCTTCTGAAGCGGCCGCCCAAGTAAACTTGATTAGAAGTAAATCGTGCGTGAACATTTTTAGCAGACAAAAGTTCTGATTTTAGGCACTGTCTGCCCAGGTTTTTGCCTTGGGCCAAAGAAACACCTTGTCTAAGGTGGGAGATTTTTTTTTACCGATAAATTTTTAGTTCCGTGAGACGTACTGTTATGAAAAAAGAGAAATTATTCCTTTTATCTTTACTCGCACATAAGGTACTTAGGTCAATGTGATTAATCCGTTCTCCTTTTATCTTAATTCTTTTCTTCTTTCTCTCAAATTACCTCATTTTCTCCCCGCACTCTAAACAACATTGGAGACGAATAACTCATGAAATTACAGCATCCTGTTCTTAGCACCCAACTACCTCTTCTTTATGACTACATTCTCCTTAATTAAGCCAAATAGGTGATAAAATAGAAAGCTATTCTAGGGCTGTGAGCGGTGATTTGAACCAACCAAGCACTGTCATAGCAGCATAGAATAAAATAAATGTTGAAGACACTGGACTACGAGGTGCATGAACACAATTAGCTGATTTCACCCAGTGATTGTGTTACTTCGATCACATTTTTCTATCCTGATATTTTCCTAGTCATTGCTGGCCCTCTAGATCTCATTTAACTTTAAAGTATATTAATCATGTCCACAATAAATTGTATTAATTTTCTTTCCTTCCTCATTTTCCTTTCAGCGTCGAATTGAGATATAATTCGCGGTCTTTTGCTCTTCTGTTCGCATCTCCTGCTATTGCTTCTCAGTGTTTCAAATATTCCGTCAATCCATCTTTTTCGTGGGTCTGGTATTCTTACAACGTTTATTGAAGGCTCGTTGTGTTGTACTTTGATCTTTCTGCCCTATCACGTGGCCACGCCATTTTTTTTACTGGTGTTCCTTTATATACTATAATGTGGAAATTATTCCTAGCGTTATTTCTGTTATTCATGACTGATCTTATATCTCAGACAATTTCCTGTCACTTGTCTAACACATTTCAACTCCGCAGATGTTATATTTCCTATTGTTCTTACATCTAAGATTCAGGACTGGCATTGGTAGCACAACGTTCGAATGAAGATTATATTGCAGAGTGCCCGTTTTACCTCTAGTTATTTCAATGTTGGACAATAGTGGTGATAGCTGTCCAATGATTTGACAACCTTTGTTGAATCTTGAGTCTATTTCTACTGTTTTTTGAATTGTCGTTTTCACTAGACTTCCTAGGTATTTAAATTCATCTGCTTGTTTTCGTTGTCTGCCATCTATACTTATATTGATGTTCTGTTTCTCTTTTGCGATATACATGACTTTTGTTTTATTTATGTTGATTTTCATGTTGTATGTTGTGCCTGTGATATTGAATCTATTTAAGTGTTCTTGTAGGTCTTCAACAATCATCACCATCATGCAGCATAAAAATAGACAAGACAAATCTGAAACAAGTGCAATGTTTCAAATACTTGGGCACAATAATAACATCAGATGGGAGATGCACCACAGAAATAAAAAGCAGAAAAGCTCAGGCCAAAATAGCATTTCAGAAAATGAAAAATATCTTATGCAACAAATCTATGTCAATAGAGATGAGAAAGAGAGTTCATCAATGCTATATAGAACCAATTCTGACCTATGGAAGCGAATCATGGACAATAGACAAATAAATGAAAAGACGATTAGAGGCCACATAGATGGGATTTCTCAGAAGAACGTTGAAAGTTCCCAGGACAGCTAAAAGACCAATGAGGAAGTTCTCAAAGAGGCCAACACAAAAGCGAGCTCTTAAAAAACATCAGAAAGAAGCAATCAACATTTTTTGGGAACATCATGAGAAGAGGAAAGTTAGAATACTTGGTTACAACTGGCAAAATAAAAGGAAAGAGAGATCGCGGACGACAAAGAGAGAAAATACTGGATAGCTTGGTGTCATGGCATGGAAAACAGTCAACAACAGAACTCATACGATGCACTGTAGATAGAAGATTGTGGAGGACATGATCGTCAACGTCAACCGGTACGGCACATGATGATGATGTAGGTCTTCTTATAGTGTCTGATCTTCTGCAAGTAGAAGCTCGCTGATCTCCTCTGTCTCTTGTGAGTTGGCTAACTTCCATATATAGTCCATGTATGTAATAAACAGTAAGGGGGATAGTACGCAACCCGGTCTTACACCTGATCAAACTTTGAAATGGTCTGTGTAACCTGCTGCTGTTCTGACTGTGCAGCTGCTGTTGGTGTAGATACTTTTAATTAGGTGGTTAGATCTTGGCTTATTCCGTATGTTGTTAGTATCCACCATAGTTCTCTATTTACTCGGTCGAATGATTTATTTTGGTGTATTAATCATGTCCACGTTAAAGTGTATTAATCATGTTCACACTAAATTGTATTAACCATGACCACGTTAAAGTGTTTTAGTCATGCCCATACTAAAGTTATTAATCATAACCACACTAAAATGTGGGAGTTGCGATAGCTCGGTGGTTTTGAAATGGACTAGAAAGGACAAGAGGTAGGGTTCGATCCCAACCGATGGCTTCCGGTTCACCCAGCTTTTAATGGGTACCGGATTTTTTTTCTGGGAAAGTAAAGCGGCACGGGCATAATCCCAGCCATATTACCCAAAAAATCATGTGCCGAAAGTCTGTAAAATTTATGGTCACTAACACCATATTCCCTATACGCGACTTGACGTGACGGGGGTACTTTACTTTTTTTTTTACACTAAAGTGTATTAATCATGACCACACAGAAGTGTATTAATCATGTCTACAATACAGTGTATTAGCCATGTCAACAATAAAGTGTATTAATCATGTCTACAATTAAGTGTATTAATCATGTCCACAATAAAGTGTATTAGTCATGTCCACAATAAAGTGTATTAGCCATGTCTACAATAAAGTGTATTAATCATGTCCACAATAAAGTGTATTAATCATGTCCACAATAAAGTGTATTAGTCATGTCCACAATAAAGTGTATTAGTCATGTCCACAATAAAGTGTATTAGTCATGTCCACAATAAAGTGTATTAATCATGTACACAATAAAGTGTATTAGTCATATCCACAATAAAGTGTCTTAATCATGTCCACAATAAAGTGTCTTAATCATGTCCACAATAAAGTGTATTAATCATGTCCACAATAAAGTGTATTAATCATGTCTACAATAAAGTGTCTTAATCATGTCCACAATAAAGTGTATTAGTCATGTCTACAATAAAGTGTATTAATCATGTCCACAATAAGTGTATTAATTATGTCCACGATAAAGTGTCTTAATCATGTCCACAATAAAGTGTATTAATCTTGTCCACAATAAAGTGTATTAATCACGCCAAACTAAAATATATTAATCATGTCAACATTAAAGTGTATTAGTCATGTCCACAAGAAAGTGTATTAGTCATGTCCACAATAAAGTGTATTAGTCATGTCCACAATAAAGTGTATTAATCATGTCCACAATAAAGTGTATTAATCATGTCCACAATAAAGTGTATTAGTCATGTCCACAATAAAGTGTATTAGTCATGTCCACAATAAAGTGTATTAGTCATGTCCACAAGAAAGTGTATTAGTCATGTCCACAATAAAGTGTATTAGCCATGTCCACAATAAAGTGTATTAGTCATGTCCACAATAAAGTGTATTAGTCATGTCCAAAAAGTGTCTTTGTCATGTCCACAATAAAGTGTCTTAGTCATGTCCACAATAAAGTGTATTAATCATGTCCACAATAAAGTGTGTTAGTCATGTCCACAATAAAGTGTATTAGTCATATCCACAATAAAGTGTATTAGTCATGTCCACATAAAGTGTATTAGTCATGTCCACAATAAGTGTATTAGTCATGTCCACATAAAGTGTATTAGTCATGTCCACAATAAAGTGTATTAGTCATGTCCACAATAAAGTGTATTAATCATGTCCACAATAAAGTGTATTAGTCATGTCCACAATAAAGTGTATTAGTCATGTCCACAATAAAGTGTATTAGTCATGTCCCCAATAAAGTTTTTAATCATGTCCACAATAAAGTGTATTAGTCATGACCACAATAAAGTGTATTAGTAATGTTCACAATAAAGTGTATTAATCATGTCCACAATAAAGTGTATTAATCACGCCAACACTAAAGTATACTAGTCATGTCCATATTAAATGGTATTAGTCATGTCCATTATAAGTGTATTAATCACGCCAACACTAAAGTATATTAGTCATGTCAACATTAAAGTTATTAGTCATGTCCACAGTAGAGTGTATTAGTCATGTCCACAATAAAGTGTCTTAATCATGTCCACAATAAAGTGTATTAGTCATGCCCATAATAAAGTGTATTAATCACGCCAACACTAAAGTATATTAGTCATGTCAACATTAAAGTGTATTAGTCATGTCCACAATAGAGTGTATTAGTCATGTCCACAATAAAGTGACTAATCATGTCCACAATAAAGTGTATTAGTTATGTCCACAATAAAGTGTATTAATCACGCCAACACTAAAGTATATTCGTCATGTCCACATAAAATTGTATTAGTCATGTCCACAATAAAGTGCATTAGTCATGTCCACAATAAAGTGTATCAATCACGCCAATACTAAAGTATACTAGTCATGTCCATATTAAATGGTATTAGTCATGTCCATTATAAAGTGTATTAATCACGCCAACACTAAAGTATATTAGTCATGTCAACATTAAAGTTTATTAGTCATGTCCACAGTAGAGTGTATTAGTCATGTCCACAATAAAGTGTCTTAATCATGTCCACAATAAAGTGTATTAGTCATGCCCATAATAAAGTGTATTAATCACGCCAACACTAAAGTATATTAGTCATGTCAACATTAAAGTGTATTAGTCATGTCCACAATAGAGTGTATTAGTCATGTCCACAATAAAGTGACTTAATCATGTCCACAATAAAGTGTATTAGTTATTCCACAATAAAGTGTATTAATCACGCCAACACTAAAGTATATCGTCATGTCACATTAAATTGTATTAGTCATGTCCACAATAAAGTGCATTAGTCATGTCCACAATAAAGTGTATCAATCACGCCAATACTAAAGTATAATAGTCATGTCCACATTAAAATGTATTAGTCATGTCTACATTAAAGTGTATTAGTCATGTCCATAATAAGTGTATAAATTATGACCCATCTAAAGTGTATTAATCTTGACCACACTAAAGTGTATTAATCTTGACCACACTAAAGTGTATTAATCATGCTTATGCTAACGTATCTTAATTCTGCACACACTCACGCGGATTAGTCCTGCTCATACCAATGTGCATGTTTCATGTTCACACTAACGTGCATTAATCCTACTCATAATAACGTGCATTCATCCTGCTCATGCTAGAATGCGTTAATCCTGCTCGTAACAAACGTACATGAATCCAGCTCATGCTAACGTTCATTAATCTTGCTCATACTGACGTGCATTAATTCTGCTAATACTAGCATACATTAATCCTGCTCACACTAACGTTAATAAATGCTGATCGTACTAACGTTTATCAATTCTACTCATACTAATATACTTTAATCCACACTAACGTATATTAATCCTGCTCATACTAACCTGCATTAATATACTCATACCAACGTTAATTAATTTTTCTCATTCTGACGTGCATTAATCCTGCACGTACCAACGTTCATTGGTTCTGCTCACCGGAAAGTGCAGACTGTACGTGCAAGGAACGTACTACGAGTCAGATTGCACTCTTAAATATCCGGACAACTGTTTCAACGACACATGTGAACAGTCAATCGGGAACTGTACATGCAAGAGAACGTTCTAAGGGCCAGACTGCACTCTCAAATCTCCGGACAACTGTTTGAACGAAACTTTTGATTCCCACGTTCAGAAGAGTCTGCGACTACAACAAGCCCAAGCATATGGACACTTTAATGTGTTTTCTGTGCTAGACAGGGTTCATTTCTTGGTGTTTTTCCGTGAAGCATGGCTCATATCTTGATGTGTTTCTGTGCTAGCCATGGCTCATATCTTGGCTTGTGTGTGCTGGCCATGGCTCATATCTGGTGTGTGTCATGTTAGTCATATCTCATATCTTGGTGCGTCCGTATTAATCATGTCTCAATTCTTTATGTGTGTCTGTGTTTAGTCATATCTCATATCTTAGTGTGCACCAGTGTTAGTCATATGTCATATCTTTGTGTGTGCATGTCTGGGTTAGTGATATCTCATATCTTTGTGTGCATGTTTATGTTAGTCATATCTCATATCCTTGTGAGTGCATGGCATGTTAGTCCCATCTCATGTCTTTGTGTGTGCATATCTATGTTAGTCATATCTCTTATCTTTGTGTGCATGTCTATGTTAGGCATGTGTCATATCTTTGTGTGTGCATGTTTATGTCAGTTATATCTCATATCTTTATGTGCATGTTTATGTTAGTCATGTGTCTATATCTTGATGTGTGTCAGTGTTAATCATGCCTCGTATCGCTGTGTGCATGTCTGGGTTAGTCACATCTCACATCTTTGTGCGTGCGTGTCTGTGTTAGTCACATCTCACATCTTTGTGTGTGTATGTCTGTGTTAGTCACCTCTAGTGACTCGGGCAGATGGTGCTCGTAAACCTGGGAGGGCCGACCATCTAAGGGCATAATCCCCCTACAGAAAAGACAACCTGCTGCCTTGCAGGAAGATTGGGACAATCAAAGGCTAGGGAATGCAAACCGAATAAAATGCTGGCTGAAATCGGATGCACTGGCCACTGGCGCAGAACACAGTGCAACGTATTAACGGGTGTTCAATCAGAGTGGACCTGGCGAACTCTACTTGTGATGTTCTGTCTGTGGGGGCGATCAACACACTTAACCTGACAGCTGACTTCATGTGGGAGTCTGAATCCTACTCTGATTGAGTCCTGATCGCAGAGAGAGAGAGAGATACTGACGTGCATTAATCCTGCACATACTAATGTTCATAATTCTGCTCATACTGACGTGCATTAATCCTGCACATACTAACGTAATTAATCCTGCACATACTAACCTACACTAATCCTGATGGACTGTGATTCGCCCCTCATTTCCTTTATTTTGCAGCATCAACATACACAACCTGTCGAGCACGTATCTTCAACAAACGTTTTGTTACCTTCTTTTCTCTACCTACTGTTCATTTCACTTTACTATTTCCCGTTTCTGTTATGACCTCAGATCATTATTTTTTTCTCATTCTTTCTTTCTGTAAATCAAGAACATTGTGATCCATGGGACACTCTAGTTACACCAAGAGCTAACAGGCTCATTCACCAACCTCAAATTTATAACTCATCATCATCATGTGCCATACAGGTGGTGTAGGCGATCATGTCATTCCACAATATTATATCCACAGTGCATCGTATGAGTTCTGTTTTTGACTGTTACCATGCCATGACAACTAGCTATCTATATAGTGTTTTCTCTCTTTGACGCCCGTGATCTCTCTTTCACTGTATTTTTCCAGTTGTAACCAAGTATTCAACTTTCCTATTCTCATGATGTGCCCAAAAAATGTTGTTTGTCTCTTTCTGATGTTTTTTTAGAGCTCCTTTTTGTGTTGGCCTCTTTGAGAATATCTCCATTGGTCTTCTTAGCTATCCATGGAACTTTCAACTTTATTTTCTGAGAAATTCCATCTCTGTGGCATTTAATCGTCTTTCATTTGATGGTTTACTGTCCGTAATTCACTTCCATAGGTCAGAATTGGCTCTATTTAACATCGAACAAATCTCTTTCCCGCGTATATTGACATAGATTGTTGCATAAGACGTTTTATTTTCTGAAATGTTATTTTGGAAACAAGCTATTCTGCTTTTGATTTCTGTGATGCATCTTCCACTGATGTTATTATTGCGCCCAAGTATTTGACACGTTACACTTGTTTCAGATTTGTCCTGTTTATTGTTATGCTGGTGATGATTGTTTCTTCTATATGACCATTACTTCTGTAATTTGTGTCTATCTTTCTATCTATTGTCCTTTCGAGCCGCAGACGGCACATAGGGCAGAACCACAATCTCAAAAACAGAAAGCTTGCGTGTCAAAGTGGCACATATTGCAGAGATCACCGCTCTAAATTATATGGCGCTGATTCCATAACAATACTTTTTACAATGACAGCTTGTCAAGCCATCGATCAATCTCCTTAGTCGCTCTTACGACATGTCTGGAAGGTCACAGTGTCACTATTCTTTAATAATTTACTATTTTATGTCTACCTTTAGTTAATTGTCAGGCTGATGTATATCGATATTGTTGTTAAAGAGAACGTTTCTGTTCTCATGTCCCAAATAGTTCTACCAGCGGTTTCGGTGTCACCAGAGGGTCTTCCAGCCTTAGCGGGTCGGTTGGTGATCAGCTGTGACTGAAACATGTTGAAATTTGATACATTAGTTGTATAACTAAATTGTATAGGGCTGTTGTGTTGTTCGATATAGCATTAATCTATCGTCAAAAGGCATGTAGATGGAAGCTCTCCTTGAGCGATGCTGTTTCTTTTGTTAGTTCATCTTGTTCAATGATCAACATCCACTATACATCTAGGAGTCCAAGTTCAACGATCAACATTCACTATACATCTAGGAGTCCAAGTTCAACGATCAACATTCACTATACATCTAGGAGTCCAGGTTCAACGATCAACATTCACTATACATCTAGGAGTCCAAGTTCAACAATCAACATTCACTATACATCTAGGAGTCCAGGTTCAACGATCAACATTCACTATACATCTAGGAGTCCAAGTTCAACAATCAACATTCACTATAGATCTAGGAGTCCAGGTTCAACAATCAACATTCACTATAGATCTAGGAGTCCAGGTTCAACAATCAACATCCACTATAGATCTAGGAGTCCAGGTTCAACAATCAACATTCACTATAGATCTAGGAGTCCAGGTTCAACAATCAACATTCACTATAGATCTAGGAGTCCAGGTTCAACAATCATCATCCACTATAGATCTAGGAGTCCAGGTTCAACAATCAACATTCACTATAGATCTAGGAGTCCAGGTTCAACAATCAACATCCACTATAGATCTAGGAGACCAGGTTCAACAATCAACATTCACTATACATCTAGGAGTCCAAGTTCAATTATCAACATTCACTATACATCTAGGAGTCCAAGTTCAACAATCAACATTCACTATACATCTAGGAGTCCAAGTTCAATGATCAACATTCACTATACATCTAGGAGTCCAAGTTCAACGATCAACATTCACTATACATCTAGGAGTCCAAGTTCAACAATCAACATTCACTATACATCTAGGAGTCCAAGTTCAATGATCAACATTCACTATACATATAGGAGTCCAAGTTCAACAATCAACATTCACTATACATCTAGGAGTCCAAGTTCAACGATCAACATCCACTATACATCTAGGAGTCCAAGTTCAACAATCAACATCCACTATAGATCAAGGAGTCCAGGTTCAATGATCAACATTCACTATATATCCAGGAGTCCAAGTTCAATGATCAACATTCACTATACATCTTGGAGTCCAGTTCAATGATCAACATTCACTATACATCTAGGAGTCCAAGTTCAACAATCAACATCCACTATACATCTAGGAGTCCAAGTTCAACAATCAACATCCACTATAGATCTAGGAGTCCAGGTTCAATGATCAACATTCACTATACATCTAGGAGTCCAAGTTCAATGATCAACATTCACTATACATCTTGGAGTCCAGGTTCAATGATCAACATTCACTATACATCTAGGAGTCCAAGTTCAACAATCAACATCCACTATACATCTAGGAGTCCAAGTTCAACAATCAACATCCACTATACATCTAGGAGTCCAAGTTCAACGATCAACATTCACTATACATCTAGGAGTCCAAGTTCAACAATCAACATTCACTATACATCTAGGAGTCAAAGTTCAACGATCAACATTCACTATACATCTAGGAGTCAAATTTCAACGATCAACATTCACTATACATCTAGGAGTCCAGGTTCAACGATCAACATTCACTATACATCTAGGAGTCAAAGTTCAACGATCAACATTCACTATACATCTAGGAGTCCAGGTTCAACGATCAACATTCACTATACATCTAGGAGTCCAAGTTCAATGATCAACATCCACTATACATCTAGGAGTCCAAGTTCAACGATCAACATTCACTATACATCTAGGAGTCCAAGTTCAACGATCAACATTCACTATACATCTAGGAGTCCAAGTTCCACGATCAACATTCACTATACATCTAGGAGTCCAAGTTCAACAATCAACATTCACTATACATCTAGGAGTCAAAGTTCAACGATCAACATTCACTATACATCTAGGAGTCAAAGTTCAACGATCAACATTCACTATACATCTAGGAGTCCAGGTTCAATGATCAACATTCACTATACATCTAGGAGTCAAAGTTCAACGATCAACATTCACTATACATCTAGGAGTCCAAGTTCAACAATCAACATTCTCTATACATCTAGGAGTCCAAGTTCAACGATCAACATTCACTATACATCTAGGAGTCCAAGTTCAACAATCAACATTCACTATACATCTAGGAGTCAAAGTTCAACAATCAACATTCACTATACATCTAGGAGTCCAGGTTCAACGATCAACATTCACTATACATCTAGGAGTCAAAGTTCAACGATCAACATTCACTATACATCTAGGAGTCCAGGTTCAACGATCAACATTCACTATACATCTAGGAGTCAAAGTTCAACGATCAACATTCACTATACATCTAGGAGTCCAAGTTCAACAATCAACATTCACTATACATCTAGGAGTCAAAGTTCAACGATCAACATTCACTATACATCTAGGAGTCCAGGTTCAACGATCAACATTCACTATACATCTAGGAGTCAAAGTTCAACGATCAACATTCACTATACATCTAGGAGTCCAAGTTCAACAATCAACATTCTCTATACATCTAGGAGTCCAAGTTCAACGATCAACATTCACTATACATCTAGGAGTCCAAGTTCAACAATCAACATTCACTATACATCTAGGAGTCAAAGTTCAACAATCAACATTCACTATACATCTAGGAGTCCAAGTTCAACGATCAACATCACTATAGATCTAGGAGTCCAAGTTCAACAATCAACATTCACTATACATCTAGGAGTCAAAGTTCAACAATCAACATTCACTATACATCTAGGAGTCCAAAGTTCAACGATCAACATTCACTATACATCTAGGAGTCCAGGTTCAATGATCAACATTCACTATACATCTAGGAGTCCAAGTTCAACGATCAACATTCACTATACATCTAGGAGTCCAAGTTCAACAATCAACATCCACTATACATCTAGGAGTCCAAGTTCAACAATCAATATCCACTATACATCTAGGAGTCCAAGTTCAACAATCAACATCCACTATACATCTAGGAGTCCAAGTTCAACGATCAACATTCACTATACATCTAGGAGTCCAAGTTCAACAATCAACATTCACTATACATCTAGGAGTCAAAGTTCAACAATCAACATTCACTATATATCTAGGAGTCCAAGTTCAACGATCAACATTCACTATACATCTAGGAGTCCAAGTTCAACAATCAACATTCACTATACATCTAGGAGTCCAAGTTCAACAATCAACATTCACTATACATCTAGGAGTCCAAGTTCAACAATCAACATCCACTATACATCTAGGAGTCCAAGTTCAACAATCAACATCCACTATACATCTAGGAGTCCAAGTTCAGCAATCAACATCCCCTATACATCTAGGAGTCCAAGTTCAACAATCAACATCACTATACATCTAGGAGTCCAGGTTCAACGATCAACATCCACTATACATCTAGGAGTCCAAGTTCAACAATCAACATTCACTATACATCTAGGAATCCAGGTTCAACGATCAACATCCACTATACATCTAGGAGTCCAAGTTCAACAATCAACATTCACTATACATCTAGGAGTCCAAGTTCAACAATCAACATTCACTGTACATCTAGGAGTCCAGGTTCAATGATCAACATTCACTATACATCTAGGAGTCCAGGTTCAATGATCAACATTCACTATACATCTAGGAGTCCAAGTTCAACGATCAACATTCACTATACATCTTGGAGTCCAGGTTCAACGATCAACATTCACTATAGATCTAGGAGTCCAGGTTCAATGATCAACATTCACTATACATCTAGGAGTCCAAGTTCAACGATCAATATTCACTATACATCTAGGAGTCCAAGTTCAACGATCAACATTCACTATACATCTAGGAGTCCAGGTTCAACGATCAACATTCACTATACATCTAGGAGTCCAGGTTCAATGATCAACATCCACTATACATCTAGGAGTCCAGGTTCAACGATCAACATCCACTTTACATCTAGGAGTCCAGGTTCAACGATCAACATCCACTATACATCTAGGAGTCCAGGTTCAACGATCAACATTCACTATACATCTAGGAGTCCAGGTTCAACAATCAACATTCACTATACATCTAGGAGTCCAAGTTCAATGATCAACATTCACTATACATCTAGGAGTCCAGGTTCAATGATCAACATTTACTATACATCTAGGGGTCAGGTTCAATGATCAACATTCACTATAGATCTAGGAGTCCAGGTTCAATGATCAACATTCACTATAGATCTAGGAGTCCAGGTTCAATGATCAACATTCACTATACATCTAGGAGTCCAGGTTCAATGATCAACATTCACTATACATCTAGGAGTCCAGGTTCAATGATCAACATCCACTATACATCTAGGAGTCCAGGTTCAATGATCAACATTCACTATACATCTAGGAGTCCAGGTTCAATGATCAACATCCACTATACATCTAGGAGTCCAGGTTCAATGATCAACATTCACTATAAATCTAGGAGTCCAGGTTCAATGATCAACATTCACTATAAATCTAAGAGCTCAATAACACCTATCGATCAGCTCCTCATAGAGAACAAAATATGATAAACACCTTACTCCACTTCCGATCTAGATCCTTATCCACCATAGTGACTCTGTAACGGAGTAATCTGGCTAAACAAACAAGCATTTGAGAAGGTAAGCAACCCTATACATGTATTAACAAAATGTTACGTCAGAAGTCTAAGCTAACTAGTGTAAACTACAATACAACGTACCTACGCCATTTTAAGGACGGTCGATGAAGATCGGCAGACACCTATTCCTCAATATCGTCCACCTATAAAGATGCGCAAATAGGCGTAACTACGCTATAACGTTGTTTACAGCATGCTTCTACATCTGTGTACGTGACCCAAAACATTCGACATCAGGTGACATTTGTGAGTAATGGGTTGCCTTCCCTCCTTGATTCCGCCTCGTTTAGTCAGACTAGTTGGTCTGTTCTAAGGTCCAGGAATAAAATGTGGAATAGTGTATTGAGCAGCTCTAGTACACACAACACACATGTGTTGTACTAGTAATGAGAATACAATTCATGAATACAATATATGACACATTAGATAATTTTTGGTGTAAAAAATTCACTTTTTATTTCTTTGTTCATTTCAGATGTAATTGATATTCAATGCTCGACTACATCTAATCATAATTCAAGTCCTAGTTTAAGATATATTTTTTTTGTTTTCAGTTTTGAAGAGTAACGTTCAACTTTATTTAAAATTGATCTTGAGTCGGTGGTTCTCTAATCTGTCATTATACGACTCCTAATTTTAGCGAGAAGAGAGAAACAACGCAAGGGTAAATAAAGCCCAATGTTTCCTAATCCTGATATAAAATAAATTGCGTTAGTGATGAACATTACCATATTTAGAAAATTACCTCCCCATATTAAATGTACCATTTATTCAATAAATCATGGTATAATTTTTTTTGGTGAACGAACAGAAAGCACACACACACACATAC
Organism: Megaustenia siamemsis; assembly: GCA_032433765.1. Classification (NCBI taxonomy): domain Eukaryota; kingdom Metazoa; phylum Mollusca; class Gastropoda; order Stylommatophora; family Ariophantidae; genus Megaustenia; species Megaustenia siamemsis. Next base: position 117,185,222 of record JAVIAB010000073.1, on the reverse strand, counting down.
ATATATATATATTTATATATATATATTATATATATATATATATATATATATATATATATATATATATATATATATATATATATATATATTAGTAAAATACTAGCTGAAGAGGTAAAAAAGGCTACAATGTTAAGCAGTCGCGTAAATGTAAAAGCACCAGTTCAACAGAACTGCAACCGGAATCCAACAAGGATTCAACAAATGGCACCTATTGATTGGCAGATAACCAACGGTGAAAGGAGGGTTCGAAACTTGAGGAGACCAGGACGTGAGAAAGAACTTTTAAGTTGGCTTAACCTTTTAGTTGGATTAACGTGGTAATTTTAGGCAGGAAGATCACAACAATCTGCGCTATCTAAGCTACGGAATTGAAATAGATCCTTCAAGTATTGCTATAAATTATCATAATTACATAATAACTTAGTTAATTGGATTGTAAAATAAACATGATTTTGGTGTTAATTAATATTTCTTACAGTTTTGTTCGCGTTATTTATATAAAGACGGTGCGCAGTCATTTAGGAAGGAATTAGCTAAACTTGTTTCCATTCATCTACACCTGTCATAATCATCATTCAGTGTCGTCTCCGCTTCGAAGGTTGGCTACCATGGAGGGCCATTCCGCTCTGTTTCTCTTCCTTTGATGGAGCAAGTTGTCATAGGCTGACTTATCCATCTTTTGATGTTCATGTTAGTCTTGGTCTGTCTCTGACTTTTTTACCTCGTATTTTCCCTTCCAAGATTAGTTTTAGTAAGCTGCTGTGTCTTTTAACATGCCCCAAACATTTCATTTGTCGTGTTTGAATTGTGTTTAGTAATTCTCTTTTCATTGTCAGCTCTTTTAAGACTTCATCATTTTTTCTTTTTCTTCCATCCAATTCCTCCTATTCTTCTATAAATTCACATTCAAATGCTTCAGTTTTATATTCTATTTTCTTGTCTATACCTCTTGTTGTCTATACCTCTTGTCTATACCTCTTGTTGTCTATACCTCTTGTCTATACCTCTTGTCTATACCTCTTGTCTATACCTCTTGTCTATACCTCTTGTCTATACCTCTTGTTGTCTATACCGCTTGTCTATACCTCTTGTTGTCTATACTTCAATATGTTACGATAAAGAGAGAGGAAATATCAACTGTTAGTTGAACCACTGATGTCACGACAACGGGGTGTGGGTTGGTGGAGAGTGATTTCAGAATTAACCTATTTCGTTCTCATACACATTGTCAGGTCGACAAACGTTGTTGTACGGTTGTAGTATGTTTCATCATAAACGGCATGACAATAGAGAAAGAGACAAGAAAAACGTAAAGATGTGAATAGAGAGCACTGGTATAAAAGAGGAACAACATTCTCTGCAGATGGCAGTGATGGATAAAGAAATTAGCATTCGATGCAATAAGGCAAATAAAGTAATGAAACAGCTAGCCCCACTCCTGCAACATAAGACAGTGCCGATCAACACAAACACAACACATTTATCCCCACTCTATGGCACTAGTGCCAAACATGGTTAGACACAACAAGTCAGATATGAGAGTTAGCCGTCACAAAAATGAGAGTTAGTCGTCACAGAAAGGAGAGTTAGTCGTCACATAAATGAGAATTAGTCGTCACATAAATGAGAGTTAGTCGTCACATAAATGAGAGTTAGTCGTCACATAAATGAGAGTTATTCGCCACAGAATTGAAATGTTTGAGCTGAAAAAAAAGCTGTAGTGGTGACCAGAAAAGACAAATTAAGATACGAGGTTTTATGAGATAGATATGACATCGAACCAGTTCTTAATTACATACAAAGACAACAAATAAAAGTGCTTCCCTCTCAGCGATAATGCTTAGTGATACCACACCATACTAGGCGTGATAAAAATTATAAGAAGGACACAGTGTTCAAGGCAGACGTTGACTACGTTAAGTGAAGGTAACAGTAAAGTACGAGACTTGAGCTGGTGTCTTAGCACGCGAGTTTTCACCCATATGTGCTCGACCGCCTATCCAGAAATGTTCGGAGATTTCTGGATAGTGTCGCTTCAAGCATCGAAACTCACGATGCGAGGCGACATTCCTCACCTTCCCAGGGTAATACTCTGGTACCCATTTCTGCCAACGGCTGGGTCGACCATGTGAGTATTTTTTTTTTCCAACCACGAGCACAATTCACACTGGTGGTTTTCCCAACTAGGCTACCGAGGCCCCCATAACGTGTAGTAAAATCTACAAAAGAATCAAGCGCTACTGACTGGCGCAGCCGGAAGAGCAAAAACATTACGTTGTACTTCCCTCGACACTTACAATAATAAAAACAGGGCTGGGTAGGCTAGAGGTACGACGTTCAAAGCTCGCCAGACGCGGAGGTAATTTTTATTAAAATATTAAGATGTAATCCGTGGTTTCTTTATGACGTTAACCTCCTCCGATCTCTTATGTCTAGCTCTCTCAGATAACGGCAATAAACAGGAGGTCATGTGTGCGTTTGCGCACGTTAAAGATTCCTTGGCATTTAAAATCGAAAAGATTAGGCCAAAAATAAGGTCACTTCCCCAGCAAAATTATCAACAGAAACCTTATCCACGTTGTGCATCCCAGCTCGTGCGATGGAGTTCGTGCACATGGGCTAGGATCTTCCTCAGATTTTCTGGATGGGAATATCGGAACACCCACCGATTCGTCTGGTGTACAGTGATGACGATCCTAACAATAAATAAACAGATAATGTAAAATGAGAATCCAAGTCGCCTGGCCCATGTCTGATTACCTGGCTTCCACTGCTTATTATGTGGGATGTTGATCAGCTCTGATTCATTTATCCCGACAACAACTATCAACTGGGAGCCGCGATAGCTCAGTGGTTAGTGAACTGGACTACAAAGGACAAGGGGTAGGGTTCGATCCCAACCCACGGCTTCCGGGTTCACCCAGCCTTAAATGGGTACCGGATTTTTTTCTGGGAAAGTAAAGCAGCACAGGCGTAATACCGACCACATTATCCTAAAAATCATGTGCTGAAGGTCCGTAAAATATAGGGTCACTAACACCATATTTCCCTATACGCCACTTGGCGTGACGGGGGTACTTTACTTTTTTTTTACTTACAACTATGAGTCACTACTTGTTTCAGGCCATGAATTGCTGGTCCAGGCGCAGTAAGAGAAGAGTCAGTTTCAGCACACAGCCACAACATTGCATGTAAGTAATGAATGTACACACCGATGTATAGTTCAATTGCAGGATGCACGATCAATATAAATATTTCAGTTGTGTCAACAACTTTAAATACTTTGGCATAATACAAAATTAGATGTGTGATTCAGTTCTGAAGTCATGATCATCATCATCTGGTCTGATATCCATTACAGAACGTTGCATTCACTACAGCCCGTCTTAAAGAAACTCTATCTCTAGTCAGATTTCCCACTTCTTCTGTTGTCATGTTCAATGTTTCCTTTTTTGGATCTAGCCTCAGTTTTTAAAAAAATAAAGTGCCCCGTCACGCCAAGTGGCGTATAGGGAATATGGTGTTAGTGACCCGTCACGCCAAGTGGCGTATAGAGAATATGGTGTTAGTGACCCGTCACGCCAAGTGGCGTATAGAGAATATGGTGTTAGTGACCCGTCACGCCAAGTGACGTATAGAGAATATGGTGTTAGTGACCCGTCACGCCAAGTGGCGTATAGAGAATATGGTGTTAGTGACCCGTCACGCCAAGTGGCGTATAGAGAATATGGTGTTAGTGACCCGTCACGCCAAGTGGCGTATAGAGAATATGGTGTTAGTGACCCGTCACGCCAAGTGGCGTATAGAGAATATGGTGTTAGTGACCCGTCACGCCAAGTGGCGTATAGAGAATATGGTGTTAGTGACCCGTCACGCCAAGTGGCGTATAGAGAATATGGTGTTAGTGACCCGTCACACCAAGTGGCGTATAGAGAATATGGTGTTAGTGACCCGTCACGCCAAGTGGCGTATAGAGAATATGGTGTTAGTGACCCGTCACGCCAAGTGGCGTATAGAGAATATGGTGTTAGTGACCATAATTTTTATAGACCTTCGGCACATGATTTTTGGGGTAATGTGGTCGGTATTACACCCCAGTGCCACTTTACTTTCCTAGAAAAAATCTGGTACCCATTTAAGGCTGGGTGAACCTGGAGGCCTTCCATCAGGATCGAACCCGACCTCTTGTCCTTTGTAGTCCAGTTCACTAACCACTGAGCTATCGCGGCTCCCTTGTCTCAGTTAAGTCTCGTTTTAATTATATATATATATATATATATATATTAGCTTACTAATGTTAACATATTATCTGTTTTTATTCTTGGATATGTAGCACATCTCTCTTTCGTGTCGTCATTTCTTATCCCTCTGTTTATTTCTGCTTGATTGACCTGTCCGCTCATCCTAGATTTAGTAGAGTTTATCTTTATTACCTTTTTTGTTTGTGTTGTTCTCGTTTTCTGAGGAAGGCCGAATGTAGACCGAAACGTCAGAATTTTGTTTTTTGTTTTTATTTTCTTGTAAAGCTGTCGCCAAACCTTGTAGGAGTGTACGTTACACCCCACAACTTGCTCTACCAGCTTTACCGCAGCCCTGCAATTATTTGCCTGTCCCCTTTCCTTCTTGTCTTGAAATCAACTTCTTGGTCTGCCCCTGATGCGTCGCCCAGGAACCATGCCTCCCATTACTGTTCTTTCCAGCCCGCTGTGTCTTTTAACGTTACCACATTAGTTTAATTTCCTCTGTATCGTGGTGTTTATAAGCCAGTTCTTTTTATAATGTTTTAATCTGTTAATTTGTCTTCATGGCTCCTTTTCATTATTCAATGTATCTTTAGGATTTTTCAGTATTTCTGAAGTAGAATGTAGAAATTCACAGAAACGGGTGGCATTTGACATCTTTAAAAAATGCATTTTAAGTAACAAGCCTCTGTCGTTTCTTTATGGCTGAACAGGTAAAGATACCCCTATAGTAGTTGTTGTTATGTAATGACATGTTGATGACGTCATTGTTCTATGCCTCAGCTTCAGGGAGTGGAGTGGGGAGATCCCCTCCTCGCTAACTTTCAGGGACCATCTCTGCTACCAATTTAAAAAAAGACCCCGTTAGTTCCTCACAGTTGTTTGTTGTTGATATTTTAGTAGTCTTGAGGAATTTCATAAGTTTCGAAACATAAGTCAAGTACAGGGATTATGGTGTTAGTGACCATAAATTTTACAGACCTTCAGCACATGATTTTTTGGGGTAATGTGGTCGATATTACGCCCGTACCACTTTACTTTCCCAGACAAAAATCCGGTACCCACTTAAGGCAGTTTTGAAACATGACTGCAGAATAATTCTGCTATAGTACATTAATAATAGTTAGAATTTCTTTCCATGGCTTTCTATGGGGTGTTACGTGATGAGGCTCCAATCTCTTTCACGGTGGTCTGAACAAATATAAAAAGAGAACTACTAAATACGATTAAGACAAAACAAATGAAATTTTTGAGACACGTTAAAAGACACAACAACCTACTAAAAGTAATATTGGAAGGGAAAATACAATGTAAAAGAGGCAGAGGCAGACCAAGACTAACATGGACAAGTAATATCAAAAGATGGACAAGTCAATCTATGACAACCTGCACCATCAAAGCAAGAAACAGAGTGGAATGGCGATCCATGGTAGCTAACCTTCGTTGCGGAGACAGCACTCGATGATGATGATGATGATGATGATGATGATGAGTACATTAACAATGCTCGTAAGAGACTATACAAGTTATAATTGTGTAACTTTTGTGATTAAATTATGGTTATTTTACACCAGAAAAGCTAACATTTATAAGAAATTGAAATATTTATTTTCATAAACGTAATTGACTAAATTATTAACAGCATTAAAATGAACTATTCTAGAATTTTCATATTTTTGTTGAGTACCCCAAATTCGCACCGCTCAATAAAATATCAATTCCAAAAATGAGTGGAATTTAGTTTTCTCAGAACATCTACATATGCAGCAACGTTTGATATGACTAGAACTAAAATTCTACTTTGAGATAATTTAAAAAAAACATCTGTGACCTACATTCTACTAATGGCATACACAAACAGTTCTTGGAAAAGAAAAACAAGAGGAACACATTATGATAAATCAATGAGAAGTATCGGGCATGCTGCAAACAAAACTAAGATGGCGAGAGTCAAAAATAAGACTCGGAGAGAAATAGTAAAGACAGTCCCAGTGAATGATTATACTCAACATCACAGAATTAAATTATTTGGCCATCTGCTTGCTTGCTTGCGTTCGCCCGATGACTAAGGTATTCTAGTGTATTCGTAGACTATAGAATTCATCTTCATCATCCGCCCTTAAAAGGATGTTAAGTGGGTGTGTCTGCGTTGTGTTGTGATTTGCAGTGTAACTGTGATATTTGCGCCTTACGGCCCAAAACATCCGACTTCAGCACGATATTTTTGAGTACCGGGCTGTCTTCCTTCTTCGATCCCTACTCGCTTGGCCAGACTAGACAGGTTAGTCTGTTACTAGAGGCACCGCGGAGAGGTGGAATAGGGTCTGGATGATTCTGGCTCATCTATCCTGGCGCAAGCCATCAGCTGTGGGTCGCTGAAAACTTCCAGCTCTGCTGCTGTGAGGCGCGCCATCGCCTCCATTTGGTCATCTGACCAGAATGAAACCCACACAACCGCGACATGAGCACACGACATTAAATGGTCAGGTTGTCGTGCTAAGGGTTAAGACGTAACGAATCAAAACAATGCAATAAATGGTATCATTAAAATTCATTAGACAATAAAGCAGTCTACTTTCTTTGGCCATGAGAACATGAAGAATGTAACAGCTGACAAAATAACGTTAAAGAGAGATAATAGAAGACGACGACAAAGGTCAAAAGGAGTAAGCAGCGCTTTTTTTTCAGCAAAAAAAGTGTATCTGAACTTCTGCATTCCCTCCAATAAAAAAAAAAAAAACATGAAAACACAATATCTCAGTTCTCTAAAGCTCTGGTATCTGAGGTTTTGGTTTCTGAAATTCTGGTCTCTGAAGCTCTGGTTTCTGAAGCTCTGGTCTCTGAAGTTGCAGTTTCTGAAGCTCTGGTCTCTGAAGCTCTAGTCTCTCTAAAACTCTGGTCTCTGATGCTCTTGTTTCTGAAGTTCTGGTCTCTGAAGCTCTGATCTATGCACCTATGGTCTCTGAAGCTCTTGTTTCTGAAGTTCTGGTCTATGGAGCTTTGGTATCTGAAGCTCTGGTCTCTAAAACTCTGGTCTCTGAAGCTCTTGTTTCTGAAGTTTTGGTCTATGGAGCTTTGGTATCTGAAGCTCTAGTCTCTGAAACTCTGGTCTCTGAAGCTCTGAACTCTGAAGCTATGGTCTCTGAAGCTCTAGTTTCTGAAGTTCTGGTCTATAGAGCTTTGGTATCTGAAGCTCTAGTCTCTGAAACTCCGGTCTCTGAAGCTCTGATCTCTGAAGCTCTAGTCTCTGAAGCTCTGAACTCTGAAGCTATGGTCTCTGAAGTTCTAGTCTATGGAGTTTTGGTATCTGAAGCTCCAGTCTCTGAAACTCTGGTCTCTAAAGCTCTGATCTATGAAGCTACGGTCTCTGAAGCTCTAGTCTCTGAAGTTCTGGTCTATGGATCTTTGGTATCTGAAGCACTAGTCTCTGAAGTTCTGGTCTCTGAAGCTCTGGTCTCTGAAGCTCTAGTCTCTGAAGCTCTGGTCTCTGAATCTAGTCGCTGAAGCTCTAGTATATGGAACTCTGGTCTCTGAAGTTCTGGTCTCTGATGCTCTGGTCTCTGAAGCTCTAGTCTATGAAGCTTTGGTCTATGAAGCTCTGATCTCTGAAGCTCTGGTCTCTGAAGCTTTGGTCTCTGAAGCTCTGGTTTCTAAAGCTCTGTCTCTGAAGCTCTGATCTCTGAAGCTCTAGTCTCTGAAACTCTGGTCTCTGAAGCTCTGGTCTATTAAGCTCTGGTCTCTGAAGCTCTGGTCTATGAAGCTCTGGTCTCTGAAGTTCTGGTCTATGATGCTTTGGTATCTGAAGTTCTGGTCTCTGAAGCTCTGGTCTCTGGAGGTCTAGTCTCTGAAGTTCGGGTCTCTGAAGCTCTGGTCTCTGAAGCTCTAGTCTCTGAAGTTCTGGTTTCTAAAGCTCTGGTTTCTGAAGCTCTGGTCTCAGAGGGTCTCGTCTCTGAAGCTCTGGTTTCTGAAATTATGATTTACTAACATCTATATTATCTTTGCCAAAAATTGTAACATGGGGGTGTTAAAATGACGAAAGTTCAATTTTCAGTTACTCTTATGTAGGATCAGCCCTATGGTTGATGGCGCTCTGGACAAGATGGACTTAGGAACCCTTTCAGCGCCCTCTCTCTATCTCTCTCTCACACACATACGCACATATATATATATATATATATACACACACACACACACACACATGTACCTGCTTTTTGCATCTTAAAAACGTCAGACTGAACAATATTTTATTTATTTCACTTTTTCGTTTTTTTTTTTTTGGACGATCCATGGTAGCGTCCCTGAGCACATGGTTCGCCTTTGGCGACTGCATGAGTTTCAGGTTTCCTTGAGGCTGCCATCCCATGTGATATATGTATTTCGGGACATAAAGTCATAGAAAGTGACTGAGACTGGAACCGTTTCGACTGAATTCAGGCTCTTAAAATATACACAAAAACCATGTTCAGCTGCGGCAAAGATGGAGCAGGTGTAAATAAATAAATAAAAAGCATATTTCAACTTCTCGGATGTGACAAAGAGTCAAAATATTGGTTTATTGTTTAGTCTTGTCTTATCGGCAAAGTTAGTTTTTATCTACATAGTTGATTATTGTTTTTATTATTTTATTGTGTCTGGCAATCCTCCCTACCCCAACAACAACAAAAATTAGTCAATTTAATATCCTGGCACTCACGCGCGCCAATCAAATGAAGCGCTAAAACATTTTTTTAAACTCACTTTTATTCATTCATTCTTTCTCTCACTCGAAAACTACTAAAGTAATTCATTGTCTCCTTCATCATCCGTCCTTAGAAGGGCGTTAAGTGGGCGTTGATACGCTGTGTTGTAGTTTGTGGTAGCGATGTTTTCTATTTCTGATATTTGCCCCTCTAGGCCCAACTCACATCCGACTTCAGTGGGCGTAGATACGTTGTGTTGTAGTTTGTGGTAGCACTGTTTTCTATTTCTGATATTTGCCCCTCTAGGCCCAACTCACATCCGACTTCAGTGGACGTAGATACGTTGTGTTGTAGTTTGTGGTAGCGCTGTTTTCTATTTCTGTTATTTGCGCCTTTAGGCCCAACTCACATCCGACTTCAGTGGGCGTAGATACGTTGTGTTGTAGTTCGTGGTAGCGCTGTTTTCTATTTCTGTTATTTGCCCCTCTAGGCCCAACTCACATCCGATTTCAGTGGGCGTTGATACGCTGTGTTGTAGTTTGTAGTAGAGCTGTTTTCTATTTTTTTTATATTTGCCTCTTTAGGCCCAACTCACATCCGATTTCAGTGGGCGTAGATACCTTGCGGTGTAGCTGTGGTAGAGCTGTTTTCTATTTCTGATATTTGCCCCTCTAGACCCAACTCACATCCAACTTCAGCATATTTTGAGTACCTGGTGTGTGTCTTCCATATTCGATCCCTACATGCTGAGTCAGACTAGACAAGTTAGTCTATTTCTGGAGGTACTGCGAAGAGGCGGAGTCGACCCCTGATGGTTCTGATTTCAATGATCCTGATGCAAGCCATCAGCTGTCTGTTGCTAATAGCCCCTAGAGCTATGTTGTTGTTAGACGCCTTTACCTCAATACCAGTATATTATCAAATATCGTGAGACCTTCCGTTGGGTGTGGGGGGTGGGGGGGGGTGGGGGGGAGGTGGAGGCCTTAAACTTACAATTAGCTTAGGGCCTAACAAAATCTAAATCCAACAATGTGTAGAGTGCCCATTAAGATTGGATATGAAATTATTGTAGAAATCAGCAGCAGCAACAACAAATGTATTGGCCCCGCTCTATTCTTAATTATTTTTGCTTTTTTTTCCCGCCTCGTCTCCATTGTATCTTCAGCCATTAACAAGTCTCCACTGGATTCTCAGCCATTAACAAGTCTCCGCTGGATTCTCAGCCATTAAGAATTCTCCAACTTTTATTCATCCTTTGTCATCTCTTTCAATCTGCTGCAGGTGTTGTTCATCTTTGCGGTCTTTGTCTCTAGATATCAAATGCAATTCCTCTAGGTTGGAAGTCGTGGTAGAGCAGTCACTTAGAGAACACACGAACAAGAGAGGTAGATATCCAATGAATGCAGAAGGTGGTGAAGAAGAAGACAAACGAGCGAGAAAGAATGAACTACAGATTTCAAACACACGTCCCCATTCTTTCCTCCAGATAATTCTTTTTGTCTCGTTGCTTGTCTATTAATTTGAGACATTACATTTTAAAACCGGAAATGTCTCTTCTCTGTGAACCGTTGTGTTTTTCAATTAATTAAATCTGAAATATGGATCTCTCTCTTTAGATTAAAAAAAAAAAACTGCTTCGCTTCGAACAGACCCTCTTATGTATGCAAGCCCCAGGGACATATCGTGAGTTACCTCTCCTTTCTCGTCATCTTTTATTTCCACCCCAGCCTAGAACACACAATCAGCAAACAGCACATGTCAAATGCCCGAGATAGAAGGACTGTCCGGCTGGAATGGAAACCGATTGAATGATAAAGCCATTTCTGACCTGTCCACCTGGGACACCCCCAACAAGGCCGGAATTTCCCCAAGCCCGGTGGGGATTATCATCTGCCAGACCTCTATTCTTACCGGCTTTTGAACGGTTAATCTAAATTCCCCGGAATCCAAATCGGCTGATAGCCGAGCTTCACGTTACGCATTTTTGTTTACATCTGCCCGGAGATTTGAATGGCTGCGTCCTATCCTTTGCTTTGACAACAGGTCTCCTGAGCTGTCATCTCTAATGACAGACCCGCAGTTGTCTGATCGGATCCAAGAAAACAAGGCATTCAGCGTCTAAAACTGAGCGACTCCCGATTATTTGTATTGTTTTTTCTTTATTTAATCTTCCTCTTGTGTGTGTGTATATATATATAAATGGTAAAAAAATACAATTTTGGCATTTTATAAATCAAGATGATATTGAAGATATGTAGACAATAACAGGTAAACAATTCGGTGAATATTAACATTTATTATTATTTTTTTAAAATAGGAAGGTAGCGGAGAGGTATATTTCCAGAACATTCCAAACATCAACACAGGTGAAGGTGACGAGCAGCTAAAGCAAAAATGCTGGTTGCATACAAGAGCCAAGCTGCTCTGTGATGTTCCATGTGGCAGTGTTCCCTAACGTTTGGCTTTTCGTGGCAAAGCGCTGTGCCACTGTGTACGGGTTCGATACTGTTTCGGTCCATATATTGTTCTTTGTTTTTTTCTGTTGTTGATTATGTGTCATTTTTTTCCGAATGCTGTAAATATAGCTCTTCCTCTGAATTGATTCGCTGATTATCGGCTCGGAAGTTTCCCTCTAGAATAATATTCATTGATTATTTGTCTTCGTAGATGGAGTAGCATGGGTGACTATTGGCCACAGGACACCTTCCATGGGTGACTATTGGCCACAGGACACCTTCCATGGGTGATTATTGGATACATGACACCTTCCATGGGTGACTATTGGGCCACATGGGTGACTATTGGGACACCTTCCATGGTGTGATGGGTGACTATTACATGACACCCACTATTGGACACCTTCCATGGGTGACTATTGTCCACATGACACCTTCCATGGGTGACTATTGGCCACACCTTCCATGGGTGACTATTGGCCACATGACACTTTCCATGGGTGACTATTGGGCCATGACTATTGCACATGACCTTCCATGGGACTATTGACCACATGACACCTTCCATGGGTGACTATTGACCACATGACACCTTCCATGGGTGACTATTGGCCACATTACACCTTTCATGGGTGACTATTGGCCACATGACACCTTCAATGAGTGACTATTGGCCACATGGCACCTTCCATGGGTGACTATTGTCCACATGACACCTTCCATGGGTGACTATTGGCCACATGAGACCTTCCATGGGTGACTATTGGCCACATGACACTTTCCATGGGTGACTATTGGCCACATGACCCCTTCCATGGGTGACTATTGACCACATGACGCCTTCCATGGATGACTATTGACCACATGACACCTTCCATGGGTGACTATTGACCACATGACGCCTTCCATGGGTGACTATTGACCACATGACACCTTCCATGGGTGACTATTGACCACATGACGCCTTCCATGGGTGACTATTGACCACATGACACTTTCCATTGGTGACTATTGGCCACATGACACTTTCCATGGGTGACTATTGGCCACATGACACCTTCCATGGGTGACTATTGACCACATGACGCCTTCCATGGGTGACTATTGACAACATGATGCCTTCCATGGGTGACTATTGACCACACGACACTTTCCATGGGTGACTATTGACCACATGATGCCTTCCATGGGTGACTATTGGCCACATGACACTTTCCATGGGTGACTATTGGCCACATGACACCTTCCATGGGTGATTATTGCCCATGTGACACATTCCATGGATGACTATTGGCCACATGACACATTCCGTGGATGACTATTGACCACATGGCACATTCTATGGATGACTATTGGCTACATGACACATTCCATGGATGACTATTGCCCACATGACACATTCTATGGATGACTATTGGCCACAATACACATTCCATGGACGACTATTGGCTACATGTCACATTCCATGGATTACTATTGACCACATGACATATTCTATGGATGACTATTGGCTACATGACACATTCCATGGATGACTATTGGCTACATGACACATTCCATGGATGACTATTGGCTACGAGACACCTACCATATGTGACTATTGACCTCTTAATATATTCCTTTGATGACTATTGGCCACATGACACCTTCCATTGATGATTATTGTCCACGCGACACCTCCCTCTGGTAATTAGTGGCCACATAACACCTTCCATGATGACTATTGGTCACATGACACCTTCCATGGGTGGCTATTGGTCTTCTGGCACCTTCTATGGATGACTGTTGGTCACTTGACACCTTCTATGGCTGACACAGAAATAATAATAAAAACATAGAAACTTTTGTAAGTTCAATTTACATCCCAGTGTTGAAATGTATGGACTGTTCATACGAACATTACAACCAATATTGAATCGGAAACATACATCGTAGGGCTGAGCCTGAAAGACAAAATTGAAAGCGAAGAACTAAGAAGACGGGGCTACCCCCTAAGTAGAATATATGAATTGAAGATTTGACCACGTAGTGAGATCACCATCATCAAGTACCGGGCCTATTGGCGTAGGTGATCATGTCTCTCCACAACTTTCGATCTCGGCAGCTATTTATCATTTCTGTTGTTGACCTTCTGCCAAGCCATCTCTTAAGCTGTCTATTATTTTTTCTCTTTGCTTCCCTTTATCTCTTCTTCCCTCAATGTTTCCAGTTGTTACAATATGTTCCAGTTGTTCTCTTCTCATTACATGGCCAAAAAATGATGATTGTTTCTTCCTAATATTGGAAATTATCTCTCTTTTTGCTTTGACCTCTCTCAGAACATCTTCATTAACTTAGTGAGATAGACGCAACTAAATACAACCCACACTGCTACCAACGAACTCTACGATAACACACGTTCTGTTTGATGTTTCTGGAAGCACCGTGAATAGGTGGAGTAGGGTCTTTGAAGCTTATGCTTGCAAGTATCCTGGAGTAAGATATCAGCTGTGGGTCGCTGACAGCCTCCAGCTCTGCTGCTGTGAAGCGCCTTTGTCTCCGACAAAACTAATTGGTAATACAAACAATGAAATCGGATTACTGCCTTGGTTTTGTTTTACTATGACGAACACGTTTGTCTATATTTCAAAAAAAAGAACACAAAAAGCAACAGCCCAAACATCTCAGAGTTATGCCCTATATTCAACACTGTGTCAAGAAATGTGCAGAAAACGTCATAAAACATTGAGGTGGGTAAAGCTGCTAAATAGACTGGCAGAAACATGTTGGCTATCAGAAAAGGACACTATGGGAGACTTTGTTTTGGGTTAGGTTAATGTGTTTGCTGTCTTAAAATATAACAGCGACCAAGGAGAGCTCTTAACAGATCCATACATGTTGGGGGCTGGATAGTCTAGATGTACAACGTCGGCCTCAGGACAGGAAAGACACAGGTTCAAAGCCCGCCACACGCGGTGGTAACTTTAAAATATGAAAATGTAATCCGTGGTTTCTTTATGACGTTAACCTCCTCCGATCTCTTTCATGTCTAGCAGTTATGTCTATCTCTCAGGTAACGGCAATAAACAGGAGGTCATGTGTGCATTTGCGCACGTTAAAGATCACTTGGCAGATAAAATCGAAAAGAGTAGGCCCTAAATAAGGTCACTTCCCGCGCAAAATTATCAACAGAAACCTACTCACACCGTGGATCCCCAGACCGTACTACGGAGTTCGTGCACGAGGCCAGGAATCTCCTCGGATCTTCTCGTGGGGTGATATCGGAGCACCTATGAATTCGTCCGGTGTGCACTAATGATGATCCTTAAAACAAACAAATGTGGACAAGCTGTATGGAGATGTCACCTTGAGCTGACCAATGCTTTCTTTGAAGTTATTAAAATTGGATAGTAAGAAGGGGAAAAAGAAAAAATAAGAAGAATATAACATCGCCTTCCTGACAACAAGCAACACAGATACAATTAAAATTCCTTGGTAAAATGAATTATCGAGTTATTTGCGGGTCATCATGATTGCACTCCGAACATGTCCATAGGTGCTCAGATCCCCTCCTCAGCAAGTCTCGCAGTGTCCAGCGACTGACGACTCCAGTTCTATGTTGGTTGATAAGTTTTCTTACACGCCCACTAAGTTTCTCATTTCTGGCTGTGTCCATCTTAACTCCTATCTCTTTCATCCGAAGGAGTGACGTGGATTTGTAGTCATCGAAGTCCTGTGCTCTTCCCACATCTCGGAGGGCATTGATGATGTCCGCCCGATTCATTTTTTGACCGTCTTCAACGACAGCGCAGCTAGCCAACCTGTCCGCTCTTTCATTTCCCCGTACTTCCGCAAGTCCAGGGACATAGACAAAAGTGACCTTAAGTACTCCTTGATAAATGTCCTACGCCTCCCTGATGTGCAGTAATGAAGACACCATTGTTGTGCCTCTATCGGTGTCGGTGATTACACGCTGTCATCCTCGGGGGACCTCGGTTGCCTGGTTGGGAAAGCACCCGACTGGGCTACCGACGTTCGGGCCACCCGTGTTCGATTCCCACTGGAGGCAGTGTGAATTGTACTCATGGTTGGAAAAAAAATACCCCCGTGATCGACCCAGCCGTTGGCAGAAATGGGTACTAGGGGATTACTCTGGGAAGGTGAGGAATGACGCTTCGTGTCGTGAGTTTCGATACTTGAAAAGATACTACCCAGAAGTCTCCGAACACTTCTGCATAGGTGGCCGAGCATATATTAGTGAAAAACTCACGTGCTCAGACGCCGATTCAAGTCTCGTACTTGACCTTTGCCTTTACGCTGTCATCGTTTTCTGTTGCGGATTTGTAGGTCAGAAGGAGTAGACAAGTTTTCAAGACTTTGGCTCATTGATAATAAATTATTAAAAGACGGTTGATGAGATCAAAAGAAGTTTGGACATAGTAATGAATAAATTGAAAGAAAAGCACAACATATGACAAGGAACTGGTATAGTAACAAAACTGAGGTTTTAAAGTGTCGGTATTTTTCCAATAGCAACATTTGGGTGTGAAATATTGACAATCGACAGATCAGCCTGGATGAAAAATACCCACAAGACCTATGGATTCGTGTGTACACAGATGGATCAGCACAGAATCCAGTAAAGAATGGGGGAGCAGGTGCATAGAGTACCAAAATAACACCAGGGATATGAATAAAATAGCAACAGGGAAATATTGTCACAATTATGATGCAGAATTCCAAGCAATAAAGTTTGCAATAGACAAACTGCTGAACAGTAATCTTAGCCCACATCCTGTAGTGATTTTGACAGCTGCAAGATCAGTACTCCAGGCACTACAATCCAGAAAATTACCACATCTGCAGACCTTATTGACTGAACTCTGCAAGCACCACAGGGTTGCCCTGCAGTGGATCCCATCTCACTGTGGAATACCAGGAAATGAAAAAGCAGATCAGTTGGCAAAGGAAGGTTCAACAGGCACACCACTAGATACACCGGTTACATACCATCATAAGAAACAGATAATCAAATCAATCAGAGGACCACAAGCCCCAAATCAGGATGCCTTTCATAATATGAATAGATGTGAACAAGTTATCATTATACGCATCAGAACAGGACACAATCAACACCATAGTCACATGTATACAAAATTCAAGATCGGCACCTCAACTACTTGTGCATGTGGACAGGCGCCCCAGACTGCCGAACACATGCTTCAAGACTGCACTGAATAAAGTAGACTGAGGAAAATCCATTGGCCCATAGATACAACACTACAGACGAAACTATATGGGCCACTGCAAGAATTACAAAAGACAGTAAAATTCATACAGGAAACGACATTGTAGATATAGACAATACTTCGGGCGAACGACAGATAGATAGATAGACAGATCAGCTGAAAAATACTTCAAAATATCTGTACACCATACAAGTGTTGTAGAAGAATACTCATAATGCTATGGATAGAGAAAAACAACAAGCGTGTCAGTTTTGCAAAAACTATAATTTCAGAAAACTGGTTGATAATGAAAATAAAAACATGGAAAATAACACTTTTGGTCAACGTAAAGCGACATAATGGCCAAGAGAGGATAATTATGGACGGAATAGTTTCAGGTAAACGAGGGAGAGGACGATCTAGAAGAAAGTGAATGCAAGATATCACAGACTAGCTGGGACTGACTGCTGCAGATGCTGGACATCTGGAAACCCCAGATCAGTTGACAGGGTTAGATAACGTTCCAATAAAGAAGAGCTAGATGATGATAGTGAGGTCATAACGAGTCATGAGATGTCTGCCGCAACGAGGTCAAGGTTATGTTGAGTGTTGACATGTCAAGAGGATGATGTGTTGAAATTAACCTTGCGAAGTGAATCGCTTCACTCTTTCCACCCTACAAGCACACCGCCGTACCCTTCGCAACCATATTTCACTTTAATAATCTATCAGTAGCAATTCTCTTTCAAGCATTGACATTTCTAATGGTTGCCGGAATGTACCTGCTCACATCTCGGCAGGTAGTACTTGTGGAAGTGGTTCGACTAGTGTGCTCTGCTTTGGGAAGAAAATTGGTCAACACAATTCGTTCGTTGATCCATTGGTCAACCAATGGACATCACCATGATTAATGGAGCAAGAGAATATTATAAGAACAATAACATTCTGTTTGGGAGATGACATATTATATCTTATAGTTCGAATGATTCCACTGGCACGAGCGGTTGAGCAAATATGGATTTTAATTCGTTTGCAGTGATACGGGAGCCGCGATAGCTCAGTGGTTAGTGAACTGGGCTAGAAAGGACAAGGTGTAGGGTTCGATCCCAACCGACGGCTTCCGGTTTCACCCAGCCTCAAATGGGTACCGGATTTTTTTCTGGGAAAGTAAAGCGGCACGGGCGTAATACCGACCACATAACCCCAAAAATCATGTGCTGAAGGTCTGTAAAATGTATGGTCACAAACACCATATTCCCTATACGCCACTTGGCGGGACGGGGCTCTTTACTTTACTTTACTTGCAGTGATACGGGAGCTTTCCATAACCAACATCCATTGCGATTAATCGAGCAAGAGAATATTATAATAACAATAACATTCCATTATGATTAATGGAGCAAGAGAGAAATATAATAACAATAACATTCCATTAAGATTAATGGAGCAAGAGAGAAATATAATAACATTAACATTCCATTGTGATTAATGCAATGTTATTGTTCGGTAGCTCAGTAGTTTGCGAGCAGGGTTACTATGAGCAAAAGTGAACAGAACTACTAAGACAGCCCAACAACTACTGAACTATAAAGACAACCCAACAACTACTGAACTATAAAGACAGTCCAACAGTTACTGAACTATAAAGACAACCCAACAACTACTGAACTATAAAGACAGTCCAACAGTTACTGAACTATAAAGATAACCCAACAACTACTGAACTACAGACAACCCAACAACTACTGAACTACAAAGACAGCCCAACAATTACTGAACTATAAAGATAACCCAACAACTACTGAACTACAAAGACAGTCCAACAACCACTGAACTACAAAGATAACCCAACAACTATTGAACTAGAAAAACAGCCCAACAACATCATCATGTGCCATACCGGTTGGCGTAGGCGATCATGTCCCTCCACAATCTTCTATCTACAGTGCATCGTATCAGTTCTGTTGTTGACTGTTTTCCATGCCATGACACCAAGCTATCCAGTATTTTCTCTCTTTGTCGCCCGCGATCTCTCTTTCCTTTTATTTTGCCAGTTGTAACCAAGTATTCCAACTTTCCTCTTCTCATGATGTGCCCGAAAAATGTTGATTGCTTCTTTCTAATGTTTTTTAAGAGCTCCCTTTTTGTGTTGGCCTCTTTGAGAACTTCATCATTGGTCTTTTTTAGCTGTCCAGGGAACTTTCAACATTCTTCTGAGAAATCCCATCTCTGTGGTCTCTAATCGTCTTTTCATTTGTTTGTCTACTGTCCATGATTCGCTTCCATAGGTCAGAATTGGTTCTATATAGTACAGATGAACTCTCTTTCTCATTTTTATTGACATAGATTTATTCAAGCACCGGAGCTTGAAGCTGTCAACGACTCATAGCTGATGAAGACAAGGCGACTCACAGCAACAGAGCTGGAAGCTGTCAACGACTCATAGTTGATGAAGACAAGGTGCCACACACCGAAGCTGGAAGCTGGCATCGACTCATAGCTGATGGAGACAATACTGCAACACAATGGAGCTGAAAGCTGTCAGCGACTCGTAGCTGACGACCAGCGCCAGGATCGGTGAACCAGGACCATTCAAACCCTACTCCATCTCTTCGCCGTGCCTCTAGAAACAGACTAACCTGTCTTAACTGCCAAGCGAGTAGGGATCGAAGAGAGATGACAACCCAGTACTCAAAAATGTCGCTCTGAAGTCGGATGTGTTGGGCTGAAAGGCGCAAATATCAAAGTTCTACTACAAACCACAACACATTCACCCCCACTTAACGTCCTTTGAAGGACCAATGGTGCAAAGGTGTATTCATGTAGTCAGGGAGGGGAGGCAAGCTAGCATACCCAGTCACGTCTTGTACTACTATCTGGGAAATACCGGCACTTATGTTGTCTGGCACGAAAGGGTTTTAGTGTAATAGATTCGCCACACTCGATTCAAACACTGCCACCTTGGCCTAGATGGCTAGCAGTAGGGACGAGCGTGCATGATTCTCTACTTAACACTTGGCAGACAAAGCAAGGACTCTTGACATCCCGGATAGGTAAACAAATAAATCCCTCAACCAGGCGTGTACACATTTCTTAATAGCAAAGTCCACTGGTGCATGTTGCCTGGTAACAACACTACCTCCTCCCCCCCCCTCCTCACCCCAAAGATTTTAGTAGTTACCCAGTGACAGTGGAAATCTGGTGGCCGACCACTCGTTATCCAATCAGCCGAACAAGAGTTAACTTTCCTGGTGACGTCAAGATTTTTTGCTCGTCGGAAATTTAGGTATTGCGTAAATTAACAGGGAAATAAAAATAGTACGTGCACTGCGTGGCGACTGTCCAGTATATGTGGTTTTATATTTGGTCAATATTACGAGCAAGACGGCCATCATCATCATCAGGTTGCATTACTTTGCAGAAGATTGTATGCAACACAGTCCGTCTGAAAGAATCTCTATCTCTAGCTAGATATCCGACTTTTGTTGCCATGTTCACGGTCTCTCTGATGTCTTCAAACCACATTCTTCTTGGTCTGCCCTTGATGCGTCGTTGCACTGAAACAATGTCTTCCATTGCTCGTCTTTGTGTCTTTTGACGTGACCATAGTATTTTAATTCTTTTCATGGAATGGTGTTCATAACCAGTTCTTTTTATTTCTTTATTTACTTGTTCATTTCCAGTATCATTCAGTATCTTAATGATTTTTCTGTAGCATTTTGTTTCGAATGAGTCGATTTTCTTCTTTGTTTCCGAGTTTATACAAAATTCAGAACCGTATGTTGCTATCGGTTAGATAAATGCCCTCAGCAATTGAACAAGTCAGCATGTTATTTTGAAAGATGTTTGAACCGATCCCCACAGTTATGAAGCGTCCAGCACATATTACAAAAGAAAAGTTACAATAAGTGCCTTCGCTATGGAAAAAAAAAAAAGGCGAAACTAAAAACCTGACAATTAATGTTCCAGTTTCTGGTTGGCTGCCTCCACGGGAAACAGTTTACAATGACCTTGACTTTCTTTCAAATTGAGAACGCCCTCTGCCCCCACCAGCTTGTCTCTTAGTGACTACCTAACCCAATTATCAGCTCTTTTGTTGGATTTTTTGTTGCGCCTGTGGCTAGCTATCCAGGATATTTGCTGGTATCTCTCTCTTTTCTCTTTAATCCTTTCTTTTGATGCTATCTCGTCTCCATCTTCCTTTCTTACTCTCAAATAATACTTGCATACAACATTCAAACGTCATGCTTGTTACACCGTATTTCTCTTCAACAATTACATAATTCAGCACTTTCTCCTTGATGTATTTTTCCACCCCAGAGACTGGTAACATTTGTCTGTAGAACAAGTCTTTATCTTCCCTAAAATGGTTTTCATAATTAGCCAATAATGAATAAAATATTGTTTGCTTGCTTGCGTTCGTCCGATGACTAAAGGAGTACACCTCTTCGTCATCCGCCCTCAAAAGAAATTAAGTGGGCGTGTCTGCGTTATGTTGCGGTTTGCAGTATAACTGTGATATTTGCGCCTTTCAGCCCAACACATCCGACTTCAGTACGATATCTTTGAGTACCGGGCTGTCTTCCATCTTCGATACCTACTCGCTTGATCAAACTTGACAGGCTAGTCTGTTATTGGAGGCACCACGGAGAGGCGGAGCAGGGTCTGGATGTTTCTGGTTCACCGATCCTAGTGGAAGCCATCAGCTGCAGGTCGCTGACAACTTACAGCTCTACTGCTGTGGGGCGTGCCTTCGCTTCCAATAATGAATATAAATTCAGAAGGTATTATTATAATTTTTAGGTTATCTCGGGGAAACAGCATGCAGCTAATTCTACTGAGTTTTTAACTGTCACTGGTTCTTTTTTTTTTACACAGTTAATTATTCTGGAAGCGAATCATGGACAGTAGACAAACAAATGAAAAACCGATTAGGGGCCAACAGGGATGGGATTTCTCAGAAGAATGTTGAAAGTTCCCTGGACAACAAAGAAAGACCAACGAGGGCATTCTCAAAGACCTCATCACAAAATGGAAGCTCCTAAAACATTAGAAAGAAACAATTGACAATTTTTCTAGCACGTTTTTTTTCCCTGGCAAAATCTAGGGAAAGAGAGATCGCGGACGACAAAGAGAGAAGGTAGTAAATAGCTTGTCATGGCATGGAAAACAGTCAACAACAGAAATGATACGATAGATAGGAAATTGTGGAAGGACATGATCGTCTATGAATTATTCCAGAGAGAGTTCTCGTAAGTCCTAAGTCTCAATAACATCACTTGTTACAAGATCACACACTCTCAAAGTTCTACTGATCACAACAATACATTTCAACTAGATATAACTCGAAAGTTCTTGATGGTTAAACACAAGATTCGTCGGTCAGGATCGAACCCGGCTTCTTGTCCTTTGTAGTCCAGTTGACTAACCACTGAGCTATCGTGGCTCCAGCTTTCTCTCTTGTTTTGCATTATGTCTAATCACAAGAGGCTTTTGCCACTAACCTATAATTTGTTTCAACTTTTCGTTCAATTTATCGCGTTGTGCAGGTAAGGCATCTGACAGCAGCTGAGCTGGAAGCTGTTAGCGACACACAGCTAATTCCTAGCGCTAGGATCGGTGAACCAGAACCATTTAGACCTTGCTCCACCTCTTTGCTGTGCCTTTAGAAAAAGACTAATCAATCTAGTCTGACCAAGCGAGTAGGGGTCGAAGAGGGAAGGCAACACGGTACAAAAAAGTGCCGTGCCGAAATGGAATATGTTGCGGTGAAAGGCGCAAATAAACTACAACACAACCCATCTACAACCACTTAGCGTCCTTCTGGGTGCGAATGTAGAGGAGGACAATCAATTCCTTTAGTAGTCATCGAGAAATAGAAAGAGAACGTTTCTCGTTTACTGTGCTGTGTGTGCTGTCCGTGTGCTGTCATCTAATAATCAAACTTTTGAGTCCACTTTTGTTTCTTCCTTTCGCCGACATCGTTTGCCTTAAAGAGGGCGCTAATTGAGACTCAGTTAGAAGACCTATCTAATGATGTGAAGCACGATCTTGATCAGATTTGGTTCACTAATCCTGATAAAAACAGTCAGTTATGAGTCGCTAACCAGCTGTTGTTTCGCGTCTTTGGTCCCTGTCTTGTCCCATATTCTTTATGTTGGATAGTTGTCTGGAGGCACAGGCGCATCATAGCGGTTGAGCTAGAAGCTGTCAGCGACCCACGGCTGATAGCTTGCGCCAGGATCGGTGAACCAGAATCATCCAGACCCCAATCCACCACTTCGCGGTGCCTACAGAAACAGACTAACCTCTCTAGAAGAGCAGAGATCGAAGAGAGAAGACAACCCGGTACTCAAAAATGTCGCTCTGAAGTCGGATGTGTTGGGCTGAAAGGGGCAAATATCACACTTCTACTGAAAACTGGAAGCCGCGATAGCTCAGTGGTTAGTGAACTGGACGACAAAGGACAAGAGGTAGGGTTCGATCCCAACCCACTGCTTCCGGTTCAACAGGCCTTTAATGGGTACCGGATTTTTTTCTGGGAAAGCAAAGCGGTATGGACATAATACCGACCACATTACCCCAAAAATCATGTGCCGAAGGTCTGTAAAATTTATGATCACTAACACCATATTCCCTACACGCCACTTGGCGTGACGGGGGTACTTCACTTACTGCCAACTACAACACAACGCATCTACGCCCACTTAACGTCATTCTAAGGACGAACGATGATGACATCATTTCCTTTAGTAGTCATCAGGTGACCGACAGAAAGGAGGGAATGACAGTTGACTCTTTCCGTTATGTCCAAGCTAATGTGTCTCTCTGCTTGCAGATGGCTTTTGTTTGCTGCAATTGTCTGTAATAAGTTTTGCCTGATTGATGTTGCCATACACACAGGAGGTGATCCAAAAAACAATACGGGCTATCAAACTATTCCTTATATATACAAGAGGACATATATAGATTTACAGAGGCCAGATAGGGAATTCCCGGAAAGCAACCAACTGCCGTGAAGTTTTCAGTTTTTCAAGCAGGAACGGTTGTGGGTCGAGTGACGTCAGTCATCTAGAGCTCTTGGTATATGAGAACGTCACGCCAATTGGCAGGTGTTCCGGTTTTATTTTCTGCTTGCGAGCCTTTGTAAATCTATAGATGGCTATGGGTATATCATCATCATGTGCCATACCGGTTGGCGTAGGCAATCATGTCCCTCCACAATCTTCTATCTTCAGTTCATCCTATCAGTTCTGTTGTTGACTGTTTTCCATACCATGACACCATGCTATACAGTATTTTCTCTCTTTGTCGTCCGTGATCTCTCTTTACTTTTATTTTGCCAGTTGTAACCAAGTATTCCAACTTTCCTCTTCTCATGATGTGCCCGAAAAATATGGATTGCTTCTTTCTGATGTTTTTTAGGAGCTGCCTTTTTGTATTGGCCTCTTTGAGAACTTCTTCATTGGTCTTTTTAGCTGTATGGGTATATAGTTAAGTAAAAAATTAAACTGAGATTCCCGTCTCGCAACCTGGTTTATAGGGAACATGATGTTAGTGCGGTCTGAAATAAAGAACTACTAATAACAATTCAAACAAGACAAATGAGATTGTTGGGCACGTTAAAAGATACATCATCCTACTAAAAGTAATATTGGAAGGCGAAAAGACAAGGTAACATAAACAGAGGCAGACCAAGACTAACATGGACGAGTAACATCAAAGATTAACTTATGACAACCTGCACCATCAAAGCAAGAGACAGAGCGGAATGGCGCTCCATGGTAGCCAACCTTCGATGCGGAGACGGCACTCAATGATGATGATGGTATTAGTGCCCATATTTTTTACAGACCTTCGGCACATTATTTTTGTGGTAATGTGGTCGGTACACTCCCGTGCCTATTTATTTTCCCAGACAAAAAAATCCGGTACAGATTTAAGGCTGGGTGCACTTGGGTGCCGTCGATCAGGATCAAACCGGACCGCTTGCTTTAGTAGTCCAGTTCACTAACCACTGAACTTATCACAGGTCTCCAATCTAAAGGTAATTGATTTACCTAAATCTCCCAAATTTACTAGTATTTTACGACAAAATATAAGTTCACGGACAGATAAATCCCAATATTACTTATCCTTAACCTTCTGACTTGCCATCAACCAATTGTTGATTCCGGTCGTTAACTGTAACCCGTTCATAAACTCATACTTCTCTTCATAATGATATAGCTTAATAACCGTTTGATTTTAAATGTTGAAATTGTGTCTGTAAACTGTTTATTGTAATGACGTCATATAAACACAATTTTAATTTGAAAAAAATTATTGGAAACATGGTTTTCATTGTGTCTTATTTGCAGTATATAAAAACAAATATACATAATGATATTAGTCAAATCCAATGTTTACAGTTTCTATTGGTCAAACATTGCACGCGTAATTTTAAATTCCACGGATTCGTGCTATGTAACCACAGTTGTGATTGAAATCTGCCCACTGGTTCTATAATAGTTAATTTCAAAGGCGCACAAATGTATTTTTTTTTTAACTTCGCATTGTTCCTGTTGACCAGTAGAAAATGTCAAAATTTTATTTGACTAATATCATTACATGTATTTGTTTTTATTTATATATCGCAAATAAGACACAATTAAAACCATCTATTTGTTTATATAACGTCATGACAATAAATTGCTTGCATAAACATTTCAACAATTAAATCACCCGGTTAAGTTATAGCATTTTGAATTTGTGTATGTTGGACATATGATGAGGAGAGATAAGAATCGAATAACAAAGCAAACCCTAATTTGAGAAACAATAGGTAAGAGGAAAAGAGGCCGACCCAGACAGACATTGAAAAGAACATTGATCAGAGAGGCAAGAGCAGAAAGAATCAGCTCTCTCAATGAGATAGAGTTGCTTGCACAGAACAGAGACAAATGGCGAGATTTGATAAAAGATCTTTACAAGGATTGAAAACTGCTAGAATAAAAATTTAGATTAGAGAAAGAGTATCTGGGTCTATGCCCTATGGGTCGGCTACGGCTCGAAAGATCAATAGATAGATAGATAGATTTGTTTCCAATGAAATTTTGTTTATATCACGTCATGACAATAAACAGTTTACATACAACATTTCAACAATTAAAATAACCCGGCTATTAAGTTATAGCATTTTGAAGAGGGACATGAGATTTGCGACAGACTATAACTTTAACTACTTGTCCAAGTTTGTCGGCTCGGTCCTCTAGCTTTAACGCTAGCAACTATCTAACTGTGTTAGTCACAGGCCAGTTTGACCCCAGTGCCTATAGTTCATGACACATATGTTGGGTCTCTTTTTCTCCGTGCGATCTTGGAACGTGTCCCCGTTCTATCATTTAAGTGGTGCGGTGATCCACATCCATCTATAGTATTACTAAGGCCGGCGGGCTGAAAGGAATCACCCAAACTTTAGACGTTTTCAGCATTGCGAGCAGGGGCGGTTGTGGGTAAAATGACGTCAGTCATCTATAACTCGCATAGCCGTAGAGGTCGCATTATATCTATACCTACCTACCTACCTACCTACCTACCTACCTACCTACCTACTACTACCTACCTACCTACCTACCTACCTACCTACCTACCTACCTACCTACCTACCTACTTACCTACTGCCTGCCTGCCTGCCTGCCTACCTACCTACCTACCTACTACCTACCTACCTACCTACCTACCTACCTACCTATCTATCTATCTATCTATCTATCTATCTATCTATCTATCTATCTATCTATCTATCTATCTATCTATCTATCTATCTATCTATCTATCTATCTATCTATCTATCTATCTATCTATCTATCTATCTATCTATCTATCTATCTATCTATCTATCTATCTATCTATCTATCTATCTATCTATCTATCTATCTATCTATCTATCTATCTATTGTCCTTTCGAGCCGAAGACGGCACATAGGGCAGAACCACAATCTCAAAAAACAGAAACGTTGCGTGCCAGAATGGCACATATTGCAGAGATTACTGCTTCCAAAACTTATGGCTCTGTTTCCATAACAATACTTTTTACAATGACAGCTTGTCGAGCCATCGATCAACCTCCTTAGTCGCCTCTTACGACATGCCTGGAAGGTCACAGTGTCACTATTATTTACTCATCTCATAATGAGGCCCAGGTAACACACAGGAGGTTCGCATTAGTCAGTTCAGAATTAATATTGTTTGAAGACCTAAGCTATCACACCCGTCCATATGAGATCGACTTCATCCCAGTCATGTGACCTTAACTTGTGTCTCCCCAGTTTAGGGCAGCGGTTTCTTCTGAACAGCACCTTTGCCAGCGATGTCATGGAGGAACCATCCTCAATTTCCCTTTTTCCAGGACAGCTGATAACCCTTTGTCTCCAGTTGATAACCCTTGGCTAAGTCTGGCGTCGCCAATTGAAACTTTTAGAGAAAGATGATTCCAAGTCTGTAAACAGCCTTTTGTAATAGGATGATATTGCTGTCGATTAACCAGGACAATGGGCGGAGTGAACTCTTATTATGGAATGTGTTGTTTCCCAAATCACACGTTTGAAAGTTATTCTCTGACGCATACACCTACCACGTGGTGTTGTTTTATACCGGAAATGATGATAATGCGTGGTGTTGTGTTATACCGGAAATGATGATAATGCGTGGTGTTGTGTTATACCGGAAATGATGATAATGCGTGGTGTTGTGTTATACCGGAAATGATGATAATGCGTGGTGTTGTGTTACACCGGAAATGATGATAAGGAGTGGTTCTGTGCCATGTCGAAAAGATGATACGTCGTGGTGTTGGGTTATGCCGGAGAGATGATACGTCGTGATGTTGGGTTATGCCGGAGAGATGATACGTCGTGATGTTGGGTTATGCCGGAGAGATGATACGTCGTGGTGTTGGGTTATGCCGGAGAGACGATACGTCGTGGTGTTGGGTTATGCCGGAGAGATGATCTCCTGACGCGGCTCAACGAAACGTTAGCTTGTTAGATATTGAGCAACTGAATATAGCCAAGATTTGATTGACGGAAGTCAGATAATACATACATATCGAGGAAATCAATCACGGTGATTGCCGTGAAAGTCATAACGTAATTCAGTGTTTGTTACAGCCTGAAGAAGTTGCTGGCCAGAGTGGGGATCGATAGTAATGATATCAAGTGAAGGATTATAGTAGTTTTGCAAGTCAAGAAGTATACATTGAATAATTAGAGAACCTAGAAGGTGGCGCGTTTGCGCGGCAGCCAAGTCAATGAAGGGCACATCAATCGGAATTCTTTATGTTTGATCTCAACGGCAGAGACTGAACTTCCAGGAGTGATTAGTGAACTGTAGACGTGAGATGCTATCAACAGGAACAATATACTCACATCAAAGTAATTAACGTGAAAACTACAACTACGATTTGCAAAATGGTATATTTATACAACCTTACTGTATGGTACAGAAACATTGACATTAAATAAGGAGACAGGGATAAAAATAGCCAACTTTCAATGTGGAGACGGCACCCAATGAATGAATGGCGCTCCATGGTAGCCAACCTTCGATGTGGAGACGGCACCCAATGAATGAATGGCGCTCCATGGTAGCCAACCTTCGATGTGGAGATGGCACCAAATGAATGAACGAATGATTGAACGCACACCATGGTAGCCAACCTTCGATGTGGAGATGGCACCAAATGAATGAACGAATGATTGAACAGCGCACCATGGTAGCCAACCTTCGATGTGGAGACGGCACTCAATGAATGAATAAATGAATGAATGGCGCTCCATGGTAGCCAACCTTCGATGTGGAGACGGCACCCAATGAATGAATAAATGAATGAATGGCGCTCCATGGTAGCCAACCTTCGATGTGGAGACGGCACCCAATGAATGAATAAATGAATGAATGGCGCCCCATGATAACAAACCGTCCATATGGAGACAGCACCCTATGATTGAATGAATGTGTGAACATAACCTAACTATGTTTCATATACGCTGAATAATTTGTGAATTAATAAAAGTTAAATCGAACTGGACTTATCGTTCAACTTACTCGCTGAGTGCAAAAAAAAAAAAAAAAACTGCATTTCTAAAGAAACAGTTATGTGATTTTCTAAATCTAGAGTCGCACTCAATGCGTTTAGTAAGATCACGGGCTGTGAAGCCAATATTTTGTATTATATGTAACTGCGTGATGCATATAATTCAGCAGCAGTCATATATCAGATTGGAGCCATGATAGCTCAGTAGTTAGTGAACTACTCTACAAAGGACAAGATTTCGGATTCGATGCTGACCGGATCAGGTTCACCCAGCCTTTCATGGGTATCGGATTGTTTCTGGAAAAGTAAAGCGGCACGGGCGTAATACCGACCACATTATCCCAAAAATAATGTGCGAAGATCTATAAAAATTATGGTCACTAACACTATATGTCACTTAGCGTGATGAGGTTCTGTACATTTACATTCCATATATTAGATTGACCGACACCTATGGGTCAACCAGGAGTACTGTGATGTCGATTTTATTTCCAATCAGTAAAACAATATTTCACGCTCACCTAAACACGTGAACATTACCCATTTGTCATTCTTAAGAAGCGTGAACCAGGTGACCCATCCCTCTTCAACACACCAGCCCTTGTCAATCCCCCACGTTTACCTGGGGGTGTCTTTGTATACTTTCCCCTTCGGACGTGCACGCAACAAAGGAACTTCGCAAACCTTACGCAGGCGATGTGCTGACAACGCTCTGACTGAAGTCGGTCGTAAACACCAGGAGATTGCTAATTGCCTGAACGCGCCAACCGAAAACAGTTTCATATTCCATTTATGATTTAATATTTTCCTTCATGTCTCCCCTTTACTAGTTTTACTCTCTCTCTCTCTCTGGCTCTCTTTGTGTATGTGGGTGTGTGAATTTATTTGCCTCCATAGCAATACTTTCTTTATGTGTTATTTTACACAGGCAAAACTGCCCTGGCAATTGTGCTCATAAAACAACTAGCACACGCAATCAATTCAGCGCACACCAGAAGAATGTGTTTGAAATTAAAATTCTAATCAAAGGGGAGGCCTACACTTCAATGCATACAACCTACTGTTATTGATTTGACGCATTGTTTCAGAGTGAGTGGTCAAGCATTTCCGCTGGAGTGCATTTGTCCTTATAACAGTTAACAATATGACTAAATAGAGGTATATTTTCATTAGTCCTTGCATCAGTTAACAATGAGACTAAAGGTATATTTTCATTAGTCCTTGCATCAGTTAACAATGAGACTAGAGGTATATTTTCATTAGTCCTTGCATCAGTTAACAATGAGACTAGAGGTATATTTTCATTAGTCCTTGCATCAGTTAACAATGAGACTAGAGGTATATTTTCATTAGTCCTTGCATCAGTTAACAATGAGACTAAATAGAAGTATATTTTCGTTAGTCCTTGCATCAGTTAACAATGAGACTAAAGGTATATTTTCATTAGTCCTTGCATCAGTTAACAATGAGACTAAAGGTATATTTTCATTAGTCCTTGCATCAGTTAACAATGAGACTAAAGGTATATTTTCATTAGTCCTTGCACCAGTTAACAATGAGACTAGAGGTATATTTCATTAGTCCTTGCATCAGTTAACAATGAGACTAGAGGTATATTTTCATTAGTCCTTGCATCAGTTAACAATGAGACTAAATAGAAGTATATTTTCGTTAGTCCTTGCATCAGTTAACAATGAGACTAGAGGTATATTTTCATTAGTCCTTGCATCAGTTAACAATGAGACTAGAGGTATATTTTCATTAGTCCTTGCATCAGTTAACAATGAGACTAGAGGTATATTTTCATTAGTCCTTGCATCAGTTAACAATGAGACTAGAGGTATGTTTTCATTAGTCCTTGCATCAGTTAACAATGAGACTAGAGGTATATTTTCATTAGTCCTTGCATCAGTTAACAATGAGATTAAATAGAGGTATATTTTCATTAGTCCTTGCTTCAGTTACAGAAGCTTCGGTGGCTCAGTGGTTAGTGAACTATTGAGAAGAAGAGGTCAGGGATCGAACCTTATCGACGGCATCCAGCTTCACCCAACCTTAAATGGGAACCGAATCTTTTATGGAAAAGAAAGACGGAATAATACCGTCCACATTACCCCCCCCCCCAAAAAAAAAAAAAAAAAAATTGACTGTCGAAAGTTTCATACAAAATTATGGGCATTAACAACATATTCCCTTCACGCCAAGTGGATTTGGAATAAATGGGCTCTTTCTTACTTTTCTTCAAGTTCATCAGTTAACATTGTAACTGAAAAAGAAGTTACATTTCATGAGAATAGTGCTAACGGTTGAGTGTTCATCATCATCATGTGCCATACCGGTTGGTGTAGGAGATCATGTCCTTCCACAATTCTCCATCCACAGCACATCGTATCAATGTTGTAGTTGAATGTTTTCCGTGCCATGACATCGAGCTATCCAGTATCTTCGAATCCTTTCAGGTGAATAGGTATGTTTACAGCACAAACATTCAGAAATAAGCAAAAACAGAAAAAAACAAACAAAGAACAATAGACAACCCGAAGTTTATTGTTCCACATCGTTTTTTTTTGTTGTTGTTGATTATTTGTGACTTTACTCCAAGTGCTGTAAACACACATCTTCCCCTGAACTGATTTGTTTATCAATCGCCTCGGAAGCTACCCTCCATAATAATATTCACATATTGCTATTTGACTCCTATCCTGTATTTATTCATTTTGTCGTCCACGATTTCTCTTTCCCTGTACTTTGCCACTTGTAACCAAGTATTCCAACTGTTTTCTCTTCTCATGATGTGCCCAACAAATCTTGGTTGTTTATTTCTCATCTTTAAATGATGACGAGGAATACTGAATCAGTCCAACAATGTGGTAAAGAAAATCACTGAAACTCT
This sequence comes from Megaustenia siamemsis, assembly GCA_032433765.1. NCBI lineage: Eukaryota > Metazoa > Mollusca > Gastropoda > Stylommatophora > Ariophantidae > Megaustenia > Megaustenia siamemsis. The sequence goes on along the minus strand of JAVIAB010000073.1, from coordinate 117,153,670 downwards.
TTCATCATCATCATTAAGTACCGGGCCTACTGGCGTAGGTGATCATGTCTCTCCACAATTTTCGATCTCGGCCGCTATTTATCATTTCTGTTGTTGACCTTCTGTCAAGCCATTCTCTTAAGCTGTCTGTTATTTTTTCCCATTTGCTTCCTTCTATCTCTTCATCCCTCAATTTGTCCAGTTGTTACAATATATTCCAGTTGTTCTCTTCTCATTACATGGCCAAAAAATGATGATTGTTTCTTCCTAATATTGGAAATTAGCTTTCTAAGAAGTGATTTTCTTGTCTGTTGTCCTATTGACATGATTCGCATCCATATGTTAAGACTGGCTCTATATAACATTTAAGAACTCTTTTTCTTGCTATTGTTAAAAATGGATTGCATAGTATCTTCCTCATTTTTTGGAAAGCTGCTTTTGCCTGAGCCATTCTGCATCTCACCTCTTTTGTACATCTTCCGTCTGAGGTTAACAAAGTTCCCAAATATTTAAATTCAGTTACCTGTTTTAATATTGTTCCACATGTCTTTATTTTGCACTGAGGTGATGTCTTTTTCTTTGTTGTTACCATTATCTCTGTCTTTTTGCTATTAAGGCTGAGTCCTTTATTTTTGCTTTCCTTCACTATAATGTCCAACATTTCTTGTAACTCATTTTCACTCTTAGCGATTAAGACTGTATCATCAGTATACCTTAGATTATTTATATTATGACATCCAATTGTTATTCCAGGCATGTCCCTTATGGATCTTAAAATAATCTCACTATAAATATTAAACAAATCTGGTGACAGCACACAACCTTGTCTAACACCCTGAAACTCTTTAGAAAAGTGATAAAGGTTAATATTGATACAATTGCTAAAAGTGACAGTGGAGAAGATTTATAGCATTGAAAAAAAGTGTAATAAAGTATATTTGTGTGACTTCCTATAAAACTCATAATGATGAATATGACACAGCTGTGCAGATAATGGCCATGACGAATATTTATACAAATCACCAGGTAATAAACAAAATGATAACACAGCAGTGTCCCCATTAAGAAATTGAATGCCCAGTGATTGAACAGAACAGCCTGTGCCGCTCTAATTAAGGAAACAGTTGTTTGGGCCCTTACACTCACACATATTTACCCAAGCACACATGACATTTTAGGCCGGAGCACTCCGAAGCGCGTTTCGGTAAATTGTTATTACTTTAACAGTGTCTGAAACCAAATTTAATAAATAGTTTGATACTAGTTTTGTCGAACTCGAATTTTATGACTCGTGAACTATTGCAATTGCAATTAGCAATTGCTATTTGCTTCAGCTTTGTAATAAAGATAAATGTCCGCATCCAGTGATCGACACTCAATGGATACAGGCCGCGCTTTTTAAAAGTAATTCAAATTCACCTCCCTTAACCATACAGGTATTAAAATACAAAATTAATTCACCCTTTTGATCTCCATTTGCCAATCTTAGAAAAGAACTCTGTCGCCTCTTGTTGTCATTTACCAAAAACATTGGTATCCTCGTATTCTGGACTGGTTTTGAAGATCAAAAGCAGGTGCGCAGCAACATTCTCTTGGTTTATTGTCTTTGTTTTAATCATTAGTCGTATAGATAATCTCTGATTTCAGATATTTCATGGGGACTGGTTGGTCTTAAGGCAAGATGCTGGTCTCGAGACAGAAAGGTTGTGACTTCAAATTTGAGATTTTTATTTCTGTTTTTTTCTCTCCTGCAAACACCGCTGGTCTGAACAGAGAGGCTCGGCTTGAAACGCCACTTACTCATCAACTGAAATAATTAGGATCATCTCTGAAGACGGGGTTTTCTGCCTGCGTGGCGAAGGACCCTATGCACATGGCTGCTAGGGAAAAATTGATTAACACTGAAAAAATGTAATTCTAATATCTTTGGACTTCGCTAGAGCTAAAAGCTGGCGAACGCAACAAAAAATAATGAAATAAATAAAAAAATATGTTGCATAAAGAAAGTCAGTTTTCATGCAAACCCCTAATGATAAACATACAAGTTTCTAATTGTTATTTGCAGTTTGAAATATTTCTGTGTGCATGTGCAAGATATTCGAATGTTATTTATTGACACGTTTTATGTTTTTTGAAAGTTGTTGTATGTTCACATAAAACCTGCGATTATTTGATTACACAAAAGAAAGGATGTCTTCTCTTCTTCTTAATATTTACCTGCTAAGAGAGGACGTTGAAACGTTGTATCGCAAGTTTACGCCCAATCAGCTATATTCGTGCATACACGTCTAATTTCGGCATGAGTAGATTTGCTTATTTGTGTTAAGTCAGCGACCATTTTGAGCCGCGATAGTTCAGTAGTTAGTGAACTGGACTACAAAGGACAAGAGGTAGGGTTCGATCCCAACCGACGGCCTCCGGTTCACCCAGCCTTTAATGGGTACCGGATTTTTTTCTGGGAAAGTAAAGAGGCACGGGCGTAATACCGACCACATTACCCCAAAAATCATGTGCCGAAGGTCTGTAAAATTTATGGTCACTAACACCATATTCTCTATACGCCACTTGGCGTGACGAGGGTACTTTACTACTTTTTTTTTTTTATTATGACCATACCTAATTGGTGAAATATTATAAAATGTTTTTTGGTTATTTTCTTTAACTGTTTCACTCTTTTATGTGCGAAATTACAGAACTTGACCCTCTCCGGCAGGTTTTTAATTTACCTATATTATATATATCCTTTTAGTGAAATTGAATGGAAAGCCAATAGACATAAATCTTATACAAGTTTATGCGCCAACAGCAGACAGTCTAGAGGAAAGAATTGATACATTTAACAACGAGTTAAATGAAGCACTTCATAAATGCAAACCACGTGAAAACACCATAGTTCTAGGGGATTTTAACGCAAAAGTAGGAAAGGAAAGAGTTGAGGAAGTAGTTGGTCATTATGGCTTTGACGAGAGGAATGAAAGAGGTGAGAAACTTAATTACTGGGCAAGAACACACAACATGATGATAGGAAACACCTGGTTTAAGCAACATCCAGTCTTAACATATGGATGCGAATCATGGTCAATAGGACAACAGACAAGAAAATCACTGGAGTCTGTAGAAATGTGGTTTTACAGAAGAATGTTGAAAGTACCATGGACAGCTAAGAAGAGTAGTAATGAAGATGTATTGAGAGAGGTCAAAGCAAAAAGAGAGCTAATTTCCAATATTAGGAAGAAACAATGAGAAGAGAACAACTGGAATATATTGTAACAACTGGAAAAATTGAGGGATGAAGAGATAGTGGGAAGCAAAAAGAAAAAAATAACAGACAGCTTAAGAGAATGGCTCGGCAAAAGGTCAACAACAGAAATGATAAATAGCTGCCGAAATCGAAAGTTGTGGAGAGACATGATCACCTACGCCAGTAGGCCCGGTATTTTAAGATGATGATATTATATATAATATTATAATATTAAATGTGTGATAAAAATATTATCAGTTCGATAAATATAAGTACAATAGCATCTGGTCTGGTATAATATGATTTAATGTATTTATTATTTTATGGGGTGGGGTGATACAATTACCCTACACTTTAAAAAAAAACACGCGCGGGCGCGCGCTCACACATACACAGACACCGGTGATTACAATTTCCTTTTTTTTTCTTAATTCAAAATTCTAGTGCTTCATTTCAGCCTCACCCCATGGATCTACTCGTACCGAGATTGGTTACCATTTTCATGTGTTCAAACATTGCTTATTCAATCATTTCTGTTCTGCTCTTCTTTTATTGTTCTTCTCTTCCTCCCCCCTTCTCACTCCCCAACTCCTCCTTCTTCTTCTCATCCTCCTCCTCCTTCTTCTCCTCCTCCTTCTCCTTCTTCTCCTTCTCCTACTTCTTCTTCTCCTCCTCCTTCTCCTACTTCTTCTTCTCCTCCTCCTTCTCCTACTTCTTCTTCTCCTCCTCCTTCTTCTTCTCCTCCTACTTCTTCTTCTCATCCTCCTCCTCCTTCTTCTCCTCCTCCTTCTCCTTCTTCTCCTTCTCCTACTTCTTTTCTCCTCCTTCTCCTACTTCTTCTTCTCCTACTTCTTCTTCTCATCCTCCTTCTCCTACTTCTTCTTCTCCTCTCCTCCTACTCCTTCTTCTCCTCCTCCTTCTCCTACTTCTTCTTCTCCTCCTCCTTCTCCTACTTCTTCTTCTCCTACTTCTTCTTCTCATCCTCCTCCTCCTTCTTCTCCTCCTCCTTCTCCTTCTTCTCCTTCTCCTACTTCTTCTTCTCCTACTTCTTCTTCTCATCCTCCTCCTCCTTCTCTCCTCCTTCTCCTTCTTCTCCTTCTCCTACTTCTTCTTCCTCCTCCTTCTCCTACTTCTTCTTCTCCTACTTCTTCTTCTCATCCTCCTCCTCCTTCTTCTCCTCCTCCTTCTCCTTCTTCTCCTTCTCCTACTTCTTCTTCTCCTACTTCTTCTTCTCATCCTCCTCCTCCTTCTTCTCCTCCTCCTTCTCCTTCTTCTCCTTCTCCTACTTCTTCTTCTCCTCCTCCTTCTCCTTCTTCTCCTTCTCCTACTTCTTCTTCTCCTCCTCCTTCTCCTACTTCTTCTCCTCCTCCTTCTCCTACTTCTTCTTCTCCTCCTCCTCTTCTTCTCCTCCTCCTTCTTCTTCTCCTCCTCCTTCTCCTTCTTCTCCTTCTCCTCCTCCTTCTCTCCTCCTTCTCCTACTTCTTCTCCTTCTTCTCTTCTTCTCCTCCTCCTTCTTCTCCTCCTACTTCTCCTTCTCCTCCTCCTCCTCCTTCTTCTCCTACTTCTCCTTCTCCTCCTCCTCTCCTTCTCCTCCTCCTCCTTCTCCTCCTACTTCTCCTTCTCCTCCTCCTCCCCTTCTCCTCCGACTTCTCCTTCTTCTCCTCCTCCTCCTTCTTCTCCTACTTCTCCTTCTCCTCCTACTCCTTCTCCTCCTCCTCCTCCTTCTCCTCCTCCTCCTCCTCCTTCTTCTCCTACTTCTCCTTCTCCTCCTCCTTCTCCTTCTCTCCTCCTTCTCCTCCTCCTCCTCCTCCTTCTTCTCCTACTTCTCCTTCTCCTCCTCTTCTCTTCTTCTCCTACTTCTCCTTCTCCTCCTCCTTCTCCTTCTTCTCCTACTTCTCCTTCTCCTCCTCCTTCTCCTCCTCCTTCTCCTTCTTCTCCTCCTCCTTCTCCTTCTTCTCCTCCTCCTTCTCCTCCTCCTTCTCCTTCTCCTCCTCCTTCTCCTCCTCCTCCTCCTTCTTCTCCTACTTCTCCTTCTCCTCCTCCTTCTCCTTCTTCTCCTACTTCTCCTTCTCCTCCTCCTTCTCCTTCTTCTCCTACTTCCTTCTCCTCCTCCTTCTCCTTCTTCTCCTACTTCTCCTTCTCCTCCTCCTTCTCCTCCTCCTTCTCCTTCTTCTCCTCCTCCTTCTCCTTCTTCTCCTCCTCCTTCTCCTACTTCTTCTCCTTCTTCTCCTTCTTCTCCTCCTCCTCCTTCTTCTCCTCCTACTTCTCCTTCTCCTCCTCCTCCTCCTTCTTCTCCTACTTCTCCTTCTCCTCCTCCTCCTTCTTCTCCTCCTCCTTCTCCTCCTACTTCTCCTTCTCCTCCTCCTCCTCCCTCTTCTCCTCCTACTTCTCCTTCTTCTCCTCCTCCTCTTCTCCTACTTCTCCTTCTCCTCCTACTTCTCCTTCTCCTCCTCCTCCTCCTTCTTCTCCTCCTTCTCCTTCTTCTCCTACTTCTCCTTCTCCTCCTCCTTCTCCTCCTTCTCCTTCTCCTCCTCCTTCTCCTCCTCCTCCTCCTTCTTCTCCTACTTCTCCTTCTCCTCCTCCTTCTCCTTCTTCTCCTACTTCTCCTTCTCCTCCTCCTTCTCCTTCTTCTCCTACTTCTCCTTCTCCTCCTCCTTCTCCTTCTTCTCCTACTTCTCCTTCTCCTCCTCCTTCTCCTTCTTCTCCTACTTCTCCTCCTCCTCCTCCTTCTCCTCCTACTTCTCCTTCTCCTCCTCCTTCTCCTTCTTCTCCTACTTCTCCTTCTCCTCCTCCTTCTCCTTCTTCTCCTACTTCTCCTTCTCCTCCTCCTCCTCCTCCTCCTCCTCCTCCTCCTTCCTCCTTCTCCTCCTCCTTCTCCTTCTTCTCCTACTTCTCCTTCTCCTCCTCCTCCTTCTTCTCCTACTTCTCCTTCTTCTCCTACTTCTCCTTCTCCTCCTCCTTCTCCTTCTTCTCCTACTCTCCTTCTCCTCCTTTTACTTCGATGTAGCTAGTATGGCAGTAGTAAGATTGATGCTGCTAACTGAATCGAATCCATGTTTTGAATACAGTGGCACTATACGACGACTATGACTCAACGGCCTGTTAGGGAGAAATATTAAATTGTTGAGTTATCTGTGGGTTATTATCATTACACTCCTGGCGTGTTTATAGGTGGTCATATCCCATCCTCGGGGGACTGGCTGGTCTTGAGGCAATACGGCGGCTTCAGGACAGAGAGGTTGTGGGTTCAAATCCCGGCAGAACTAGGTGGGATTTTTATTTATGATTTCTCTCTGCGGCAACCACCCTTGGTTTCAGCAGCGAGGCCCGGCTTGAAACGTCAATTAGTCATGGATGGAAAAAAATATGAGTACCTCCGAAGACGGAGTTATCTTCCTGTGCGGCGAGGGACCCCCTGTGCACACTGCTGCCAGGGAAAAAAAGGACTAACACGCACGTTCCTAGTCTCTAGAGACTTCGTCAGAGGTAAAAGTTGGCGAACGGATTAAAACAAAAATGCCCTCCTCAGCATGTCCCTGCAGTGTCCAGTGACTGTCGCCTCCAGCTCTCAGTTGGTTGAATAGACCTCTTATGCGTCCACTAAGCCTCTCGTTTCTGGAAGTACTCATCTTTACTCCCATGTCTTTCATCCAAAGGATTCATAGTTGTCGAAGTCCCTTGCCATTCCCGCATCTCGGGTGCCAGTAATGATGTCCGCCTGATCCGTTAGTTAATCGTCTTCAACTACAACACAGTTAGCCACCCTGTCCACTTTTATTGTTATATTATTACTTCATTGTCCCCTGTCATTTCCTCCTTACTCTCGCCTGCCCAGGAACGTAGACAAAGGTGGCTGCATATCGTTGATTTCGGTAATGACTCCTCCAATTGCCTGCCTACAGAACACGCTTGTATTATCATGCATGTATATCATTATCATGCTCATCGAACTAGAAAGTAAGTACACATACGTTTCATATTGAGTTTGATATGCATCGATACAGAAGTTGTAACAAGGTACTTTTGTTTGAAAGCAAAGACTGATACCACAGTTAACTGTTGTAACAGAAATAGTAAAGCACCTACAGAACTGTGATGTTTCTACTGCCAGTGATCACTGGCCTCTCAATGTTGTCCACATTCTTGTTCACCTTTGAGATTGCAGAAATGCCGGTTCAAAGGTTCATATCATCATCAGGTCTGATGTCCTTTGCAGAACGTTGCATTCACCACAGCCCGTCTGAGAGAATCTGTGACTCTGGCTAGGTCTCCCACTTCTTCTGTTGTCATGTTGAAGATTTCTTTGATCTCTTGAAACCATGTTATTATTCGTCTGCCCCTGATGCCCAGGAATCATGCCTCCCATTATTGTTTTTTGCCAGTTCGCTATGTCTTTTGACGTGGTCATAGTAATTTAATTTCCTCTGTAGAATGGTGTTTATATGCCAGTTCCTTTCAGGGCTGTTACAGTTCATGTATAGATTTCAATATAGCATGTCAGATAATACAGCAGGCGTTATCTCTGGTAATGTTCTAGCAATATTGTTGACCATAGTTGAGTGTAAGAAATGTGCTGGAGATAGCTGTATCACAGTGTCTGGAGGAGTGTGCAATAGAAATAATAACTTTTCAAAGTGACACAGATTATTTCTATAATCGTTAACTAGTACAGGATATCGTTAATCGGAGCAGGTTATCGTTAATCGGAACAGGTTATCGTTAAACGGAATGGGGCTGCCGTTAACGGGAGTGGGACTGCCGTTAATCGGAGTGGGGCTGTCATTTTTCTGAGAAGGATTCCCGTTAATCGGCGTGGGGATATCGTTATTCAGAGCGAGCTATCGTTAATCGAAGTGGGCTATTGTTCATTTGAGCCGGCTATCGTTAATCAGACTGTGCTATTGTTATGATCGGCACGGCTTAGGAAATCATGAAATCTCTGATAATCGTTTCCAAATATTTTCTAATTGAAAGCATGTCGGCCTATTGTGGTGCTGACCACATTAACTATGAAAATATTTTCAAAGGTCATTGATAAAAATAAACACTACATAATATTCTCATAATTGAACGGAACAAGAATTACAAAGATTAATTGGCAGCTTTGACGGGACCTCTGCGATCGTTCTTAATGCTCGCGGAGACAGTGAGGAACGTTCTGTTCAGTTCTGTCATTCTCCTCACGTCACAAGCCGTGACAGGTACCATTGACTTGCAACCCCTTCCACCAAGAGCCAAATGTTCCTTTAACTCTGAAGGAGAACCCACAGAACGTACGCGTCTGATTAAAAAAACATGGATAAACTCACCTTTGATCAACTCCGCCATTTTATTAGCGTTCAAGTAATTTTTATACCCACATGATAAAAGCTACATATTTAATGTCTGAAACATTTCCTACTAAGGGAGGCAATTAACTTAAGGAACCTTTGACTGCACATGCTTTCATGTCATCCACAAGATTTAACTTAACAAATTTACGCTGATTAATTGGCAATATTGACGTGGTCTGATGTATGCGCATCCCTCTTGATGTTAGGAGACAGTTCGGGGACGTTCTGTGATGTCAGATTGTTCTAGCCTCGACTTGGCCCGGCACGTGCGCATGTTTATGTACACAACGACTGCCAGCAATCGTTGCTGATTATTGACTATGGCAACATTGATTGCTGGGATGAAACGGTCTTCACACACAGGGCAGCTGTAGGAAAATGCGCCAGTAGAAGTTGTGGCTGACTGTTGCTATATTTTACTTGCGTTCGCCATCCGCATACCAGGGTGTGCTACACACAATATTTGCATAAACTAATGTTCACATCGCCTGTTTTGTTTACTCAGTCTAAAAAAAAAAAAATTGTTGACTCCTTTGCTGGTGTTTTTTTTTCATCTGTGAATGGGATCACACCTCACTTAGACTTCCAATTTAGAATAATATAACAAACACACAATAAACATATATCAAACAGATAGTAAACACATAACAAATAAATGATAAACATATAACGAAAACATTGTAAACATATAACAAAAACATAATATCAACTCGTAGAACTACTAGATACCATGTAAACATGTGTTATATAAAACTCTTTATACAAAGCTTCACAGCAGCACAGATCGTCAGAAAATTCGCCGTCGAGCAAGTGTCTCGGCCCTATAACTTATTGACACTCCAGGGGAGGTGGGTCCGTCTGGGTCACGACTCCCTGGCGTCGACCTCGTGCTGCATTGACCCTTGAAGTAAAAAAGTAAAATAAAGAGCCCCGTCACGCTAAGTGACGTATAGGGAATATGGTGTTAGTGACCATAATTTTTACAGACCTTCAGCATATGATTTTTGGGGTAATATGGTCGGTATTACGCCCGTGCTGATTTATTTTCCCATACACAAATCCGGTGCCCATTTAAAGCTGGGTGAACCCGGAAGCCGTCGATTGGGATTGAACCCTACCCCTTGTCCTTTGTAGTCCAGTTCACTAACCACTGATCTATCGTGGCTCAACCCTTGAAGGCTCACACTATAATTGGCATAATTAAACTTATTCTTCACAAAGAGTCTGATCGAATCTTCTGTCCGTACACGGTCGCGCTGTCTTAGCTTTAATCTGGCAAATTGATATCTCCCCCACGTGGTGATGGCTGTCTATATAGCTTTTTACTCTGCGTGACTGTCTTATATATGTAAAACTGTGTATTACATTATGACATACCTTGAAATATATAATACTAGGCATTATTATTTCTATCTTTATGCTACTAGTGCAAGAGCGATCACTCATAACAAGTCAGGGACGGAAGTTAGTCACCATTGGGTCATGGCCATATTTCACAAATAAAAAAAATCAAATTGCGACAATCTTGTACAATAATTATAACAGTGTGATTACCGGAGCCCCCATGGTGAGGGGAGAAAAGAACAGAACCACTGTTACCTGCCACGCATGTCGTAAGAAGCGACTAATGTGTTTTGTAATCGTCGCCTGTGTTATCGAGTATGGTGTTCACGGAGCTACATTGTCAACGGAATTTACTAACGCATTTTGAGAAACCCTGTGACAAGTGGTGAAACGGATATGGGGTATTCCTGAATACAACGAAACTGGTTCCATAAATAGAATAGAATAGAATAGAATAGAATAGAATAGAATAGAATAGAATAGAATAGAATAGAATAGAATAGAATAGAATAGAATAGAATCACGATAATTAGTGACTTGGGTAAACAAAAGATGATGAAAGCGGCTAGGCCATGCTCTACCAATGGAACGAACCAGGTATCCGCACCTAGCATTAACATGAACACCACCTGGCAAAAGAAGAAGAGGCAGACAATTGGGCGTTGAACATCCATGATGAAATGATAGAGGGTGGAAAGTCATAACGAGAGCTGTTCAAGCTTACTCCACACCGGATTGGGTGGAGACCTCTTGTGAGTGATCTATGCTCCGACCGGAGTTCAGAGGATTAAGAAGAGGAAGAAGTTCCTTGGGGTGCATCGGAGATGTTACGGAACTCGGGGACTGAGCTAAGATCTTCCAGTGTCAGCGAGAATGAGATTTGAACACTAAAGGATATAATCTTCTTCTTTTTTCCTTCTTCTTCTGCTTCTGCTCATTTTTAATCATTTTTCCCTTCTTCTTTTTCCTTTATTTTTTCTCCTTCTACTTTTTCCTTTATTCTTCTTAATCATTTTTCCAACCTTCTTTCTTTCTCCTTTGCCTTCCAGCTTTTATTTATGTGATGTGTTCACATGTAGAGGCCCGATTCTAATTCAGTCTTCCCATTTTTCTATGTTGTATGTTATGTATTTTGTATATTCCGTTTACTGACCGAAATTAATGTCTCGGGTTCAAATAACGTTTGCTCGGTCCAGGGTTTCCCTTTATTCATAATGATTCTCAGCCATTTGAAAAAAAAAGGTCAAGGAAAGAAAGGTATTTCGAATGCAAATCAAGATGCTCAGGAAACAAGGCAGCATTATCATGAAGGCACCAATCTTAAGACAAAATTAAACGTCGTCGTTGACCGCCGTCATTCAATAGCTTTATATATGAATATTAAACCATACCATACCATACCATACCATACCATACCATACCATACCATACCATACCATACCATACCATACCATACCATACCATACCATACCATACCATACCATACCATACCATACCATACCATACCGCACCGTACCATACCATACCATACCATACCGCACCGTACCATGCCATACCATAACATACTATACCATACCATACCATACCATACCACACCGTAACGTAACTTCCCGTACCATACCATACCATACCGTAACGTAACTTCCCGTACCATACTATACCATACCATACCATACTATACTATACCATACCATACCATGCCATAACATACCATACCATACCATACCATACCATACCATACCATACCATACCATACCATACCATACCATACCGTACCATGCCATGCCATGCCATGCCATGCCATGCCATGCCATGCCATGCCATGCCATGCTATGCTATGCTATGATATACTATGCTATACTATACTATAAAATGCTCAGATCCCCTCCTCACAAATTCCCTCAGTGTCCAGCGACTGACGACTCCAGTTCTATATGTTGGTTGATAAGTTATCTTACACGGCCTCTAGTTTCTCATTTCTGGCTGTGCCCATCTTAACTGCTATTTCCATCATCCGAAGAAGTGACGTGGATCTGTGTTTGGCGAAGTCCTATGCTCTTCCCACATCTCGGATGGCATTGATGATGTCTGCCCGATCCATTGGTTGCACGTCCTCAACGACGGCACAGCTAGCCAACCTGTCCGCTCTTTCATTTCCCCGTACTTCCGCATGTCCAATCGACACACGTTTTTTGAACAAGCGAAATATTTCACAGTTTAACGGTAGAAAAGAAACCATGACGCATATAAATCATCCTGAGGTTTGTGTTAAGGGGACAAATTACACAGATTAAAATACAGAAAACTAATTATTATATTTCGATTGACCCATGCCCCCAAGCAAAAAAAAAAAAAAAAAAAAAATGCTCAAGAGAGAGAAGATACTTTTGACCATAAATGGACTTGTTCATCCTTTTTCCGGACCTGCAACATTCACATATTTCCAGCATCAATTTTGCTCGGCAAATTAGCATATGGCTTCTAATTGAACATTTAAATAGACTTACAGCACAGATCATACCATGATTTAGTGACAGACGATAATTCACAAGCAGCAGAAATAGACTTAAGATGCAACAAAGTTTGTCAAATCATTGGACAGCTATCACCACTATTGTCCAACAAGGAAATAGCTCTAGAGGGAAAACGGGCACTGTACAATGCAATTGTCATCTCAACGTTGTGCTACCAATGCCAGACATGACTAGATGGAAGAACAATAAGAAAAATAACCTCTACAGAGATGAAATGTGTTAGACGAATGACAGGAAGCAGTCTGAGAGATAAGATCAGAAATGAAGAACTGAGAATAAAGCTAGGAATAATTCCTGAGAGTACATAGGGAAAAAAAAAGATAAAATTGTTTGGCCACTTGATTAGACAGAAAGATCAAAACATAACTAGTCCTCAATAAACATTTCGAGAACACCAGATTCAAGGGCCGACCACGAAAAAGATGGATTGATGGAATATTAGAAACACTAGCAACATAACAGCAGGAGAGGTCAACATAAGAGCAAAAGATGGATTGATGGAATATTAGAAACACTAGGAAACATAACAGCAGGAGAGGCCAACATAAGAGTAAAAGATGGATTGATGGAATATTAGAAGCACTAGGAAACATAACAGCAGGAGAGGCCAACATATGAGCAAAAGATGGATTGATGGAATATTAGAAGCACTAGGAAACATAACAGCAGGAGAGGCCAACATAAGAGTAAAAGATTAATTGATGGAATATTAGAAACACAAGGAAACATAACAGTAGGAGAGGCCAACATAAGAGTAAAAGATGGATTGATGGAATATTAGAAACACTAGGAAACATAACAGCAGGAGAGGTCAACATAAGAGTAAAAGATGGATTGATGGAATATTAGAAACACTAGGAAACATAACAGCAGGAGAGGTCAACATAAGAGCAAAAGATGGATTGATGGAATATTAGAAACACTAGGAAACATAACAACAGGAGAAGTCAACATAAGAGTAAAAGATGGATTGATGGAATATTAGAAACATTAGGAAACATAATAGCAGGAGAGGCCAACATAAGAGTAAAAGATAGATTGATGGAATATTAGAAAACTAGGAAACATAACAGCAGGAGAGGCCAACATAAGAGCAAAAGATGGATTGATGGAACATTAGAAACACTAGGAAACATAACAGCAGGAGCGGCCAACATAAGAGCAAAAGATGGATTGATGGAATATTAGAAACACTAGGAAACATAACAGCAGGAGAGGCCAACATAAGAGCAAAAGATGGATTGATGGAACATTAGAAACACTAGGAAACATAACAGCAGGAGAGGTCAACATAAGAGCAAAAGATGGATTGATGGAATATTAGAAACACTAGGAAACATAACAGCAGCAGAGGCCAACATAAGAGTAAAAGATGGATTGATGGAATATTAGAAGCACTAGGAAACATAACAGCAGGAGAGGCCAACATATGAGCAAAAGATGGATTGATGGAATATTAGAAACACTAGGAAACATAACAGCAGGAGAGGCCAACATAAGAGTAAAAGATGGATTGATGGAATATTAGAAGCACTAGGAAACATAACAGCAGGAGAGGCCAACATAAGAGTAAAAGATTAATTGATGGAATATTAGAAACACAAGGAAACATAACAGTAGGAGAGGCCAACATAAGAGTAAAAGATGGATTGATGGAATATTAGAAACACTAGGAAACATAACAGCAGGAGAGGTCAACATAAGAGTAAAAGATGGATTGATGGAATATTAGAAACACTAGGAAACATAACAGCAGGAGAGGTCAACATAAGAGCAAAAGATGGATTGATGGAATATTAGAAACACTAGGAAACATAACAACAGGAGAAGTCAACATAAGAGTAAAAGATGGATTGATGGAATATTAGAAACATTAGGAAACATAATAGCAGGAGAGGCCAACATAAGAGTAAAAGATAGATTGATGGAATATTAGAAAACTAGGAAACATAACAGCAGGAGAGGCCAACATAAGAGCAAAAGATGGATTGATGGAACATTAGAAACACTAGGAAACATAACAGCAGGAGCGGCCAACATAAGAGCAAAAGATGGATTGATGGAATATTAGAAACACTAGGAAACATAACAGCAGGAGAGGCCAACATAAGAGCAAAAGATGGATTGATGGAACATTAGAAACACTAGGAAACATAACAGCAGGAGAGGTCAACATAAGAGCAAAAGATGGATTGATGGAATATTAGAAACACTAGGAAACATAACAGCAGGAGAGGCCAACATAAGAGCAAAAGACCCCTAATTATATCTCCTCTCGGAGACGAAGGCGCGCCTCACAACACCGGAGCTGTAAGTTGTCAGCGACCCACAGCTTATGGTTTGCACCTGGATCGATGAACTAGAACCATCCAGACACTGCTCCACCTCTCCGTGGTGCCTCTAGTAACAGACTAACCTGTCTAGTCTATCCAAGTGAGTAGGGATCGAAGAAGGAAGACAACCAAGCACTCAAAAATGTCATGCTGGAGTCGGATGTGTTGGGCCGAAAGGCGCAAATATCACAGTTATACTGCAAACCACAACACAACGTAGACACGCCCACTTAAAGCCATTGTAAGGGCGGATGACGAAGAGGTAGGCTCCTTTAGTCATCGAGCAAACGCAAGCAAGCATATCTCCTCTCGACGCTGAAAGTTAAATAAGGAAGGAAAGAAGAGGAGAGATAGTCGCTATTTATTGACAGTAGCATGCTTCCAACCGCTTATACATTTGTAGGACTAAATATTTGCAAATCTTATCTGAGTTGGCAATTGAAATTTAATGACAACAGCAAAGTGATTAAGGGAAGTCACTCTTGAACTCAATATAAAAGACACAGTACAGACTCCAACGATCAAATAAACAGTTAATAATTGTTAAACACTGAAGAGGTGTCGGGGAAAGAATTACGGGAAAAGATATCTTCAAAGATATAACCAGGCGTATGGACAACACCAACGTCTTGAAAATGAGAGATGAGAGCACTCAGCCAAACCTAACTTATCATTCCCTTGAAGAGAATCAGCCATAACACACTTAATGAGGAAAACCCTGTAAGCGGCTTTGTAAACTGTTGACAATAATATGGTTTGTTTGAGAGTGCACCGCTCGATGGCAGTAGAGAGATGACTCTTCCTTGAAAGCTTGATAGCTGCAACTGTTTATATAAAACACTCACACGAACAGATCGCAAACACTTTCAGATACCACTATGGCTTTAGGTAAGAGGAAAGGAGCACATAGACTTTCAAGTGAAGGTGTACACAGACTCCAAGTGAAGGAGCACATAGACTCCAAGTGAAGGTGTACACAGACTTCCAAGTGAAGGTGTACACAGACTCCAAGTGAAGGAGCACATAGACTTCAAGTGAAGGTGTACACAGACTCCAAGTGAAGGTGTACACAGACTCCAAGTGAAGGTGTACACAGACTCGAAGTGAAGGTGTACACATACTCCAAGTGAAGGAGTACACAGACTTCCAAGTGAAGGAGCACACAGACTTTCAAGTGAAGGAGTACACAGACGCCAAGTGAAGGAGCACACAGACTTTCAAGTGAAAGAGCACACAGACTTTCAAGTGAAGGAGCAAGCAGACTTCGATGTGAATTAGCATACATGCTTCAAAGTGAAAGAGCACGCAGACTTCCAAGTGAAGGAGCACGTACACTTCCAAGAGAAGTAGCACGCACACTTCCAAGTGAAGGAGCACTTACACTTCCAAGTGAAGGAGCACGTACACTTCCAAGAGAAGTAGCACGCACACTTCCAAGTGAAGGAGCACGTACACTTCCAAGTGAAGGAGCACGCACACTTCCAAGTGAAGGAGCACACACACTTCCAAGTGAAGGAGCACGTACACTTCCAAGTGAAGGAGCACGTACACTTCCAAGTGAAGGAGCACACGGACTTTCAAGTGAAGGAGCACGTACACTTCCAAGTGAAGGAGCACGCACACTTCCAAGTGAAGGAGCACACACACTTCCAAGTGAAGGAGCACGTACACTTCCAAGTGAAGGAGCACGCACACTTCCAAATGAAGGAGCACGCACACTTCCAAGTGAAGGAGCACGCACACTTCCAAGTGAAGGAGCACGCACACTTCCAAGTGAAGGAGCACACAGACTTCCAAGCGAAGGAGCACGCATACTTCCAAGTGAAGGAGCACGCACACTTCCAAGTGAAGGAGCACGTACACTTCCAAGTGAAGGAGCACAGGGACTTTCAAGTGAAGGAGCACGCAGACTTCCAAGTGAAAGAGCATGCAGACTTTAAAATGAAGGAGCACGCAGACTTTCAAGTGAAGGAGCACGTACACTTCCAAGAGTAGGAGCACGCACACTTCCAAGTGAAGGAGCACACAGACTTTCAAGTGAAGGAGCACGCAGACTTCCAAGTGAAAGAGCATGCAGACTTCCAAGTGAAGTAGGACGCAGACTTCCAAGTGAAGGAGCACGCAGACTTCCAAGTGAAGGAGCACGCAGACTTCCAAGTGAAAGAGCACGCAGACTTCAAGTGAAAGAGCACGCAGATTTTCAAGAGAAGGAGCACGCAGACTTCAAGTGAAAGAGCACGCAGATTTTCAAGAGAAGGAGCACGCAGACTTCCAAGTGAAGGAGCACGCAGACTTCCAAACATGGGCCAAACATCCGCCAGCAACTGAGCTATGAGCGGTTTTCGTCAGTGTCGGCGACAGATATGAAGCCCCTGCTCCACCTCTCAGCGAGTAGGGGCCGAAGAGGGAAGAAAAGCATGTACTCGAAATTGTGATAAAGTCGGATGTTTAGGACTGAAAGACGCAAATATGAAAGTTATGCCGGAAACAGGTTTATCAGGTCAGGTAATTTTACCTGCTACTGTATGCAGTAAACAGTACAACCTGTGGCTGTCCTGCTGCCTTGCAGGTAAGCTCGGTAGAGTAAAAGGCTAAGGGAGTGTACCCCGGAGTAAAACAACCCCACTGCCTTGTGGGTGAGACTTTTTAGTCAAAGGCTAGCGGAGCCAACCGTAAAGAAACCAACGGATGGGAACAGAAAACCACCGTCGTAACTTCTTTGTACAATCATGAATCGCCACAACAATAGAAATAACGACAACAAAGTTAAGGGGGATTACAATGGAAAACCCTCGTTCGGTAGGGTGCATCATGTGTTACAGGTGATATCCGATCGTCATCAAGCTACTGTAAGCAAAATAAAGATAAAACAAACTCTAAAGATAGGTACGTGGAATGTGAGAACACTCATGCAGAAGGGTAAAATAGAAAACATCATACAAGAAATGAAAAGAATGGGTTTACATTTACTGGGACTCTGCGAAATGAGATACACCGGATCAGGGTAGATGTATTCTGATAAACATAAAATAATTTATTCTGGAGGTACTTGAACACCAAAGAGGAGTAGGTATCATCTTGGATGAAGAAAGAGCAAGAACAGTGAAAGGTTCTTACTCAATATCTCACAGAGTCCTTTTAGTGAAATTGAATGGAAAGCCAATAGACATAAATCTTATACAAGTTTATGCACCAACAGCAGACAGCCTAGCGGAAACAATTGATAAATTTTATAACGAGTTAAATGATGCACTTCATAAATGCAAAACACATGAAAACACCATAGTTCTAGGGGATTTTAACGCAAAAGTAGAGAAAGGAAAGAGTTGAGGAAGTAGTTGGTCATTATAGCTTTGGCAAGAGGAATGAAAGAGGTGAGAAACTTATTGACTGGGCAAGAACACACAACATGATGATAGGAAACACCTGGTTTAAGCAACATCCAAGACGTCTGTGGACATAGAAAAGCCCAGGGGACAACGCACGTAATCAAATTGATTATATAGTGACAAGCAATAGATTTAGTAACAGTCTGGTGTGTGTGGAAACTAGACCAAGGGCATATTGCAATAGTGATCATGTACCAGTTGTGGGAAAGCTTAGAGTAAAATTAAAAACAACAAAAAGAGCCTCAGTTAACCAAGTTAAATTTAGATTGACTAAAATCAGACAAGAAGCTGCAAGACAAATATAAAATCACAATTCAGAACCGGTACAATGCAATAGAGAAGATACAAAGCATTGATGAACAGTGGGAAATGCTAAAAGAATCAATGCAACAAACATCAAACGAGTTCATACCACTAGTGTGGACAAATTCAAGAAAGAAATGGATGACAGATGACGTTTTGCAGCTAATTGATACAAGAAGAAGACATAAAGAAAATAAAGATGTGTATAGGAGATTAAATAAAGAAATTGTAGTAAAATGCAATGAAGCAAAAGAGGCATGGCTAAAAGAGAGATGCAAAGAGATTGAAATGCAACAAAAAGGGGATGCTAAAACTATATACAAACAAATTGAGGAATTAACAGGAAGAAAAACGCAATCAAAAACTGGATGTCTAAGATCAAAGGAAGGAGAACTGTTGATTGAACAAGAAAGCATAAGGGAACGATGGACAGAATACATTAAAGATCTTTATAATGATGAACGAACAGAAGTAAATATTAAGGATAATGGAGAAGGACCAGAAATACTCAGAGAAGAAGTGGAAGACGCCTTGCGCAATATGAAAGCAGGCAAAGCTCCTGGACCAGATAATATAACTAAAGAAGAGATTGAAGCCATGGGCGATTTTGGAATAGAAATAATAATAGCAATAATATTGAATGATATCTACAACAGCGAATATATACCAGACGACATGCTCAAATCAATATTCATAGCCCTACCAAAGAAATCGGGTGCGATTGAATGCGATGATCATCGCACAACAAGCCTTATGAGTCATATGACTAAGATATTACTAAGAATCATCATGCGAAGAGTGCGAAACAAAATCAGTCCAGAAATTAGCGATGAACAGTGTGGTTTTGTTAGAGATAAAGGAACAAGCAATGCCATTTATACCATAAGATCTTTAGTAGAAAGAGCCATAGAGGTGAAAACAGTTCTATACCTATGTTTCATAGATTATACCAAGGCATTTGACAAAGTAAAGCACCAAGAAAGACTCACAATTTTAGAAAGCATAAACGTAGACAGCAAAGATCTAAGAATAATAAAGAACATGTACTGGCAACAAACAGCGGCCATTAGAACTGGAAACCAATTGGGAATGTTTCAACAAATAAAATAGGGTGTTAGACAAGGTTGTGTGCTGTCATCAGATTTGTTTAATATTTATAGTGAGATTATTTTAAGATCCATAAGGGGCATTTCTTGGAATAACAAATGGAGGTCATAATATAAATAATCTAAGGTATGCTGATGATACAGTCTTAATCGCTAAGAGTGAAAATGAGTTACAAGAAATGTTGGACATTATAGTGAAAGAAAGCAAAAATAAAGGACTCAGCCTTAATAGCAAAAAGACAGAAGTAATGGTAACAAAAAAGAAAAAGACATCACCTCAGTGCAAAATAAAGACAAGTGGAACAATATTAAAACAGGTAATTGAATTTAAATATTTGGGAACTTTGTTAACCTGCGACGGAAGATGTACAAATGAGGTGAGATGCAGAATGGCTCAGGCAAAAGCAGCTTTCCAGAAAAAGTGGAAGATACTATGCATTCCATTTTTGACAATAGAAACAAGAAAAAGAGTTCTCAAATGTTATGTAGAGCCAGTCTTAACATATGGATGTGAATCATGGACAATAGGACAACAAACAAGAAAATCACTGGAGGCTGTAGAAATGTGGTTTTACAGAATAATGTTGAGAATACCATGGACAGCTAAGAAGAGTAATGTTAATGTTCTGAAAGAGGTCAAAGCAAAAAGAGAGCTAATTTCCAATATTAGGAAGAAACAATCATCATTTTTTGGCCATGTAATGAGAAGAAAACAACTAAAACATATTGTAACAACTTGAAAAATTGAGGGACGAAGAGATAGAGGGAAACAAAGAGAAAAGATACCAGACAGCTTAAGAGAATGGCTTGGCAGAAGGTCAACAACAGAAATGATATAGAACTGTCGAGATCGAAAGTTGTGGAGAGACATGATCATTTACGCTAGTAAGCCCGGTACTTGATGATGATGATGATGCTGAAAACTATAACACAACGCATTTACGCCCAGATAATTTTTTTATAAGTGCGGACGATGAAGAGTGGTGGTCATCGGGCGAACGTTGAAAGAAAAATTAAAGATTGTCAAATGAAACTTTGTAAGATGAGTTTCTGAAATAACTAGCTTAAGAATTTCATTACATTCTTCTACTTCTACTTCTTCTACTTCTTGTACCTCTTCTTCTTCTTATTCAGCGTTCGAGTCTTGTGATCCAACGAATTTGACTAAAAGTCCTGGTTCGTGACGAAGGGTAAGAACAACGTCATCAAAGACGATCAGCTGGTCGCATAATCAATACTCGTATATGTGTGTGTGTCTTGATTTTTCCCTTAAACCTGCGCCGTGTCTGACACAATCTGTCTTCGGTAGGCTGGACCTAGGTTTGATGTAGGAGTTTTCCTTCTTCTCGTAGGGCGGATGCCGTCCACGGTTGTTGGGCCCACCTTGTCCGTGGTTTCTGTCTGGGTGTTCTCCCTTAGCCTTTTCTTCTCCCTATGATGACTTCTAGGCAGCAGTGCTTTGTTTTCTGGGGTGTCCTTCCCCGTGGATAGATCTTTGAATGCGGCTCTCACTCTCAAATGATCTGTTCCGTCTTTGGACATAAGGGCGTTTTTTAAACTGGTGCAAAAAACCTATTGTCCTCTATATAAGAGGCCTACCATCTTGTCTTTGGCTCATGAGGTCAGATCCCCAGTCCCGTTTCCACCATGAAACAGACTGGTTTCTTCAGGTCGTGACGATTGCCCTATAGTTTCTGCACTAAATAGATCTAATTTTAATGAGGTTTATTTTTGGTAGCTAGTAGAATAGGTTTTATGGTAGCCATGAGGAGAAAAGGACGGATCTACGAATGTGTGTTACCAGTGAGCTACATGATCACTTAGCATCTAGGCATTGCGTCTTCTGTTGAAGAGAGCACATCCACCAATAGTTTTACAAAGGCCTACGAGCTGAGCTGTAAATCTAGAAGTCACCCGAAATTCATGAAGTTATGCGAATTTTGCGCGGCTGTCGTCAATTTATATACAATCTGATCTACTCGCAAAGGTGAAAACGTCACAAACTGTGGGTGATTCCTTTCAGTTCGCTGGCCTTATTGTTAATATTGGTTGCTGCGAAAGTGACTGACACTCTGACGGGTTATCTTTAGTGAGGTCAGGTATTTTCTTTAAGTCAATAGTGCAATCTGTTTCACACACACACACACACACACACACACACACACACACACACACACACACACACACACACACACACACACACACACACACACACACACACACACACACACACACACACACACACACACACACTCACACCACACACACACCACACACACACCACACACACCACACACACACCACACACACCACACACACACATGTGCACTTCTTTAACAACTTTCATTCATCCATCTACCCACACACTAATCATCCACTTACTTCTCCAACTCAATAGCTCACTCACTCACTCACTCACTCACTCACTCACTCACTCACTCACTCACTCACTCACTCACTCACTCACTCAATAAATCATTAACTCAATCACTCACTCATTTACGTGCCAACTTCTAGCACCCAACACTGCCAGGCTCTCACACATTTTCAAAAAACCTCCCCACACAACATCGTACAACTCCCCACCTCCACTATATCACTCACAAAATATAACATTTTATGTATGAAATCGTATCACCAGCTTGACGACAGCCTCGAAATGTTATACATCTTTATGCGTTTACCCCATACCACTTTAACATTCATCACTCTAACAACATCAAGACAACCCCCACACCCTTAACACACAATCTTTAACTAAGAAAACATCGACACGCATGAGCATAGTAAAGTAAAAAAAAAAATTATAGAGCCCCCGTCACGACAAGTGGCGTATAGGGAATATGGTGTTAGTGACCATACATTTTTCAGACCTTCAACACATGATTTTTAGGGTAATATGGTCGGTATTACGCCCGTGCCGCTTTACTTTCCCAGAAAAAAATCCGGTACCAATTTAAGACTGGGTGAACCCGGAAGCCATCGGTTGGGATCGAACCCTACCTCTTGTCCTTTGTAGTCCAGTTCACTAACCACTGAGCTATCGCGGCTCCGCATGCGCACAGAAATAGTAATAAACATCTACAACAGTATGTCATCCCGATAGTGACTACGTTCTGCTAAACACCCGTACTCTGATGACCACGCCATCGACTCCTGGGCACAACGTATTCTAGAGTCAAGGCGGAGAGGAAATGATTTGGTCATTTGATGACGTGCAACTAAAAGAACGTCAACCGCAGGACATGGTCATTTGCATAAACGTCTGAATAGCAGAGGACTTGAATTGAATAATGTAAATTATAGCGTGGACTTCATCCATTTATCTTTTCCACTGTCTGTTCATCCGTCCACATATGCTTTATTTTAGATATCTTTTTTAGATATCTTTTTAGATTCCGTTCTATTTAATTTTTCTATCAGTCAGCCCGTATGTTTATCTGTCAAACTGTCTTGTCTGTCAACTTGTTTAAATCTGTTTTGATCTGTCTGTCTGGTTAATGTTTTCTTGTCTTATCTTCCTATTAGTGTTCACTCGTTAATTAGGCGTGAATGTGTTGTGTCGCTAGTTTACGATCAAGACGAGATATCTGCGCCCCTTACGACTATTTTCAACATGGAAAGATTTGTTTAAGAATTTTTTCTCGGGCAGTGACCATTTGTTGGTCTACTCTTTTCGACTTTTACCTACCCATGATTCTTTAGCGTGCACGACTGCACACGGGACCTCCTGTTTTTTGCCGATACTATAAATGGCTAGATATCGGGTCTTACTGCCCAGAAACCAGTGGAGGTAAAACCAGTAAGAAACCAGAGGAATTATAACTATGAAGAAACAAGAAGAGGTATAGCCATGAAGACACAAGAATAGGTAGAGCCATGAATAAACAAGAGGAGATATAGCCATAAAGATACCAGAGGAGGTAAAGCCATAAAGAAACAAGAGAAGATAAAGCCATGAAGAAACAAGAGAAGGTAAAGCCATGAAGAAACAAGAAGAGGTAAAGCCATGAACAAACAAGAAGAGGCAAAGCCATGAAGAAACAAGAAGAGGCTAAGCCACGAAGAAACAAGAAGAGGCAAAGTCATGAAGAAACAAGAGGAGGTAAAGCCATGAAGAAACAAGAAAAAGCAAAAACATGAAAAAACAAGAGAAAGTAAAGTCATGAAGAAACCAGAGGAGGTAAAGCCATGAAGAAACAAGAGAAAGTAAAGCCATGAAGAAACCAGAGGAGGTAAAGCCATGAAGAAACAAGAAGAAGTAAAGCCATGAAGACACAAGAATAGGTAGAGCCATGAATAAACAAGAGAAAGTAAAGTCATGAAAAAACAAGAGAAGATAAAGCCATGAAGAAACAAGAGAAGGTAAAGCCATGAAGAAACAAGAAGAGGTAAAGCCATGAACAAACAAGAGGAGGTAAAGCCATGAAGAAACAAGAGGAGGTAAAGCCATGAAGAAACAAGAAGAGGCTAAGCCACGAAGAAACAAGAAGAGGCAAAGCCATGAAGAAACAAGAGGAGGTAAAGCCATGAAGAAACAAGAAGAGGTAAAGCCACGAAGAAACAAGAGAAAGCAAAAACATGAAAAAACAAGAGAAAGTAAAGTCATGAAGAAACCAGAGGAGGTAAAGCCATCAAGAAACAAGAGAAAGTAAAGCCATGAAGAAATCAGAGGAGGTAAAGTCATGAAGAAACAAGAGAAGGTAAAGTCATGAAGAAACAAGAGAAAGTAAAAACATGAAGAAACCAGAGGAGGTAAAACCATGAAGAAACAAGTGGAGGCAAAGCCATGAAGAAACCAGAGAAGGTAAAGCCATGAAGAAACAAGAGGAGGTAAAGCCATGAAGAAACAAGAGGAGGTAAAGCCATGAAAAAAAAGAACAGGCAAAGCCATGAAGAAACAAGAACAGGCAAAGCCATGAAGAAACAAGAAGAGGTAAAGCCATGAAGAAACAAGAGAAGGTAAAGCCATGAAGAAACAAGAGAAGGTAAAGCCATGAAGAAACAAGAGTAGGTAAAGCCATGAAGAAACAAGAGAAAGTAAATCCATGAAGAAACAAGAGAAGGTAAAGCCATGAAGAAACAAGAGTAGGTAAAGCCATGAAGAAACAAGAGAAGGTAAAGCCATGAAGAAACAAGAGAAGGTAAAGCCATGAAGAAACAAGATAAAGTAAAGCCATGAAGAAACAAGAGAAGGTAAAGCCATGAAGAAACAAGAGAAAGTAAAGCCATGAAAAAACAAGAGAAAGTAAAGCCATGAAGAAACAAGAGAAGGTAAAGCCATGAAGAAATGACAGGAAGTATAGTAATGAAAATATCACGGATTCAATTTTGAAAAAAAATTCCCACCGGCTGTGTTTGGATTTGAACTGTGGACCTTCATGAACGGAGGTCTATGTTTTACCTCTCGACCACCAACCCCCCTCCCCCTCAACCAACTGTGTATCTGTCCGTCTAGATTTGTCTGCCTGCTAAACTGTCTGCATGTTTGTTTAGATATGTCTGGCTGGTTAACTATGTTTCTGCCTGGCTAGATCTGTCAGCCTGGTTTACTGTCTATCTGTCTGTCTATTCTTCTTTGCATGTTTAACTGTCCATTTGTCTGTCTAGATTTGATGCTTGGTCAACTGTCTGTCTAGATTTGATGTTTGGTCAACTGTCTGTCTAGTCTGCCTGGCTTCCTTTGTTTCTGTAAACAAGTCGTCACACTTCCAGCTGCTGCAACAAGCCAATCGCAGAAATGTTCTCGCTACCGCCTTAAGTGTTGCTAGACATACCGCAGCCACACGACCTCCCCAGTGTTTTCAAACACACTCGTGATCACAAGTTAATGCATTTGAAACATCAAAAGTCAAATACAATTGCCCCTACATCACCACAATCCGTACACGAATGGATTGACGATCGTAATCTCTATATTTCCTCTTGTTTGCCTCATGTACTTGATACATCCGGGCACTGTTCTGTAAAAGATCAAACAACTCGCCTGTGCTCGATATTCACGCATCCCCACACCCTCGAATTATCCTCCTCACGCGCATATATATCCTCATTATTATTTTTTCTTCTCAATTTGTCCACGAGCACGCACTCACAAAGTAGGGAGAGACTTAAACGCGGTGTGACGTCTTGAACAGCAACAACCAGGCCTTTCTCTCTTACTCACTTCGTGGTAATCCCTCTCAGGTGTTCCGAATCTGGCCCAAACTATGCGTCCTACCTCAATTAGCTTCTCTCTCTCTCTCTCTCTGTCCTCTCCCTTTCTCTCTCTCTCTCTCTGTCCTCACTCCCTTTCTCTCTCTCTCTCTGTCCTCACTCCCTTTCTCTCTCTCTCTCTGTCCTCACTCCCTTTCTCTCTCTCTCTATCTGTCCTCACTCCCTTTCTCTCTCTCTCTCTCTGTCCTCACTCCCTTTCTCTCTCTCTCTCTCTGTCCTCACTCCCTTTCTCTCTCTCTCTATCTGTCCTCACTCCCTTTCTCTCTCTCTCTCTGTTCTATATGTTTATGGTCATGTTGTCTTTTCCCCTGTCGCCAAGACGACACACCTAGTTACCTTCTGGTTTTGTCCCCATAATTTAGTTCCCATTTCTAATGTCGGTGGGCCAAGTTTGACGCCCGAGTCCATCATAGTTGCTGCCTGACTGCAAAGGTGTTCTTGAGGATTGCACTGTGATCGAAGGTCTGTGGTTTTGCCTGTCTCTGATCACCCTCTAGAGGTCACTTCTTTTAAATAAGAAACATGTAATGAATGTCCATTCACATACAAAATTAAAACAATTAATCCATGGTTTTTGTGACGTCAGTCTTCCCTGGTCCTGTAGGATAACGGCTAGAAACAGGAGGTCCCGTGTGCACTCGCGCACGTTAAAGAACCCTGCGCAATTAAAATCGAGAAGTGTAGACAATAAATGTGGACGCTGCCCAAGTAAAATTATCCGCGAAAACCTACTTAAACAATGGATCCCAGGCCGTGCTACAGAGTTCGTGCACGTGGGTCAGAGTTCTCAGATTTTTTTCGATGGAGATAGCGGAGCACCTATGGGTTTGTCCGGTCTGCATTGATGATGATCCCAACAACAAGAACAATACAAGACCACAGTATTTGCAGTTGGGGAGACAGTGAGTGATTTGTATGGCTGTTTTACCTTTCTCATACAATAGGACAGCTATCACCACTACTGTCCAACAATGAAATAACTTTAGAGGCAAAACGGGCACTCTACAATACAATCTTCATCCCAACGTCGTGCTACCAATGCCAGACCTGAACCCTAGATGCAAGAACAACAAGAACAATAACATCTTGTGAGATGAAATGTGTTAGACGAATGACATGAAACAGCTTGAGAGACAAGATCAGAAATGAAGAACTGAGAAAAATAAGCTAGGAATAACCCCCGCCATATAATATATAAACAACAGAGAAAATGGTTTGGCTACGTGACAAGACAAAACGATCAAACACAACGCAACGAGAATAAATGTTGCAAGTATACCAGACCCAAGGGCCGACCACGAGAAAGATGGATTGACGAAATATTAGAAGCACTATGGAACATAACAGTAGCATAGGCGAACAGAAGAGCAAAAGACCGCAAATTATATCTCCCCTCGACGCTGAAAGGCAAATGAGGAAGTAAAGAAAAAGACAATACAACGGGGCAATTTCTTATAAATACTGCAAACCAAATTGTCCGTAAGAAGTACTGCCAAAATTTCTAATAAAAAGAAAGACAGTAAAAAAATTATTCCACCGGTAGCATTTTTTTTAGGGTCACGTTCTGGCATTCTTTTATTTTTCTTGATCAGACGATCCACAGACCGGAAACGGCTTCATTTTTTGCTTCCAAATCGCCCCGGTGTAACGTCACTTGCGACTGACTGGTTTTCACATGGACGGTTGCCATCTTAGACCACTTTCCGTTCAAATTGCCTTCAAAAGGGACAAATTATTAGTCTGTAAGTCTGGCGAACTTTCTAGCTAAATGACACTTTCACTTCACTCTTTATCTGATTCATTTTTAACCGCGTTCTTTTCCATTTTTTTTTGACATAATCCCACGCTCTGACGTGTTCAGGTTTCTGTTCCGCAGTAACCTTAGTTGCTGCTGACATTTCCATTCGGTTGACTTGTTCGTGTTAAGAAGAACAACGATGACTTTTGTTGAATGAAGAGTCTAATTTGTTCTCATACATGATGAGTTAGATGATGAAGGAAATAATTTGTTCTCATACATGATGAGTTAGATGATGAAGGAAATAATTTGTTCTCATACATGATGAGTTAGATGATGAAGGAAATAATTTGTTCTCATACATGATGAGTTAGATGATGAAGGAAATAATTTGTTCTCATACATGATGAGTTAGATGATGAAGGAAATAATTTGTTCTCATACATGATGAGTTAGATGATGAAGGAAATAATTTGAACGTGAGGTTGGATGATATACAGCTACAGGCACACGTTTGGTGTAAATATTTTAAGATAGTGATTATCTTTTTGAGTTTCATGTAAATCGTCGGTTTTAACATTTCTTGTCCATTTAATGAGGTCTTCAGCTATTACAATTCTATCCTTTTATCCTTTCTTCCTTCCATCCTTACTTCCTTCATTCCTCACCCTTATTTTTTCTATTGCCTTTATGATCATCAACAGGGCACATTTCTAATGCTTCTTGTGTGTTTTTTTTTTCACAATTTAAACTTCTCTTTCTGTCTTCTGTTCTCTTCCTATTCAATTTATTTTCTTTATCCTTGCTTGCTTGCTTTTGCCCGATGACTAAAGTATTCTAAAGTATTTGTAGACTATAGAATTCCTCTTCATCATCCCTCCTTAAAAGGACGCTAAGAGGGTGTGTCTGCGTTGTGTTTTGGTTTGCAGTATAACTGTAATATTTGCGCCTTTCGGCCCAACACATCCGACTTCAGCACGACATTTTTAAGTACTGAGTTGTCTTCCCTCTTTGATCTCTACTCGCTTGGCCAGACTAGACAGGTTAGTCTGTTACTACAGGCACCGCGGAGAGGTGGAGCAGGGTCTGGATGGTACTGGTTCACCGATCCTGGAGCAAGCCATCAGCTGTGGGTCGCTGACAACTCCCAGCTCTGGTACATTCTTTATGCTTTTAGTTCTTCAAGTTTCTTTTCTTTATTGTTGAATCTCTCACAACACGGACGACAGTTTATAGCAATAGTTCAGTTTATTTACCCTAAATACATAAACATGGTTATTTGCTTTAATTCATTTGGCGTTTGTTGATGAGCAAATAGGTCTTTAGTATTGTGAAGAGTTGCAGGACGCTGCATGTTTGTATCCTGAGTCACGTGTATTACAATGGCAATTGTTGACTTGTACCGCTGCAGGAATTATTAAATATTGTCAATTTATCTGACTCTTTGTTTATTTACCTGATTCATTGTCAATTTATCTGACTCATTGTTTATTTACTTGTTTCATTGCCAATGTATCTGACTCATTGTTTATTTACCTGATTCATTGCCAATGTATCTGACTCATTGTTTATTTACCTGATCCATTGCCAATGTATCTGACTCATTGTTTATTTACCTGATTCATTGCCAATGTAACTGACTCATTGTTTATTTACCTGATTCATTGTCAATTTATTTGAATCTGTGTTTATTTACCTGATTCATTGCCAATGTATCTGACTCATTGTTTATTTACCTGATTCATTGTCAATTTATTTGAATCTGTGTTTATTTACCTGATTCATTGTCAATTTATTTGAATCTGTGTTTATTTACCTGACTCATTGTAAATTTATCTGACTGTCATTTTATGACTCATCGTTTATTTACCTGACTAATTGTCTACTTATCGACTAATTGTATATTTATCTGACTCATTGTCTTTTTCTCTAAATGGTTGTCGATTTACATGACCAATTGTCTATTTATTTGACTTATTGTCCTTTTCCAAAACTCATTGTCCTTTTCTGTAAATCATCGTGTTTGTATGTGACTCATTGTCTATTTATCTCACTCAAAGTCTTCCTCGAGTCTCAGTCCAGTAAGTCCTGACAGCACCACACCATGTCGATCAGTATCGCTTCCCACTCAAGTGATGGTGGTCCAGCCATTTATTCTCTTCTATTTCTCTTTGATGCATTTCTCTTTGTCTCATTCTATTTCTTCCACTGACATGTATGGACTATCTCAAACATTGTATCTCACACATTGTGATCTTTCTTTCCTTTTTTGCCTGACGGTAATTATGATTTTTGACACCGATAAAGGAACGGCAGAAATATACAACTCATCAATCGTCAATTTTCTTTTTCGCATTTTATGTTTAGGGTTTTTGAGTAGCAGTAGTAATAGCAGTTGCTATGCCACTGCATTTGCCTATTTCTTGTTCACATTTACTATCCAATCTTCTGATCTAATTTTCCACACAAACTTGAATTCTGTGCTGCTGAAGTTTGACATGAATGTTAAGTAGACCAGGTGATCTATTTATCTTAATAGTTTATCTTTTGGATGTGCTAATTTCGATGTCGTATCTTTTACAAGCATAATGGAGACCAGTTGTGTGTTCTTGTATTTTATAGCCGTTCTCGTTGAGTAAACTTTGATCATCTGTAGAAAGAATCTCATTTAATGAGCCATGTTCGGAGTCTCCTTTCATCTAAAGTTGAGTTTCAATTCTATAATGACGTAATTTCGGATGTTGTTGTGTGCAGGTATACGTGCAATAATAATGACGATGATACACAACAATGTCTCAGGTTTGTTTCATGAAATGTCCTCGTTAATTCCTCGCTTGTTACTACACTGTGGCCAGTTATGGGTGAGAATAAACAGGTACCCACTGGAACCATCAGTGTGCACTTCGTCGTTAGTTGAATGAGTACCTATGGAATTGCCTGAAGTGCTCTGATGTATATAATTATTTCTACGGCGACTTTTATTGACAACGCTATATTTCATGCCTAGTGATCTTATTGCAAACTTAAAACAACTCCTCGTTCGGTTTCAACAAAACTGTTATTTGCACACAAGGAGTAATGGTCGCCACGATATTAAAAATCTAGAAAATACTCTAGCTTGGGTTAAAAAGCCATATATTCAGTTACCATTCCATACTGTACTGTTGCATAGAACAAATATCTCGGATGAAAAAAATGGCATCATGTTTGTTAAATTAATAAACGCGTAATTGCTGAATAAATATTGAAAGAAGACAATCTGTGTTGTTTTATTTTCACGCCCGCGATGGAATGAAAACTGCGTTACTGAAGGCAATATCCGGCTGTGACCGCAGGCTAAGAAATGCCCGCTTATAAATGTTTGTATAACCTCCAACTTTTCAAACTCTGATATTTATTTACTAAAGCAAGTGTTATTCCTTCTCATGTCTTTTCTTCTTTCCCGCTCTCATGAATGTTTAACAGCCAATATATATGGCGATACCTATTTTAAAAGGCGAGTATAAAGGTTAAATGTAGTTATCGGATCTTATTTTTGTTACCGCCCTTGGTCCGGAAGTTTGATTAGAATTGTCGTCCGTTCTTTATGTTTTAATTGTTAATAAACGATGAACGTATCTACCGAAACAGCAATGTTTCCTATCGTCTGAAGACACGAATTGATTCAAGTTGGCAATAACTTCAAAGCCTTTACGTGCTTGTGTGTACCCGTTTGTGCTCTTTCAGACGTTTGGTGTTTGTTTGAATGCTTTTGGACATAAAATAACATTTATTCATTCATGGTCCGTGCTTAGAAGCTGCTTCTTCTTCTTCAGCGTTCACGTCTTTTGATCATTCGAGCTTGATTCTTTGTTCTGTTTCATGAAGGAGAGGTAGGAACAACATCATGGCATCAGATGAGTTGGTCATATGGTTGTTTGGTGCTCGTATGTGCGTGTGTGCCATGTTTTTTTTACCTGCATCGAATTCTGCACCGTGGCAGCCAAACTCCGACATGTTGCTTTAACGTAGGGTTCCATCCTGCTTCGAGTTGTCTACTGTTCTTTGCTTTTTTTTCTGTTGTTGATTATTTGTGATTTTTTTCCGAGTGTTGTAAACATACCTCTTCCCCTAAAATGATTCGCTGATCTATCGCCTCGGAAGTCTCTCTCCATTATAATAATCATTTATTATTATTTGCCTCTACTTCTCCTTATAGGGTAGATACCGACCAGCCTACCCTACCCGTGGGGTCTGCGTGTTCTACCATAACCTTTTCTTCTCCCAGTAGTAACTGCTAGGCATCAGTGGTTTCATTTCCGGGGTGTCCTTCCATGTGGATAGAGCTTTGAACGCGGTTCCTACTCGCATGGTTTTCCTCATTGAATATTTGAAACATTTGATGGTGGTTCAATAGTTCCACCCTTTACACCCACCCAATCCTGGTAGGGTAGTCCTTCCATCTGGTCTTTGGTTGGTAGAAGCTGCAATCCCGTTACCGCGATGAAGTTGACGGTTCAACTGTGACGAATGACGTTGGATATTAATGTTTGTTTATTGTCAGAATCATCATCATTGTTCCCTGGTCGAATCCACAGATGCTCCGATATCCCTCTCGAGAATCTCAAGAACATCCACGGAGAATTCGGGCCTAGGTGCACGAACTCCGTAGCATGGCCTGGGATTCACGACGTGGGTAGGATTTTGCTGACAAATTTTGCCTGGCAGCGGCACAGTTATTGACTACTCTTTTCGATTTTAACTTCCAAGAGATTTTTAACATGCGCAAGTACACACGAGATCTTCTGTATATTGCCGTTATCCGAGAGGGCAAAACATCGAATCTCACTACCGAAAAGATCAGAGAGGATATCGTCATAAAGAAACCACGGATTCATGTTTCCTGTTTCTGAAAACAAAAAAAACACACTTCTGGTGGGGTTTGAACCTGGGTCCTTCCTCTGCTGAGGCTGACGTCATATCTCCAGACAACCCAGTCATTACTCTCCACACTCCTCGGTCATGTATCGCGTTGTACAACAACCGCACCATTGTTTTTCCATCGTTCCATCGCAATAAATAACACAGTATCGTTTCACTTTGTCTCTCATTCACTCGCTATCTTTTTTTTTTCTCTCTCTCTCTCTCACACACTCTCTCTCTCTCTCTCTCTCTCTCTCTCTCTCTCTCTCCTGTCTTCTAATCTTCCTGTTGTTACTAAGTGTTTATTCCACCCACATCTTCTCCACACGTCTCAATATCCTAGACTGCCTATTACTACCTAATTTGTTTTTTAATCTTCATTTTCCCATCTGCCCCGTTCAGTGCCTCCTCACTGTATTCACTATTGGTGCCCATAATTTTTGTTAACCAACGACACATGTGAACAACGTGGTCAGTTTAACGCCAGTACCGTCACGTTTGCCCACTCACACACATTCTGTATCAATTTAAAATGAACCCGGGAGCGGTCAATCAAGTTCGAACTTCTCTTATCTCCAGTGTCCAGGCCACCAACTACATTCTCGAAGCTGCTTCCTTGATCTCATAGTTTGGCTTGCTTCAGCTAATTGTTTTGGCGAGGGCCTCGGTAGCCTATTTAGGAAACCCACCCGACTAGGCTACCGATGTTCGTACAACTCGGTGTTCGATTGCCACTGGAAGCAGTGTGAGTTGTTCCCGTGGTAGAAAAAAAAATACCCCCGCGGTCAACTCAGCCGCTGGTAGAAATGGGTAGTATACTCTGGGAGGGTGAGGAATACCGTCTCGCACCGTGAGTTTCTATGCTTGAAGCGACACTACCGAGAAGTCTCCGAACATTTCTGGATAAGCGGCCGAGCACACATGAGTGAAAACTCGCGTTCTAAGACGCCGATTCAAGTCCCGTTCTTTAACTTTACTTTACCTTTAATAGTTTTGGCTACCTTGATCACGTGGCTTTGACACCCTTGATCTCATGGTTTTAGTTTTCTTGATTTATTGGTTTTGGCTGCCTTGATCACGTGGCTTTGGTTTCTTGATCGCGTGGCTTTGACACCCTTGATCTCATGGTTTTAGTTTCCTTGATTTATTGGTTTTGGCTGCCTTGATCTCATGGTTTTGGCTCCCTTTATCTCATGGTTTTGGCTGCCTTGATCTCATGGTTTTGGCTCCCTTGATCTCATGGTTTTGGCTCCCTTGATCTCATGGTTTTGGCTGCCTTGATCTCATGGTTTTGGCTCCCTTGATCTCATGGTTTTGGTTACCTTGATCTCATGGTTTTGGCTCCCTTGATCTCATGGTTATGGCTCCCTTGATCTCATGGTTTTGGCTCCATTGATTTCATGGTTTTGGCTCCCTTGATCTTATGGTTGTGGTTCCCTTGATCCCATGGTTTTGGATGCCTTGATCTTATGGTTTTGGCTCCCTTGATCTCATGGTTTTGGCTCCCTTGATTTCATGGTTTTGTCTCCCTTGATCTCATGGTTGTGGTTCCCTTGATCTCATGGTTTTGGCTCCCTTGATCTCATTGTTTTGGCTCCCTTGATCTCATGGCTTTGGCTCCCATGATCTCATGATTGCAGTTTCCTTGATCTCGTGGTTTTGGCTCCCTTGATCTCATGGTTTTGGCTCCCTTGATTTCATGGCTTTGGCTCCCATGATCTCATGATTGCAGTTTCCTTGATCTCATGGTTTTGGCTCCCTTGATCTCATGGTTTTGGCTTCCTTGATCTCATGGCTTTGGCTGCCTTGACCTCGTGGTTTTGGCTCCCTTGACCTCGTGGCTTTGAAGCCCTGACCTCGTGGCTTTGGCGATTAATTTTCAAGACACACAGCTGGAGTTACAGACGATGAGTAATGGCTGCTGATGTAACAATAGACAATCATAATATATATAAAAGAAATAATTAAAATTGCTCGCGCACGTTAATTAAATGCAAAGAGTTGTTTATATTACATTTTCAAACCTTTTTTTCTTGAACTGCTAATAGACAGATCATTTCTTCCTGAATAAGTGTAAAACCCGAATTAAGTGTCAATAAACCAGTGGAACCGATATCCACTCCACCAAAAGCTTTACACATTATGTGCAAGGGTGGTCTAGAGATAAGACGTCGAGCTCTAGACAAGACGGTCCCAGGTTCGATTCCCACCACAGGCGGTGGCATTGAAAAAAAAAAAATTCAAATCCGTGATTTCTTCGTGGCTTTCCTCATCCCTGGCCTCTAGATAGTGAGATCCGATGTCTAGCCCTCTCGGATAAAGGCGAAAAACAGGAGTTCCTGTGTGCAGAATGCACACGTCAAAAAACCCTTGGTAGTTGATAAAATGTAGGTCAAAAATGGCGCCCGGGCAAAGTTAATAGGAAAAAAATCTACTCAAAACGTGAAAACTCTCGACGATAAAAAATTATGAGAGCGCATCTGATTGGAGAATATCTGCCTGTCTAGCGGGGGATAACTCAGCACACGGATGCCCAGTGTGACAAATA
The DNA here is from genome assembly GCA_032433765.1 of Megaustenia siamemsis. NCBI lineage: Eukaryota > Metazoa > Mollusca > Gastropoda > Stylommatophora > Ariophantidae > Megaustenia > Megaustenia siamemsis. Next base: position 117,118,704 of record JAVIAB010000073.1, on the reverse strand, counting down.
GGGAAAAGTGAAATTCACTCAAAATTCAGCCCCTCGGGACTTGGCTCAAGACATAAAGCTGGCGAAGGTAAACAAACAACGAACATAGCAATGCAGACAACGTCACGCTGCATCAACGATAGAAGAAGAGATAGCTGAAGGCATATAGAATTATGGGAGCCGCGATAGCTCAGTGGTTAGTGAACTGGACTACAAAGGACAAGACGTAGGGTTCGATCCCAACCGACGGCTTCCGGGTTCACCCAGCCTTAAATGGGTGCGGGATTTTTTTCTTGGAAAGTGAAGCGGCACGGGCGTAATACCGCCCACATTACCCCAAAAATCACGTGCTGAAGGTCTGTAAAATTTATGGTCACTAACACCATATTCCCTATACGCCACTTGGCGTGACGGGGGTAGTTTACTTACTTACTATATAGAATTATGACAGGTTTATAATTATGTGTACTACACGACGAGCCTTCAATAAACGCTGCGAGAAGACCAGACCCAAGAGCCGACTACAAAAGATATGGATTAACGGAATATTCGAAGTACTAGAAAACAACAACAGGCGAGGCCGCAGAATAGCAAAAGACCGCATATTGTATCTCCCTTCAACGCTAAAATGCAAACGAGGAAGGAAAGAAGAAGTAGAGGTATATGTACAAGATGACTTCTTGGAGATTACTCAAAAAGAAACGGATACGTTCTGGACTGAAGTACCCCGCAGGAAATAAAAAGCAAATGCGGCTTCTGGTAAAATATTGACAATACTAATGGGTCATTAGCATAAATTGTCGAAATTGGAGAAAAATAGGACTGCACAAAATGAAAATCGATGATGAGCAATAGTAGCAACTCTATAGTCCTTAGGGAACGAGAAATGCCGCGATAGTGAACTGTAATTCAATAATAATAAAAATTCAATCAACCAATGTGATTCTAGAAATCGTGTCTACTTGTATTATGTTCAAACTAGTTTTAGCAAAATAACCAACATTTGATAACTGTGAACAATAAACGACATTTGATAACTTGGAACTATAACCGACATTTAAAATTTAGTTCGAAAAAAAACATTGAATATTTTAAAACAGTTGTTTATAGTTAGCGTTTTAAAACCACATTAATGGATATTATGAAGTTATCTATCTATTGACCTTTCGAGCCGCAACCGACCTATAGGGCATAGACCTATTATAGATACTTTTTCCTCTTATCTAAATTTGTATTCTAGGTGTTTTCAATCCTTGTAAAGATCCTTTATCAAATCTCGCCATTTGTCTCTGTTCTGTGCAAGCAACTCTGTCTCATTGAGGGAGCTGATTCCTGCTGCTCTTGCCTCTCTGATAAATGTTCTTCTAAATGTCTCTCTTGGTCGGCCTCTTTTCCTCTTATCTGTTGTTTCCCACACGAGGGCTTGCTTTGTTATTCCGTATCAGGTCTACATTTCATTAACAAAGCGTTTTTACAATAGCAGCTTGTTAAACCTCTGATCAACAGTTATTGTGTCGTGAGATATAAATCTAGTTAAAACAAAAAAAAAACTAGGTTATAACAATCATAATTATAATGAAAATTAAAATCCGTTAGCTATAATGAACAGTAGAAGCTGTTAGTTATAAAGAACATTAAAAGCTGTTAGTTATAATGAAAATTAAAATCCGTTAGCTATAATGAACATTAAAAGCTGTTAGTTATAATGAACATTAAAAGCTGTTAGTTATAATGAACATTAACAGTCGTTAGTCATAATGAACATTAACAGTTGTTAGTTATAATGAACATTAAAAGCTGTTAGTTATATTGAACATTAACAGTATTTTTTATAATGAACATTAACAGTCTTTAGTTATGATGAACATTAAAAGCTGTTAGTTATAATGAACATTAACAGTCTTTAGCTATAATGAACATTAACAGTGCTTAGTTATAATGAACATTAAAAGCTGTTCGACAAGAACTAGATCTAATCTAGTCCTTTGGATAGCTCGGCTGAGAGGAGAGAAGAAACATGTTGCATGGGAAACAATTTATCTCTTTCTATTTCAGCCCAAGCTCGTATAGGCCTCCCGAACATCTACACGCTGCTAAAACAACGTAGGCTGGCTTGGCCACGTACACCGTCTGAAAGATCTCCGCATACCAAAAGGTATACTCTATGGACTTCTAGCAGATGGCAAAAGAACAAGAGGGCTTAAAAAGTTCGATTTTGAAAAGTGTGTAAACGTGACATGAAGACTCTGAATATAAACTCTGCAGCCTGGGAAGAAATAGCTGCAGATAGCAATCTTTGGAAATACTCTAAAGCTTCAACTCAAACAAGAAGCGGATTCATAAAAAAAGAGAATACATGGCGAAAGATAAGGAAAAAATAATATTTCTACGGAAGCTGCAAAATCCGTAGTCAACTATGACTAGCAGAGGCTACTTAAGTCGTTAGTTAAAATGAACATTAAAAGTCGTTAGTATAATGAGCATTAAAAGTTGTTAGCTGTAATGAACATTAAAAGTTGTTAGTTATAATGAGCATTAAAAGTTGTTAGCTGAAAGTAAAAAAGTAAAGTACCCCCGTCACGCCAAGTGGCGTATAGGGAAATATGGTGTTAGTGACCCTATATTTTACAGACCTTCAGCACATGATTTTTGGGGTAATGTGGTCGGTATTACGCCCGTCCTGCTTTACTTTCCCAGAAAAAATCGGTACCCATTTAAGGCTGGGTGAACACAGAAGCCGTCGGTTGGGATCGAACCCTACCCCTTGTCCGTGGTAGTCCAGTTCACTAACCACTGAGCTATCGCGGCTCCCGTTGTTAGCTGTAATGAACATTAAAAGTTGTTAGTTATAATGAGCATTAAAGGTTGTTAGCTGTAATGAACATTAAAAGCCGTTTGTTATAATAAACCTTAACAGTCGTTAGTTATAATGTACATTAAAATGCGTTAGTTAAAATTAGCATTAACAGTGGTTAGTTATAATGTACATTAAAAGTCGTTAATTATAATGTACATTAAAAGTCGTTAATTATAATGTACATTAAAAGTCGTTAATTATAATGTACATTAAAAGTCGTTAATTATAATGTACATTAAAAGTCGTTAATTATAATGTACATTAAAAGTCGTTAATTATGATTAACGCCAAATGTGTTCAGAAGCTGTGGGTAGCTGAGATGATATACCCTGGAGTGTGATTTAATCCGAGCCTTGCTTTTAACAAGCATGTAGATCCGGTGGTATTGAAAGCCAGAAGGGGACCAGCTGCAATGAGGATCATAGCATCAGCACAAATTGAGCAGCGTTATCTTATTCTCTTATACCAGTTGCTGGTCCTGTCTGTGATTGAGCATGCACTGGTTATCCTGACCCTTAACAGTATGCAAGTATAATGATTAAATACGATATAAAATGAGGCAATGTGCATCATCATTGGGTGCACACAAGAGACTGAGTGTAGGGCAATACGTCACCTCCTCGATTTTCCCGCAATGACAGACAGAATAAAACCTTGCCGAGCACGTGCCTACCCTCGAATCAGTGCAGACCCACATCATCCGCTTTATCGTGAAATTATGGGCACAAAAGTCAGCAGGTTAAAAAGAGGAAAATCGTGAATGGGGCAGGCTATGGGTATTGTTCAGTGGAGGGCACAGACCTCGGGGAAGAATGGGCACGAGTGTCGTCAGAGGGCAGTACGTCACTTCTCGTCGTCATCACACTAGATAGAGTATGTCGACAACAAAACTCATTGGTCGTTGAGAGGGCGTTCAAGCCTTGATTTATGACAACTCTTCTGATTGGGGACACAGTTATTTACACAGATGGACCTGTTGTTTACACAGATGGACCTGTTGTTTACATTGATTGGTCTGTTGTTTACACTGATTGGTCTGTTGTTTACATTGATTGGTCCGTTGTTTACACTGATTGGTCTGTTGTTTACACTGATTGGTCTGTTGTTTACACTGATTGGTCTGTTGTTTACACTGATTGGTCTGTTGTTTACACAGATGTGTCTGTTATTTACACTGATGGGTCTGTTATTTACACTGATGGGTCTGTTATTTACACTGATGGGTCTGTTATTTACACATACGATTCTATTATTACACTGATGGGTCTGTTATTTACACATATGATTCTGTTATTTACACAGATGGGTCTGTTATTTACACTGATGGGTCTGTTATTTACACAGATGGGTCTGTTATTCACACTGATGGGTCTGTTATTCTGCATATACGGATCTCACGAGCTTTAATGGCTCACGTTGGTGGCAGAACTGTGAAGGAAGATAGGGGTGCTTTCACATTGACTACAAGCTGTTTAACTATGGAAATTATGGCTTTATAAAAGCATTGCATGGCTTGAGACACATTATTATATACATGTGTATGTGATTCAATGTCCTCAGTGACTCACTGTCCTCAGTGACTCACTGTCCTCGGTAACTCAATGTCCTCAGTGACTCAAAGTCCTCAGTGACTCAATGTTCCCAGTGACTCAACGTCCTCAGTGAGTCAAAATTCTCAGTAACTCAATGTCCTCAGTGACTCACTGTCCTCAGTGACTCACTGTCCTCAGTGACTCAATGTCCTCAGTGACTCAATGTCCTCAGTGACTCACTGTCCTCAGTGTCCTCAGTGACTCACTGTCCTCAATGTCCTCAGTGACTCAATGTCCTCAGTGACTCACTGTCCTCAGTGACTCAATGTCCCCAGTGACTTACTGTCCTCAGTGACTCAATGTTCTCAGTGACTCAATGTCCTCGGTAACTCAATGTCCTCAGTGACTCAAAGTCCTCAGTGACTCAATGTTCCCAGTAACTCAACGTCCTCAATGAGTCAAAATTCTCAGTAACTCAATGTCCTCAGTGACTCAATGTCCTCAGTGACTCACTGTCCTCAGTGACTCAATGTCCTCAGTGACTCAATGTCCTCAGTGACTAACCGTCCTCAGTGGCTCAATGTCCTCAGTGACTCACTGTCCTCAGTGACTCAATCCTCAGTGACTCAATGTCCTCAGTGACTCACTGTCCTCAGTGACTCAATGAGTATTCTAAAAAAGATCGCGACTGGTGAACTCGACATCAATGGATAGAGTCTTTGGGGAGGTCTATTCTAAAAAATATGTCTGCTCATTTTCGTGCCAGGTCACGTGGGTGTAAGAGACAATGAACGTGCTGACAGATTTGCCAGTTTGGCTGGGCAATGGACCGCTATGGCATTCTGAGTGCCCTCATGGACGCTGGATAAAGAACCGACTTTAAAAAATGACCATGACTCCGCAGCCATGAGCAGACTTAACGAATGTCATGTCAATATGAGAGATCACAACAGCTAGAACTGAAAATTAATAGAGATAAGACCAACATTATAAGAATTAATGCAGTTGTCAATAACCAAAAAAATTAAGAGAAATACCTCCACTAGACGCACAATCTTACATATATCTGGGTAGTAATATAGATAAAGACCACATTACCTCAAAAATCATGTGCCGAAGGTCTGTAAAATGTATGGTCACTAACACGATATTCCCTATACGCACTTGGCGTGACGGGGGTACTTTACTTTTTTAAAATATAGATAAAGAGGGAGGAACAGAAAATGATACAAAAAAAAGGATATCAAAAGCAAGAGGAGCTTTTGTTGCACTGGGAAACATATGGATGTCCAAAGAAATTAGGTTAAATATAAAAAAAATTGTTCTACTCCAATGTTAAGTCAGTCCTATTATATGGCTGTGAAACATGGAGAACAACAAAATTGAGAATCTTGAAGATACAGACTTTCATTAATGGATACTTACGCAGAATAAAAAGATGGATATGGCAGGACAAAATCACTAACATTGAATTATGGAAATGTACCAGTCAAATACCAGTGGATAAAGAGATACACCGAAGACGATGGCGCTGGATAGGATACACACTGCGGAAGCCAACTGAGAGTATTACACAACAGGCTCTTTTTTGGAATCCCCAGGGGAAAAGACAAAAGGAAGACCAAGAAATTCTTGGAGAAGACAGACAGAAGCAGAGATGAAGATGATGGGGAAAACATGGAATGATCTTAAAAGAATGGCAAGAAACAGAACGTCTAGGAAAGTGATTGTTGAAGACCTATGCTCCACAGGGAGCTGAAAGGTAGAAGAAGAAGATGTCAATATGGGAGATTTCATGCAGGAGCCCTATGTAGGAATCCAAAGAAGACTTCTCAAACAACATCTATCTATCTATCTTTCGTTCGCCTGAAGTATTGTCTATATCTGCAATGTCGTTTCCTGTATAAATTTTACTGTCTTTTGTAATTCTTGCAGTGGCCCATATAGTTTTGTCTGTAGTGTTGTATCTATGGGCCAATGGATTTTCCTCAGTCTACTATATTCAGTACAGTCTTGAAGTATGTGTTCAGCAGTCTGGGGTGCCTGTCCACATGTACAAGTAGTTGAGGTGCCGATCTTGAATTTTGTATACATGTGACTATGGAGTCGATTGTGTCCTGTTCTTAGGCGTATAATGATAATTTGTTCATATCTATTCATATTATGAAAGGCATCCTGATTTGGGGCTTGTGGTCCTCTGATTGATTTGATTATCTGTTTCTTATGATGGTATGTAACTGGTGTATCTAGTTGTCTGCCTGTTGAACCTTCCTTTGCCAACTGATCAAACAACATAATACCGTTGTCGTTAGTCGCTACATGTATATTCTTCCGAGTAGGTCTGAGTACTTATAGACTTGTTCCATCAGCAATGAGGAGAACTTGTCGGCGAAACTAAACTAATTATAATGAACATTAAAAGTCGTTTGTTAAAATGACCAACACAAAAAGGGAGCTCTTAAAAAACACCAGAAAGATGCAATCAACATTTTTTGGGCACATCATGAGAAGAGGAAAGTTGGAATACTTGGTTACAACTGGCAAAATAAAAGGAAAGAGAGATCGCGGACGACAAAGAGAGAAAATACTGGATAGCTTGGTGTCATGGCATGGAAAACAGTCAACAACAGAACTGATACGATGCACTGTAGATAGAAGATTGTGGAGGGACATGATCGCCTACGCCATCCGGCAGGGTACATGATGATGATGATGATGATGATGATGTTAAAATGAACATTAAAAGTTGTTAGTTATAATGAGCATTAAAAAGTCTTTACTTACAATGAACATGAAAAACCGTTCCTTACTTTGGCCATTTAAAAACCGTTGCTTGCAGTCAACATTTATCAACTTTGGTCATTATCGACATTTCAAAATCAGTTTATTTATCGACATTTTAATATCAGTTTATTTATCGCCATTTTAATATCAGTTTATTTATCGCCATTTTAAAACTGCGTCAATGGACTTTGTAAAGCTGTATTTATAACGAAGATTGTACGAGATAAATATTTCAGAACCGTTTTGACTAGAATTAATTATTGCTATTAATTGTTATTTATATATGCGCTAAACCCGAAAGACAAACATATAAATATTTATATTAACACTTATGCAGTTGCCACCACCCTTTAGTAAACATCTGTGTTTGCAAATCATCATTTCATTCCATTCATTAATTGTATTTCTTCAATCAATTCACCATATATAATTTCCAACTCACTTTTTCGACTTCATTTGTACTCTACTTTTTGCGTCGTTGCATGTTTGTTGTTCTGGATTTCTTCCGTTGTTGGGTGTTTGTTGTTCTATATGTCTTCCGTAGTTGTGAATTTGATCTGGATTTCTTCCGTTGCTTTATATTTGTTGTTCTGTTTTTCTTTCGCTGTTGCGTGTTTGTTGTTTTTGTATTTCTTCTGTTGTTGTGTATCTGTTGTTCTGTATTTCTTCCGTTGTTGTGTGTTTGTTGTTCTGTATTTCTTCCGTTGTTGTGTGTTTGTTGCTCTGTACTTTTTCCGTTGTTGTGTGTTTGTTGTTCTGTATTTCTTCCGTTGTTGTGTGTTGTTGCTCTGTATTTCTTCCGTTGCTGTGTGTTCGTTGATCTGTATTTCTTATGTTGTTGTGTGTTTATTGTTCTGTATTTCTTATGTTGTTGTGTGTTTGTTGCTCTGTATTTCTTATGTTGTTGTGTGTTTGTTGTTCTGTATTTCTTATGTTGTTGTGTATTTGTTGCTCTGTATTTCTTATATTGTTGTGTGTTTGTTGTTCTGTATTTCTTCCGTTGTTGCATGTTTGTTGTTCTATATTTCTTCCGTTGTTGCATGTTTGTTGTTCTGTATTTCTTCATTTTGTTGCGTGTTTGTTGTTCTGGAATTTTTCTGTTGTTGTGTGTTTGTTGTTTTAGATTTCGTCCGTTGTTGCGTGGATGTTATGGTTTTCTTCTCAGTTTATGTACATATTAATATGCCTATATTATATTTATTTGAATTATTATTAATTACTTCGGATTTTGCGCAATATCTCTTTTTGTCATTTTAGTTTTTTATGACCTTTTTCATTGACCATTTAATTTCATAGTTTCCAATGACATTCTTGTTTACTGAATATTTTATTCTTAGTTGTCTATGATATTCTTTATCGAAACCACATCTGATTTGCTGTAATTAATCATTCTGTTTGTTGTCCATGACTCACGTCCATAAATCAATATTACCCTCTCCCATAACTCTATAATGTCTACTGATGCCTTTAGATCGTGTTTATTTTGTACGATTAGTATTGTGCCAATTAGATGATGTAAGTTGTTGATTTTCTGGCCTCTAACGAATTATTTCCTCTTATATAAGCACTATAATCTTTTTTAGACTAAAGTGTGATAATCATCATCATTGAATTCCGTCTCCGCACCGAAGGTTGGCTACCATGGAGCGCCATTTCACTCTGTCACTTGCTTTGATGGGGAAGATTGTCTTAGGCTGAACCTGTCCATCCTGTGATGTTACTCGTCAATGTTAGTCTTGGTCTGCCTCTTATGACTATAGTTAGAATTTCTCTCCATGGCTTTCTTTGTAATGTTACGTGATGAGGCTCCAATCTCTTTCACGGTGGTCTGCCATATTCGTCTTTCGTGTTCTGAATATGCCTCATGTGTACCACACACTTTGCTGTTTTCGCTTTCTGGGCCGTTGATCATTTCTGATTCTTCCACCTGATGAGGATCATTGTTGATCAATGTCTCTTACACCCACGTGACCTGGCACGAAAATGAGCAGACATATTTTTTAGAATAGACCTCCCCAAAGACTCTATCCATTGATGTCGAGTTCACCAGTCGCGATCTTTTTTAGAATACTCATTGAGTCACTGAGGACATTGAGTTACTGAGGACATTGAGTCACTGAGGACAGTGAGTCACTGAGGACATTGAGTCACTGAGGACATTGAGTCACTGAGGACATTGAGTCACTGAGGACATTGAGTCACTGAGGACAGTGAGTTACTGAGGACATTGAGTCACTGAGGACATTGAGTCACTGAGGACATTGAGTCACTGAGGACATTGAGTCACTGAGGACATTGAGTCACTGAGGACAGTGAGTTACTGAGGACATTGAGTCACTGAGGACAGTGAGTCACTGAGGACAGTGAGTCACTGAGGACATTGAGTCACTGAGGACAGTGAGTCACTGAGGACATTCAGTCACTGAGGACAGTGAGTCACTGAGGACATTGAGTCACTGAGGACATTGAGTCACTGAGGACAGTGAGTCAATGCGGACATTGAGTCACTGAGGACATTGAGTCACTGAGGACATTGAGTCACTGAGGACATTGAGTTACTGAGGACATTGAGTCACTGAGGACAGTGAGTCACTGAGGACATTGAGTCACTGAGGACATTGAGTTACTGAGGACATTGAGTCACTGAGGACATTGAGTCACTGAGGACATTGAGTCACTGAGGACAGTGAGTTACTGAGGACATTGAGTCACTGAGGACAGTGAGTCACTGAGGACATTCAGTCACTGAGGACAGTGAGTCACTGAGGACATTGTGTCACTGAGGACATTGAGTCACTGAGGACAGTGAGTCAATGCGGACATTGAGTCACTGAGGACATTGAGTCACTGAGGACATTGAGTCACTGAGGACATTGAGTTACTGAGGACATTGAGTCACTGAGGACAGTGAGTCACTGAGGACATTGAGTCACTGAGGACATTGAGTTACTGAGAACTTTGACTCATTGAGGACGTTGAGTCACTGAGGACACTGATTCACCGTCACAGTATTTTTACATTCGGGTTGGACATACCCGCCCGGCTCCATTGTTGTTGAACTGAGTGTTTGCCTGTCGAACACACGACTCAAAGAAGAATAAATCATAGTCCACTTAAATATCACCAAAGTGTGAAAATAAGTTTTTTTTTCTTTGCTTCTGTTCTCAGCTGTTGTGGTTTGAACTAAAATAATAAATGGATGAACAACTTCTTTACATAACATTGTATTTGCCGTAGTATTAGTTTTGGCAGTCGAGAAGCCTTAGAATTACATTCCTTCGGGATGGAGAAGATCTAAGTTCTCCATAAGAAATAAGAAACGCATGAACAACACAACTGCCTTAACTAAACTCAAGCAATTGAAATTCACTATTCCTAAATCACGTTCTGTTCATCAAATCAGTTTCACTACAGTCAGAAATTCCCCATATCCGCTCCACTCGTGTCACAGCTCCCGCCAAAGCGTGTCAGCAAATTTTGTTGACAAGGTCGACTACATGTAGCCCTAATTGGCAGCAGAGGGGAGTGTACAGTCACTTCCTGATTCCAATTTCCTTAAAAACACACATTTAAAGCCAGTCAAAGAAACGAAACGGTACGGCTAGTTTCTATGCAGACACAACGACATGCAGCCATTTTCTAATGACGGTTATAGCGTTAGCATGGTCGAACTCCAGCTCGAGCCGATACGGCTGCGTGGACAACATTTTCAATCGACATCCCCGAAAACAGAGTGCCCACAGTCACTTGGAACTCCAATTCACTCGAATAAATGTAAAAAGAATAAAACATCTTTTTAAAAAAAGTCAAAACAATGAGAAACGGTTTAGGTGATGTTAATCTCGAAAGGTCTTTGAGCATAGCGCCATCTTACCGGAAGTTCTTTCATAAAAAGAAAACAAGTTTCACTGCAGATGTAAGAGGTGGGGGCGGGGGGGGGAACAATGGGCGGTTACCTCGAGCGCAAAAATTTTAGGGGCGCTCATTTTCATAAGGGAAAGAAGAAAGTAGTAATATTAATTATGAAATAACGGGTTAGGTTGTGCAATGATTGCGATGAGCGAGCGGTATAACTAGCATACTTGCTTCACCCCAAAAGCTAGCAACCTACGTTACGCCACTGAAAGTCAGACCACATGGCATACACTTTCCCACTTTACTCCGATGCTGGACCTGACTTGCCATCCCTAGGTTAACATAATTAGCCGTGATTGAGCGAAACTGCTCGACTTAACATCGGCAAGCAGCATCGTCGAATGTCGTCATCAGCCTTCTTTCAACTGTCTGTAATGAAGTAACTGTCTAAATGAATATCTCTTCATTCTTTAACTCTTTCATATACAATGATAGGAGCTAAGACGCCCTTCCAGCAACCGGACTGAGTGTAGTCAGCGACCCATAGTTGACCGCATGCGTCATGATCGATGAACAACAGTTCTGATCAAGCTATTCCACCTCCCAGTGGTGTCATTCCAGGAAACAGATGATCCAATCTGGCCAAGCTTTTGGGGATCGAAGAGGGAAGGCAATCCTGTGCTCAAAAATGACGTGCTGAAGTCGGATGTTTTAGGCCGAAAGACGCAAATAAAAACCAAAACGACGCATCTACACTTTTGGCTGTTGGAGAGGTCTGTCCATTCCTTTAATAGTTACCGGGGAACGTCCGAAAAAAGGAGATTTTGGGGGAGGGGGGGTAGGTTTTATCTTTACGGCATTATCACATTACTGGTGCCTACGGGAGGTGGGGGTGAATGATTTATAGGGCCGGAGAAACAAGTTCACGTGTCCTAAGCAGTTGCCACGAGGTGTTCGGTTATGACTTTTTGTTTCACCCCAGAGAGAACAAACCTTTGACTCTACCGGGACCCAAACCTGCGGTCTCTTGGTTTGGAGCCCAACGAGTAATCGATGTGACCAGCAACTCTCTTGTATATAGATATATGTAAACCTGACATTCAGTGAATAATTAAAGTAAATAAAGCAAGAGGGCTCACGGCTGGTCTAGATTGTAATTCAGTTACATTTTTTTACTATCATCTAGTGTCAGGATGTGAATCATGGACAGTAGGACAACTGACAAGAAATTCACTAAAGGCTGTAGAAATGTGGTTTTACAGAAGAATGTTGAGAATATCACGGGCAGCTAAAAAGAGTAATGAAAACGTTCTGAAAGAGGCCAAAGCAAAAAGAGAGCTAATTTCCAAAATTAGGAAGAAACAATCATCATTTTTGGCCATGTAATGAGAAGGGGACAGCTGTAATATATTGTAATAACTGGGAAATGAGGCACGAAGAGATAGAGGGAAAGAGAAAAATTACCAGACAGCTTAAGAGAATGGCTTGGCAGAAGGTCAACAACAGAAATGATAAATAACTGTCGAGATCGGAAGTTGTGGAGAGACATGATCACCTACGCCAGCAGGCATGGTACTTGATGATGATGATCTAATGTCCACCTTAGGCTTGACACATGGGAATGGACAACAGACCAACAAAATAAATGATGGCTGCAGAGATTTTATTTTGAAGAAGAATGTTGAGAATACCATGGGCAGCTCAAAGGGGTACGGTCAAGGTTACCCCCCCCCCCCAGTCGCCTTGCTAGCTTTGTTGGGAAGATGGCGTTACTAACCATATTTGTCCATGATCACGGCTATTTTTTGGGTGATGTGGTCAGTATCACGCCAGGCCGCCTTTAACTCCTAGAAAAGTATCTGGTATCCGTTTTGAGAGTCTGGGCGAACCCCGAAGCCTTGTTGGTCCGAAAGAAAACTGCCGTGAATTGAACCCATACCCTGTGACCAAGTAGCGAGCACACTAACCACTCAACCACCGAGGCTCCCTAAAAGAAAAATTGTTGATGCTCTGAAATTGTAGGTGTAAAAAATGTTACTACCAACACCAGGAGACAATAATCAACATTTTTCGACCCATGTAATGAGAATACCAAGAAACACTCATCATTTTTCAGCCCATGTAATGAGAATACCATGAAACAATCATCACTTTTCCGCCCATGTAATGAGAATACCATTGATTGCGTCATAACTAAATGTAACAAAGAAAGTAATGGCATTAAATGGTATGACAAGAATTACTTGAACAATCTAGATTTTGCAGGTGATATAGTGCTCCAATAGTAGACAAAAATGGAATTGAAATCAACGGTCATAAGAAAAACAATTTTGCGATCTGTGGATGACACAGTTTTAATATCAGAGATAGGAAATGAACCTCAAGAAATGATAGACATAACAGTAAAAGAAAGCAACAAGAAAGGTCTCAGTCTGAATAGTAAGAAAACAGAAGTAAATGTCATATTGAAGAAACAATCATCACCATCATGCAGTATACAAACAGAACACATCTGAAACAAGTGCAAAGCGTCAAATACTTTGGCACAATAATATTAAATGGAAGATGCACCACAGAAACAAAAATCAGAATAGCTAAGGTCAAATAAGCATTTCAGAAAAGGAAAAACATCTTATGCAACAAATGTATGTCAAATAGAAGTGAGAAAGATAGTTCTTCGGGGCTATATAGAGCCAATTCTGATCTATAGAAGAGAATCATGGACAGTAGAATAACAGATGAAAAGACGATTAGAGACCACAGAGATGGGATTTCTCAGAAGAATGTTGAAAATTTATTGGACAGCTAAAAAGACCAACAAGAACATTCTGAAAGTGGCCAACTCAAAAAGAGAGCTCCTAAAAACATCAGAAAGAAGCAATCAACATTTTTTTGAGCACATCATGTGAAGAGGAAAGTTGGAATACTTGGTTACAACTGGCAAAATACAGGGAAAGAGATATCGCGGACGGCAACGAGAGAAAATTATGGATAGCTTGGTGTCATGGCATGGAAAACAGTCAACAACAGAATTGATACGATGCACGGTGGATAGAAGATTGTATGATATGATCGCCTACGCCAACCGGTATGGGACATGATGATGATAGTGCTCCTACGTGATAATATTAATAAAATACAAAACATCACAGACACCTTATCATCCATGGCGGAAAAAAAAGAACTTGAAATCAACAGAGATAAAAGAAAAATAATGAAAAATAGCAATACCCCAGTGGGCAATATATTCCTCAATCGTAAGGCATTAGAAAGAGTAGATCACTATATATATCTTGGTAGTACTATAGGATCACGATGTTGCAACAAACAAAAAAAGAGATCAGAAGCAGGATAGCAAAGATAGCAGCGAATTTAAAAAAAAACCTGGACAAAATATGGGAATATAAAATAATATGCAAGGAAAAAAAAACTTAGAATATTCAACTCAACAATTATCAACACGTATCTATGCATAAGATAGCTGGAAAACATCAAAAGAGATTGAGAAAAAATTATAAACAGTTTTGAAGACAAATGCTCAAGAAAAATACTCTATGTAGAATGGAATGAATTCAAGACTAATATTGAAATAAGAGAAATGGTCATGCAACCAAAGATCTCATCTACAATTAAGGATACAAGATGGACATATGTCGGACGCGTGCTGAGAAGAGACAACAAGAGAATTCCAAAACAGGCTCTTCTATGGGAAACATCAGGATACAGAAATGAAGAAGACCTAAAGGGACGCTAAAAGAACACTTACAAGAGAAGCAAAGTTGGCAGGCATAGACTCATTAGATAAGATCGAACATCTCGCCAAGAATCGAAAGACACAACAAACCATATGCGAAATCTAACGGCGCGGGGAGGATAAAAAATGAAAAGGGAACAGATGGAATATATTGTGACAACTGGATTATATTGTGACAGCTGGATTATATTGTGACAGCTGGATTATATTGTGACAGCTGGATTATATTGTGACAGCTGGATTATATTGTGACAACTGGATTATATGGTGACAACTGGATTATATTGTGACAGCTGGATTATATTGTGACAGCTGGATTATATTGTGACAACTGGATTATATGGTGACAGCTGGATTATATTGTGACAACTGGATTATATGGTGACAACTGGATTATATTGTGACAACTGGATTATATTGTGACAACAAGAAATACTGGGAGAAGAAGAGAAAGAGGGATAGAACAAGAAGGGATAGCAGATAGTTTAGGAGAATGGTTTGGTAGATGCTCAACAACAGAAGGGAGAAATAGCCATAGAGGTATAAAGTTGTGACGTGACATGAGAACCTCAACCAGCAGGCGTGGCACTTGATCATATTTATATAGATTGTTATATTCATAACTGAACATTTGTATAGACTGTTATATTCATAACTGACATAGGAAATACAAAAGCTAGAAGAGGAACTGGACTCTGTCAAAGAACAAGCTGAAACATCACACATCACAGAGAGCAACATTGCCTACAAAGCAGCCTCGGCCAAATACAGACGAGAGGTCATGATATCAGCAAGACAGAGCTGGATAGACAAAATAGAGAGCCTTAATCTAGACAAAAATGGTCATAAACTATGGAAACTTGCGAAAGCTCTGAGCGACG